>OY744515.1:211043954-211323954 GCA_963556195.1 Sepiola atlantica | reverse complement strand
ACAGTATTTGGATCCGTGGTGCCACTGGTAGAGATCCAGTGTCGGGTCGACCGTTTCTTGAATAAGAGTCCGCCTCAAGTGCACTTGAACGCGGGGAAAGAGGTATTTGAATTGGTTGCCGCTATCCGTAACGGACATTAGCCGCATTCCCCCATAGACAGCATCTGGGTAATGTTTGTGGTCTTTCTGCCAAAGACCAGCGAGTGTTTCGATGAAATTGAGGCAGGGGAATTCAAATTCGATATCTCCATCATTATCACACTGCGTGCACACTTCCAAACACTCGAGCACCTGTAGTAAGTCGAGCGCATCCGTCTCTGGGTACATCAGCTGGAAATCATCCACAGAGAAACAGCCAGTGATCCGGGTCTGAAGGATCTTGTCGTGGGATATAAGGTTTCCAATTACGTCGGTGCACAACCACGCAGGATTAAGCACTACAAGATCTTGGCCGTTTTCACTTTCGAGATACTCAACCTGAAAAAGAAAAAGACAATCACAATTACCACAAATTCGAAACAAGGACTTATTTGACAAGCAGTAAGAAGTGTGTATGGGAACAAACAAACAATATCCACCAAGTTGTAGTAGCATATAGATTTAACAAAATATTTGTTCTTGCATTATTTGAAAAGCAATCTCTCACCGGGAATGTTCAAAGGGAGGTGACTCTAATGGCTTAACAGTGAGTCACCTCCCTTTGAACATTCCCCAGTGAGAGATTGCTTTTCAAATAATGCAAGAACAAATATTTTGTTAAATCTATATATTACTAAAACTTGATAGATATTGTTTGTTTGTTCCCATACACACTGGATGATGCCATCCATTAAAATAAACATGGAACACATTGGGAAGCTCTTTTATGATGTCATGAATCGATGTCATCAGCAAGTAAAACAGAGAGAAGGAAGACATTGGGAAAGGATTTGAGTCTGTTTATTCTTTAATCACAAAACAGAAAGGATCCATTAAAACAGAACATAGACGACCAGTGACTATATACACCGTTTTGTATACTACTAAAAATCTGTGGATCTTGTTTGTCTGTTCTCATGCACACTGGATGATGTCACTAAAACAGGTGGAAGATATCAGATCTTTTTATGAGATCATAAAGGATGTCTTTCTTGTCTTCCACTCTCTCTTTAATGGATGAAGAAACAAAAGGATGATGTCATTTTCATTACTCTGAAAGAAGAGGGACAATTACAAGGTGTCAGGTCCTGGGGGAGGGAGCACCCTTCAAGCCATTGCCTTCTTTTTAAGAGATTGGTCTATTGCTGGTCGTCTGGAGCATGGCTTCCAGGGAGTTTCGATAGAGCTGCTCAGGCATTTTTTGTAGGCAAGAGTGTGCTTATCCTAGTGTGTTGGCTTCTGACCTTGTGTCTAACTTCCTGGCATAGAGGTAAATAATATGTATTAAGCTATATTTTTTTGTTGATGCTATTGTTTGTATGGATAGTATTATTAAACAAGTAAGTATTTAGTCTGCGGGGAGGAAATAAGCAAAGAATACCACAAAGTTAAAAATGAGATGCATGCAGGACTTTCCATTGGCAAATGATGTGAAAATTACTATTCATGTTATTTGATTTTTTGGGGGTTTTAAATTTTTTTAAAACTTTTCATAGTACAGGTGCAACACCGATTTTCCAGCAATTGATGGTTTGCCATGAGTTTCATTTTTCACTTTGAGGTATTCTTTGCTTAATTCCAGCCTGCAAACTAAATAATCGCTTGTTTAGTAATATTATATGTACAAACAATACCATCAGTAAAAAAGAAAAGCAGCTTAATACATAACATACTGTCGGAAATAAATTTCCAATATTAAAAACATAAAAAGAGCATTGCATACAAATGTCCAACCAAACATATATAGATGAGACGAGGAAGGAATATCCACTGACCTATGATATTAAAACCCTTTAGAACATTCAAAGTCAGTCACTTATGGAGAATGCACCAATTTTCCTGCACCTTTGGTTCGAGAGTCTTGGTGGATTAACTATTTTTCCAGACCATCAGATTTCATCTTAATAATAATTCAGCTCGAACTCCTTATACACCTACCTCTAAACCATCAGGGATTGATAGAAACTTAGGCAAAGGTGTATTATAGTTAACAATGCCAAGGGGAGGGGGGGGGAATAAATAAACAACAAATAACTTTTACCAAATGCAAAAAAAATTAATATTCTACCTACTTGCATAAGTTTCAAGTGTGGATACCGAGTGTAAAATTTATTATCAATGCATTTGTTATTGTCACTTTTACTTAGCTAAACACAAGTATTTTCCATGATCACTGGTTTTTGGGGGGCAGCTGGTCACTAATTTCAGGTTTAAAAGATAATAATAATAAAAAAAGCTTACCCTAATCCGACAGGAAGTCAACTCCAGACTTAGGCTTATGGTTTCAATAACCTATTTTTTCTTTTGACTATATTTTAAGCTTCAAATTAGCAACCGGCTTCCATGATGGAAAATACTTGCATTTGGCTAAGTAAAAGTGATTATAACAAATGCATAGATAATAAATCCTCCAATGAGTATCCACACTTAAAACTTATGCAAGTAGGTAGAAAAGTAAATTTTCTTGCATTTGGTAAAACTTATTCGTTGTATATTTGTTTCCCCCTGACTCTTTTGCATTGTTAACTATAATACACTTTTGCTGAAAAAACAAGTGAATAAATGAAATTAACATACGAGTGATGACTTCAATTTGCCTGTAAAGCCATAAGTATAGTTTAATTTAAGCAAACAAAATATAATCTCAAAATAAAAGGAGACTACCAACAGCAGGTGCAGTGTAAACAAACACATTGATGGCATGCTATACACAGAGCCATCTGTTAGCTGCCTAGTAAACTAGTCTGGCGGCAACGGGATTATCAAGTTGCTTCTTTTGATTTTGCCCAGATTAAAAGAAGTGCAGGAGGATCTGTTGGCAAAAAATCTGTGTTGCACTTATACCATGATAAAAACACACAAAACAAGCTGCGCATGCGTGGTCCCCCTCTGTATGTCACTCGATGTGGCGAGTGTAAAATGCAATAAATTTGGGCAATTTGGGGCATTTTTGACACCCCTTTGGCCCCCTGGGGGTGCAAACCAGAATTTTTCTGAGCTCAAAGATGCTCATTTTATATCCAGAACAATTGCCTCTACATTTTGGCCAAGTTTCAGAAAAATTGAATGGATGGATCAAACGTTATGGGAGAAAAGGGTCATTTTTTGCCATTTTGGGGGATTTTGACCCCCTGGGGGCGCGAACCAGATTTTTTCCAAGGTCAGTGATACTTATTTTCTATTAGGAACAATTGCCTCCATATTTTGGCCAAGTTTCAGAAAAATTGAATGGATGGATGTAAAGTTATGGGGCAAAAAATGTCATTTTTTGCCATTTTGGGGACTTTTGACCCCCTGGGGGGCTAACCAGATTTTTTTTCAAAAATCGGAGAATGTCACTTTCTAACCTGACAAAAGTTACAACTTCATGCAAAATTTCAGAGAAATTCAATGGATGGTTGTGGAGAAAAATCCGGACGGACGGATGGACAGACGGACGGAAATGCCTCAAAACATAGGTTTCCCGATTTTATAAATTGGGGGACCAAAAACAAATAATGAAACACACTTAATAGTAATTTTCATATCATTTGCAAGTCTAGATGCAATACATTTATACTAATATGAGAGACATGTTTATCTGTAACAACTTTGAGGCTAGACCTAGGAACTTGAAATTTAGATAAGAATGATCATTTCTCCATGTAAGTTGTCATAAGGTGACTTAAGAGCACAAAGGCTTCATATCTCTTAGTTGCTTTATCCAATTGAAACAGCACAGAGCACTGTTTTCATTGCAAAAATAAATTATCACTCAATATCTATCATATTTATACAAATGTCTATCTTCCTTCCCACGAAGGCATGATTTGATACATGTGGAGTGTGGCAAAAAAAAAAGTTTATTTACAAGAGAGGACCTCACAAACAACAAACTTTCCCCTTCACATTTAATGCAATTGGGGAGGTATTACCTGAGAGGATAAACTCCTCGGACTAAGGATATAATCTTGACCTTTTTATAAATAAAAGGTATTTATATTTATCTCCCAATGAGGACATGATGTGACACAAGGTGTAACTTAATGTGGCGTGTAGCTAGAACAGAATGCCTTTTCTTACTTTTATCCCCCCCCCCCCAATAAGGCATATTGCCACTGAAACTTAAAGGCTACTACTGTGATTAGCGGTCAGATCTAAAGGGGCATCTTAAGTGGGGAGTTGTGCAGCAAGATGTTTGTTCACATTACATTTAAATTCTACAAAAAAAAAAAATTTTTTTTCAGGGCTAAGCAAGAACATTTGTGAACAAACAGAAAAAAAGATCTTTCGACAAGCAAGAACTTTCATAAAACAAACAAAAAAACAAACACAGCATGTGGGGAATATGCAAGTAGTTTTGGTATATGTGCAGGTCAACATGTTCATAAGAGCTGTAGAAAACGATAGTGTAACCCTAACATTATAAAAGCAGATAAAGAATATGGAATGGGTCGATATATCAGCATTTAATTGTAGGGCTTTTGATTTCAAGAATTACTGCCTTTTTGTGGTACATCAATCAAATACCAAGGAAGGCAAAGATACTATGGTAATCATCTTGTGAAAACATTAACATTTGATAACACTATAGACAAAATATGTAGATTCCGGAATGATGAGTGGAGTGATACAGAAATATTATCCTCTGCAAATGATTTACATGCGAAGGATGCAATCTATCGGCAACGGTGCAGTACCAACTTAAGGACAGGCAAACAATGAAATAAATATATGACTCCAAACTTAAATTATCCATCCACAGATGAACTTACTTTAGGCAAAACCTTAGCATTTCTCCCTGACAGTGTTGCTTACTTTATGCAGATTATTGCAACAGGAAAATACAAAGAAAAAGCAGGCATTCCTGGAACATGCTATCATTTAAGCTTTTCGACCAAATATGGTGGTTGCTCTTTTACAATTATGGTTAGTCATAAAAATGCATCATCATTTTGGTTCTAGGTTGTTGATAGATTAATTACAGCAACGTGGGTTTTGTAGCTCATATGACAGAGTCCAAACATTTGAACGAAATGCTTCTGTAACTGTTATGTCACTGTTACAGAAGATCAATTAATGCTATATTCAGCAGACACTATTGACCACAATACACAAACCCTTGATGGATATGGCACCTTTCATCGGTTGCCATATTAACATCAGGTAAATTTGTCACTCATGTGATTTCCCAGCATGAAGTAACGACTAATGAGATCCTTAGGCCTGGACAAGTAACAATTCATTATTACCATGATCACAAATATAATCTATATCATTTTGGTGAACTTACCCATCATAAGCCTTGTGATCATTTTCCTAAATCCCCATATTTACATAATATTCTGTGGATATTTTCCCCGTTTCTGCAATAGCCATGCTCAGAATTGTCAGAATTCATGCAAATGGTATACAAAGGAAATCATCCGGGAAAGGCAACTGTTGTGATTTTGCCTTTCATTGACGTAGATCCATCAAATATGTCATGTATCTATTCTACATTGATATTCCTGGTTGAACAAGTAAAATTGTAACAACCTTTGTTACCACATTTATCCATCCACTGTATTGGAAGGCTTAAACTATTATAGTTAATAAGCCATTTAGTAACCGTCTGAAATATGTAGTGCTGAGAATTAGAGGATTACCCATGGAGATGAGTTTTATTGGGTGTATAGACAATCTAATTGAAATAGCAGGATTGTCAGAAGTTCTGGAAGAGATATAATACCACAACTCGGTGTCAAATATGCTTAGTGGAAATGCCCTTGCTAAAGTATGAAGAGGTAATTTCTTAATAGATGGTGCACTTAATATATACTTCTTGCAGACACATTGGAACTCACTGGGTCACATACTTTTGTACCTTAAACTGAAACTCAAAGTGAAGAAGACTCACGCATGAACAGAAAAATTTAATACAATTCAAGTGAGAGGTACTAATTCAGCAGAAAGTTGAATAATGTCAGCTAAAAAATATTTGCAAAACTCATTGTTAATCCAGATATGATGGTAGATGAAGAATCTATGATAGCAGCTGACTATCCATGAAGAGTTGGAATAGAAAAAAAAGGAACATTTGACTAATCGTACTTGCTGCTTGTGGTTGCAATATATGAAAATGTTAGACATTTCGAAGCATTTTCTCTGGGCTGAAAGAACAGGAAATTGGAGTCTCCATCTTGCTTCATTATATGACATGCTAGCATTCTTTGTTACTGCAGGTCACAATTTGTATATTAAGACAATATTTTGATATCTTCAACAAATGGCTACCTTATCAAGAGACCATCCTGATTTGTATTCTGTTTTTAAAAATAGTTTACATGTTGTTTGCTGTAGTGATACTGGACAGGAATTTCCACTGATCTTATTGTTTATGCGAAGTATCAAATCCACTGGCAGACTCTCACAACGGATAGAAAAGCAGTGAATCATGTGAATTAAATCTGTCCGGTTTGTTCTGAACTAAATCAAGTTATGCAGCATTTTTTTTTAAAATGGAAATCGCTAAATGTTGGCTATGAGATTCTTCAATCCATGGAAGGCAATGAGGTATCTAACAATTCATTCAAGTGAAAAGAAAAACCTGGCACTTACCCTTTAATTATAAACAGATGTGATTATAGACACAAAGTAGTGCATATTCATCCAAAAGCACTGTTTCAACGCCTATCATTAGTTACATCACAAGAAAAATTTAATATACAGGACCTCTTTAAATATGAACTGTGTCATTAGACAATATCTATGTTAGATTCCATTGCTTCTCTCAGATCTGCAAGTAAAGCAATTCTGGGAAGTGCCTTATGGAGCCAGCTTCGATGCCAAGAATTCAAACTTCCCACTGGTAGACACTTTGTTTTGGATGGAAGGGCATTACTATATCGGATCATTTCGCATCATGGTCTAACATTTAGATAAATATATTATGTATGTATTTAATGCATACTGTGCAAATATGACAAATGCGTTATTATATTTGATGCTTACAGTGAACAATCTTTAGTAAAAGACATAATTTATTTGGGAAGAGGAGTAAATACTGTATCTGTACACTGTGAATTAACTATGGTTTCAGCAACAAAAAGTACATTTTTTTGGCAAATAAATCTAATAAACTTATCCAGATGTTTTCTGAATGTTTGAAACGAGCAGGGTGTCGGTGTATCTACGTCAATGGTGATGCTGTCTTATTACTGAAACTGCTGTTAAAATATACACTTTTCGAAATCTGACCTTGGCCCCAGCATATGCTTACATTTACCATTTCTTCATGTCTTACTTGAATGTGACAAAACTTCATGTCTTACTTGAATGTGACAAAACTTCATGCTTATCCAATTCAGGCAAAGCAGTTGCTATTAAAATAAAAAAAAACGACTTATGGCATTGTGCTGAGGTCTTCTGTCAGTGTGAGCCATCAAAAGAAAGCATTATTGCATCTGAAAAACGCCAGAAGGGAACGTCAACAAATTGCACTATCATCAGTTTTCCCAAAAGATACATAAAAACATAATCACAGTGGATTAAATATCTTGCCTCCAACAAAAGCTGCTGCAAAATTCTATTCTATGCATTATACTAATAAGTACAGATATGGTTAGTAACTCGTTTTCTAAATCCCATCAACTGGGAGTGATCAATGGTGTCATCATACCAGAAATGACTGATATGCTACCAGCACCAGAAAGTCTTAACTTGATCCGATGCAACTGCAAAAATATTGCAATACAGCACGGTGTACATGTAAAAAGTATGGACTTGATTGTTCAACACACAGATGGAGAGTGTTGTGGTACAGATTGATTGAGAAATGCCAGATTGATGGAGATTCATACGAAGTTGTTAAAATAAAAAATGCTGCCAAATCTTGAATCTGTTTTAGATCAAGGTAAAATTTGAGCTGGTGATAGGTAATACTATCTGGTACCCATGTTTCAAATTTCAAAACGATAGACAAGAAATTAACTGAGATGTGATTTTTTTAAAAACTTTGACAATGATGAAAAATAGGGATTTTCCGAATTCCAAAAAAATCTTGCATTTAGATACTGAACTGGATCAGATTCAGAATTTATTATAGGACTTCCCTGGGCCAAGATACAACTTTGGTAAAAATGGCATTGAAATCTGGTGATTATTTTTTGCATAATGTTTCTAACAAATGGACAAATAAACGATGATTAAAACATGACCTCCTTGTGTGTGTGGAGGGGGTAATTTGTAATATATTCATTATTTTTTTTTTAATTGAAACAATGATGTAGAAGTATATCTAATAAAATAATTCCATGAAATATCCCAATAATTTGATAATGGGAGAATATTCTTTGAATGCATATGATAAAACGGTGTATTTTAACAAAAAGAATTGTCTCAAAACTTAAGATTTACCCTAAAATACATTTTATATGAGTTAATTTTTGCTGTGAGATTAAAGAAGTATTCTATATACATCATTTCATATCTTAATTTTTACTTATAAATTTCAAATGATGCCTTGGTGCGATTGGTAGCATATATCATGTTCACTGAAAAATACAGGGCACCTGTTGGTAAAAAATGTCAAATTTGCATATTTCGCATTAGATTTTTCTAGACTTTTAGTATATTAAAATAGATACCTTATAGAAATGCATTTTGCAAAAAATCCTTGTGTTGCAATTAGTTTTACCTTTTGCCTTATTTAACTGGACAGCTTGGAGATATACAAAATGGACAATCCCAAAAAATTAATTTTTGGACAACACCAGGCGCATTTACTTGTATCCACATAGAGAGATATGGTTGTCTACTTACTTCTCCAATAAGTTGTAAATGATGAACAAGAGTCTTTAAATGGATTTCTCCAGCAAGAGGATTAATTTTCTCCCGTACATGTTCAGAGAAATTCTTCCAGGTCAATACAGGAAATGAAGACGAAGAACGACGCCAGTGAGGAAGTTGGGAAACCATCGCTTCTAAAAATCCTGACGTTTGTGATAATTTCTGGGGAAATAAAACAAAATAATATATATTACAAAATTTATAATACTTATAAATTACAACCTCAAATAGAATTATATTTAAACCTAGAAGCGTCATCTGATATTGTCTGGGTGAAATAAATGCCAAATATAACAGAGTATTAAGAAATGCGTTCAACAGCATGAATGGGTTGCCTAATCTATATAATAATACGCTAAGGCAATTCAATGTTCATATGTATGTTATCACTCTCCACCCACTTTTTGCTAAAAATGGAATCACACGGTCGCCAAAGATGCAATGCAAAAATAGATTTTTTCTTTTAATTTCATTTGATGTAACTGTTGTGTTGAATGTGAAACTAACTAAAATACACTTTCTTGGTTTGGATCAAAGTGCATTATCTCGTCTGTCCAAAGATGGTACAATAATACCGTAGGATTTGCATTTGTGCCGCATATCCATGGATATGTCACAAACTCTTACAAGGATTTTGGGGATGGACCCCCCCCCCCATAACATTATATTTTCTGCAGCTACATTAACCATAGTACTTAGATAAGTATGTTTCAGCTTGAACAAAGCTGTTACAATAATATTGTGGCATTTGTGTTTGCACCAGGCGTTCATAGAGTAGAAACATGTCACAAACTCTGACAAGAATAAAACTGTGGAATTTCCATGGGTCCACTAGTTTATATATTCATTTTTTTAAACTTATTTTAATAATTAATTCCTGATAGTATTAATTTCTAATTCTTTGATCTATATATATATATATATAATGGTAATAATCCAGGTGAAAAATATCCACAGGGTGGTAATCCAGAGAATTTTAACCGGGTTTATAAAAAGTGCTCAATATCAAAATAGAGCTTTATATATGATAATTTTATTTACACAGACATGTACAAAATCTGCGACACTGGCATGTCGATGTTATCGATCAACAGTTACTATAAACTGAGATCTCATCAGGGAGAGTTAGAATCCGATCTTAACCTCAGATCATATTTGGAGAGATCTGCCTGATGAGATCTCAGTTTATAGTAACTGTTGATCGATAACATCGACATGCCAGTGTCGCAGATTTTGTACATGTCTGTGTAAATAAAATTATCATATATATATATATATATATATATATATTTCAAAATAATTTTGTGGATAAATTTTAAAGGAAAGCAAAATAAAGAAAAAACTGTCATTTAATCTACTTTTTTGGATTAAAGAACATTTTATAATGAAATAAAAGTGAATGGAAAGTCAAGCGTCTCACTCCAAGATATTACGCTATTTCTTACATATTTTCTGTTTTACATAAGTTTAAGGTAATAAATTTTGAATTTTTTCAATAGTATTTATTTGATTGATATATTTAAAAAATATTTACATAAAAAATTTAAATGAGTCATTAAAAAAGAAATAACTGTATTAACTTCTTTCTCATGTGTTTGTAGTAGTTGAGCGTATTAATTTTTTTCCATTTTTTTTTTCAAAATAAGATTACATTTTTAATAATTTTAAATTATATGTTTATTGCTTTACTAAACATTAACTTTATTTAAACAATATATATATATATTCATACACAAAGAAAAGAAAAAATTACCCTATATATTTAGGATAAAAGAAATATGTAAACATGTTCAGAATTAGGATTATGTAGCAGGATATGACGTCATCTGAGAAAGTATGTGGCAGAAAAGCTAGGAAGTTCTTGCCTCTGGGAATCTGACATTAAAGGGATCAGACGCGGGTTTCAAGTCCTCCTTCACCCTAAAGAGGAATGGAAGGGGAAGATGCAGTTTATCTTTATGTAGTTGCTGCAAATTACCGTAAGAAGTAAATCAAATCTCAGAGCAATTAATGGAGTTATTTGTTGCTCTTTTTAATGTCTTCCCTTATTAAAGCCACCAAAAGAAGGAAGAAGAAAAGTTAAACATCTCTATGACTGCCACATCACAACTACGACCGTCTTTACAATTAGATGTCACCAACTACTTTAGAGCAATGAATAGCTATTTTTGTCACCGAAAAAGATCTTTAGGAATCAAAGAGTTTTTCCACACTATGCTCCATTGCCCTCATCATCCCACTCTAAAAATTTTACATTTTTTCAAAAACATATTTTAATATGGTTTTCAATACTATCAATATAGTAATCCAGAAAAAAAAAGCTGAAATATATATTTCATTTTAAAGGGGGGGTGAAGAATTTGGGGGGGGGAAATATCAATTTCGGGGAGGGGGTTCATAGCAGACTACTCCCCTTCCCCATCCACCTACTAAAAAGTTTAAAATTTCTGTACTTAGTAGCTGAATACAGCTTTAAAAAATAAACGCCAGGAAGGCTAGTAGATGAAATATAATAAAATTTATTTAATGAAGAGGGGGGGGGGGGGAACAAGTGAAAGGAAAATAACTCCGGTTATATTAACGACGTTTTATAGAGTAATCTCCCTTGTTAGCTCGCCATTGTGTGCCCACTTCCAAATAACATTGGACACCATTTTGGAAGATGACTTTGAAGATAGATTAAAAGTGACGATAACAAATTCATAGATAATAAATCTTCTAATCAGTATTGACAGTTGAAACTTATATAGGTAGATAGGAAAGTAAATGTTCTTGTGTTTGGTAAAAGTTATTTGTTGTATGTTTTTTTCACCCCTTTTTTCGTTAATCATAATGCACTTTTGCCGTATTATTATATGAAAGCTGAGTAAATTAACGTCTGTTTCCACAAGGCTTTTTTTCTTATATTTGCCTCCTTCCCCAAAAAAACTTTTGAATTACATTGCTAATACAATTCAAAAATTTACGAAATACACACAAATCTCGCTGACAGAATAACCAGACATAAACGAAGGCAGCTGTCTGGATTCCAACCCTCTTCTTCTCAGATCACAATGTCACTCCAGTTTATCGCAATTTATCGATTACCGAAAACACTGAATAACTTGAATGGTCACACGTCTTTGATCATCGCTTTTGAAATCTGATAGTTCAAGGTTCACTTTTGCTTGTAGCCACTCACTTTCTAGAACGAGCACAAGCCAGACTTGGCCGCTTTGAACCACATCAAACAGATTTTAAAAAATGTTTATGTAGTCGGACTTAGGTAAGTTTGTTAGAATTTTAGAAAAAAATGATCAGCAGATCAAAGAGATATAGAATGTTTACCTGTATAATAATATGCTTATTCATGTTTGCACTTATATCACCTTCCACACCCATTTTTTAAAAAATGGGATCGTCTGATCGCCAAAGATGAAATGCAGTACAAACAGAAATTGACAATTAACTGGTGTCACTGTGGTAAAAGTTCCCACTTTACCAATTTCAGAATTAATTGTTCCAAAATTGAATCCTATCAACTTCACAAACCTCTTTGCATTCTTTCTATTTTTATATAATTTTAAACCACATCTAATTTTTACAATTTTAAATTAATACATTTTTAAAAGTTATATTCATTTTATTTATTTAAAAGACTATTTAGCTGACAATTATTTTTATGTAATGAAGAGAGAGAATTATTTTTACAAAAATTTTAATTGATATAACTTTTAATAAATAAAGACGATACGTATTCTTTTTATTTATATAAAGTATATTTTGCTGATAATGACAATTATGTTTATATCATTAATCCCTACAACACTCTTATTTCTGGGGAAAATTAAGAGTAAATTATACAAATAGATGAAGAAAGCAACCGCGGAATTTCCACGGGTCTCACTAGTCTTATTTAAAGAAAGAACGAATGTTGTCAAACTACACAACATATACATGTTTGCTTTTGTTTTTATTTATCATTGTTATACAAATAAAATGGGGAAATCTTTTTATTGCTCCTCCGATTTATAAAATTGGGGGGACTTATGTTTTGAGGCATGTCCGTCCATCTGTCCGTATTTTTCTCCGCAACCATCCATTGAATTTCTCTGAAATTTTGCATGAAGTTGTAACTTTGGTCAGGTTAGAAAGTGACATTCTCCGATTTTTGGAAAAACATCTGGTTAGCTCCCCAGAGGGTCAAAAGGCCCCGAAATGGCAAAAAATGACATTTTTTGCCCCATAACTTTTCATCCATCCATTCAATTTCTCTGAAACTTGGCCAAAATGTGGAGGCAATTGTTCTAATATAAAATGAGCATCCTTGACCTAATAGTAACTGCCTGTGTGTGTGTGTGTGTGTGTGTGTGTCCACCTGATCCTTGTGTCTTATGTTCACTCAAACCGCTGGAAAGAATTGCTTGAAAATTAGTATGTGGACTACTGACCTCTCAGTGAAGGTCATAGGCTATATAAGAAATATATCACTTCAACACTGGGGGTCCCCAGAGAGCACAACCACCCCACTGAAAACTGTTTTCCCTTTGATTCAAATGACATTATATATATATATATATATATATATATATATATATATATATAATCAAGGAGAACACCTCTCTGTCTGTGCATGTATGTCCCTAAAAACGAAGACCTACTAGGAAGTGTACTTTCAATATAATTGTATTCACATGCACAATTTGCATGTGAACATAATGGAAGTATTTTTGCGTCTCTGGCTGTCCCTTAAAGAAGCTAATGACAATTTTCAAACATGTTACACAATGAAATTAATCTATTTATTAGCGTTAGTTTAAGAGTATTAACATATATCTGAATAGCTCGGCGAGTAAGATATTTAGCTGACAGCATCAAGGTTTCTGTTAAAGTAAACTCTCCCTACCGTGATGTTGCATACGATGCTATCCCACACTCTAACTTGGGCAACACCGGGTAGCTCTGTCAAATATTTATATATTATATTATTTATATATTTATTTATTAAATTTATATTTTTTATTATCTATCATTAATTATATATTTATTTCATATATGTATTTATATTATTTAATTTATTATATATTAAATTATTTGTAGTAATTATATTATTTTTTATTTATTATATTATGTATTGATTATATTTTTTATATTTATTCATTATTTTCATCATTATTACTATTTTTAATATCATTAATATTACGTGTGTGCATGTGGTACGTTGGTAGCATTATCGGTATCTATTGAAGTTTTTTTGGGGGGAGACTACATAAATATACCCACCATTTAAAATATTAATCTCTTGGCAGTCAGTGTATTCATTATGTTTTCGAAGTGTGATAACACATGGAGAAATTCATTTATTAATTTTCTAAAGTTCAGACAAGAGAAAAGCCTTTCCGCAACTCTGAAAGAAAATAGATCATAATTAAAAAAAAAAAATATTGATTAAAAAGAAAGATTTCTACCAGTTACCTTTACAAGAGATATTTTAATATCAGCAATTTGTTTTTTAAGTGCTTTCATATCAGAAGATCCAGCAACTTGGGTATCAACCACATATAACCGGTCAACAATGTCCATGTCGTTACCAAACTGGGCCTGAGCTTTGGCCAGAATTATCTCGGCTTCACGGCACACAAATTCTCCACGGTTGTTGCGAGGGTAATTGGCTTGATCCGCATGTGTAGCCACGAGTAGGACTTTCATAGGATCCAGTGGCTTACCACATTGACCTAAAAAAAAAAAAAAAAAGAATATCAAAAGAAAATCAAATATTAATCAATATGAGAACAGAACAGTTTCTTTCCAAGAATTTCCTATCTGTGGAACACATTACCACAGGATTGGTTCTCTACAGACTACAACATGGTCGTCTTCAAATCCAATGTCAACAAATACTTGTCATAAACCTCTCTCATAAGTAATTGAACTTTGTTCATTCATTCATCATTTTCAATCCTCTCATAATATTCTTCATAATTCAACTGACAATCCACCCATCTCATTACCCCTTATCCTAGAGTGGCGTTTGGTTTTGAGGCTCATTAGTAACAAAACAATTATTGCACACAGTAGCATAGAACATGGAAAAAATAATAGGACATTTATGCCGAGGTTAGCATTTCCACTTAGACTGAAGGTTAGCAAGGTAGCAACACTCTGCTTGAAAACAAGTTTTTATTTTTAAGTATTCTGATGAACTTGGTATGCACAGACCATATATCTTGTTATTTTTCAGATATGCGTTTTATTGTAGTGCTTGGGTTGTCACTTAAATATAGTCAATCCTAGCAGGTGCTCGGCTCCCAAGGCAAGTCTTTCTGATTGGTTGAAATGTGGTTTTGGTAACCAATTGAGAGTTAGTATTTTGATAGAATTGACCAATCAGTATTAACCAATAAACATCGAATATTTTACAGAGATCATTTTTCTGCTGTTGCTGCTACTACTGCTGGAACAGGGTCCCACACTATAATATATTCTTCTGAATTCATTTACAGTGGAACGTAGGTTTTCCAACATAATTTGTTCTGAAAAGTTGTTCGAAAACCGAATCATATTTTCCCATTAAAAATAATGTAAAAGAGATTAATTTGTTAATTCTTATATATAGACTATTTTTTAGGTATTTAAGTGGTTAATATACAAAACTATTAGTTACATTATTGTTTACAATACTAACTATAATGTATGAAATAAAACCTTATTTCATAAAAAAATATATTCTCTGTGAACTTGTTATGAATTAAGACTATTTTTACTACACATTTTGTAATATTTTTTTATTTTAGCAGGTATTTAAATAGTTCCTAAGAAAAACCCAGATTAAAAAATGAAAACCCAAACTGATAAAAAAACAAAAAAAAAAACAGATCTGGATGTAAAAACCCATGATGGCAACCCTGTAGAGAACTGTTAACGTTTCATTGGACGGTATGCTTCAGCTGCCATCAACGTGATTTGGGAATCAAAATATTGTTAGAAAACCGAAGCATTTCCGGCTTGAACTGTTTTGTTCGTAATACGAATTATTTCACTTCCAAGACATTCATGAACCGAGGTTTGACTGCAGTGAAAGTAAAATGCTAGAAAATGAATGTTAGTCAAAATCAAAGTAGCGTTACTTCATTTGTAAATGAACTTGATATAAATGAGTAGAAATTGACAAAAAATTTTTCAAAAGTTCAGCACAAGACGATTGCGTATCCTCCACTCTATAACAAAGTCCAATGTCTATTTGTATATTTTTATATAAATAAATACAATATATTTGTCACACAAAAGTTAGTAAGTAAAAAAGCGTGCATTTTTCTAGCCTCCGGATGAAACAATTTCAACCGGTGAGGAGGAAGTGAGACAGCAAATATATTAAAAATGAAATTACTGACATAATGCTATGCTTTTATATAAACTAGTGCAAATTCTGGTAAAGTATTTTTTTTTTTTTCTCTATTTTGACTGAGGGTGTACACTAGTACATATACACTATATATATATATATATACATACATACATACATACATACATACACAGGTTGAGTCAAAATTATGTTAAGAATTTTAATTTTCTATCACCTACAAGTTGTCCAAGCTTTGACAGCTCGTTTAGAGTAGAATGCTGTCAGATTCTGGCTGAAATGACTAAGAAGATCCAATCTGATAGGATTAGTCAAATGGTATTCAATAATGAAGCCACCTATTATACAATATGTTAACCGACATTACACCTAATTTGTGGTGTAATTAGTATAATTGGCCCATATTTCTTTATGAGTCCAATGGTGACTGTAAATGCTTTCTTACAAATTTTGCAAAAGTTTGCCATTGAAAACCTACACCCCTACAAATCAGACGAGCAGGTTATTACCAACAGAATGGTGCACTACCTCATTTTTTGCCTGTACTGTTTGTGCTCGTCTCAATCAAACTTTCTGAAATCATTAAATATGTCACAGCGGACCGTTGATATGATCACCACCCTCCCTTGATCTGACCCCTTATGAATTCTGGTTATGAGACATGATAAAGGATTGTGTGGATAGCAAAAAAGTTAAGGCACTAATGAATTCAAGGATAGAATAAACAGTGTAACAGAAAACATTATTCATGAAATATGTGTCAAGGCACCGAATTATACTGTTTTTGTGCATCAATTGTGCTGGAGAGATGGAGACCTCTCAGTAAACTCTTACTCATTGATTCCCCCAAAACATTTTTTTTTACATAATTTGATGGATTTTAAATCTTGAAAAGAAGTAAACTTTTATATTAATTAAACTAAAGCTTATTTCAAACAAAAACTTCAATGACATGTTCAATGACCATTACACTTCAATTTGAAATCGCATTCCCATCTGTCCGTTTCAAAACGTAGATTCAGTGTGCACATTGTAAGAATATCCTTTCTTTGTTTCTTTTTATTTTAAGAAATTCACTTTGATATTATATAGATTATGTATGAGTAAAATTTTAAAAACAGATGGTTTTTCTAATAATTTTAATTGTCACATCTGTCATCTGAATTTCTTCCTTGAAATTCTAAAACTCCACACTTAACGTTTGAGCAGGATTCCTGTGAAAGGATCACATGTTTTGATGTACTATTTTCTCTTGATGTAAACAGACAAAGTTTAAAGCTGAGTAATTGGCCCATCGACTAATAGAATTACTTGGGGTATGAATACAGTTTGTTGAACTAGTTCTTTACAGCACACCCATGCAAGTGTTTTTTCCACTTTCAACCAATTGGAGTCAGATCGCACAAGGAATCAGACGTGCTAAGGCTGGTTTCATCCAACTCCATCATTGAATTAAATCTGCCATGATACATGGCGCCGATTTTTTGTAAAGATTACTATTATCTGTTTTTAGTCCCTTTCCAGTATTGCTGAAATAAAAGGTATTTTCCACTAAATAACAATGCCTTTCTTCTGTGAACTAGAGGAACTTTCTAACTGTTTCGAACATGAAGTTAGAAGGACCATCGACCACAACTAAAACTTTATTTATATTGGATATCCCTTCATTATAACCATCCATGGTACCATGTACAATCAAATTTCTGTTAATCAAGTCAAAGTGGAATAAACAAGAACGAATTCCACACTTACCCAAAGGAGGTTGTAAAGGTATTCGAGATTTAACAAAATTGAGCCAAAAAGTCACTTGAGCCAATTGTTCATCTAATGCATCCATTAAACTGAATACGATCAGTTGAATACTATTAACATCACCAAGGAAATGATCATAGAGCATATAATATGGTTGGTAACCGGAAAAATCCCATATGCTAACATCTCCAATACCTGAAAGATAGAGAAAATAAATAGGAAGCATAAAGAATAACAGTTAAAATACAAAAATAATAGTTAAAATACAAGAATAATAGTTCTCATTGCAATTGTGGCATGATGAGCTTCAAACCTAGGTTGTATCGGGTGGCCTTGTGTCAGACTTAATAAATTGAAATTGCAACTTTTTATATCGAATATCATGTGGGTTTTGTTCTCAAAAACCGTTAAAGGTTAAACTTATAGGCTTACTGTAATTGTCAGTTAACCCTCACCCCTTCTTGTATTGAAATAACCGACCAGTGATTAAGTGTGGGAGGTCAGATGGTGAACAGCTGTGGATGACGTTGAGCTCCTTGGAGGCAGGTGCATTTCGACTGACTGAATTTTGTCTTCCTTTTTGCTTTAGCAAGAGAAATTCAATCTGCAACTGGACACAGCGGGATTGAGATGCATGCTCCGCACTGCTCGCTTCATAGAATATAATTCATACATCAGCACTTGACTGAAACAAATGGAACTTTAAAAATAAATTATATTCTTTTTTTAAAGACAAAAAAATGTTTTTGTTCATGTTTATCCGGCCATTTTCTTCCAGTTTGCAGAATATTCTTCATCCCCGAAGAGATACTTACACATCGTTCGGACCAGTGGCGTCAATATAAGAGTTTAGTGGGTCTAATTTCATAGCGTTGGTACAAAGCTATTGGCAAAGAATTGGTCAAAGCAAATGTGACTCTCGTGGTGCCAGGCGACGTATATCACCACAATAGCACCAAGACCATACAATGGTGCCTCCAACTAAGATTCAACACAGGAGTACATCTGCAGGCCACAATAATGTCACACAACATTTAACAAAAAAGAAGAAAAAGAGAAAATGATTTTTTTCTTACCATTAATTGTCACTTGCTGTACATCGATTCCTTTCGTATAAGTTGGGTTTCCAATTGAATAGCATAATGGTGTTGGGAGACTGTATTGACGTAGCATCCGTGAACGATCTGAAAGAGAAATGATGGGAGAAAAAATTATTATTTTTTATTATTGTTTTAGGAAAATTTTAAAGAAGAAATGATCATTCCTCACCTAAAATAAATTAAAGCTATCATTTCACTCTAGAAAGATAAAAATAATTGATCATTCCAAGCATTTTACTAATAAGATCAAAATAAATTATTTTACCACACCTAGAAAAATATGAAAGCTGCTTAACTGGTTAGAGAAGTTTTAAACCTTTGAATGAGATAAGTCCATTTGAAAAGGAGAACAAAAACTTACTCTTTTCTTTGGCAGATAAGGAGCCAACACTGAAGAGCCTTCCTCGGAAGAAGCTGCTGAACAGACCACACTTCAGCGACTCAATGAGGGTGGATTTACCTACAGCAGTTGAACCAACTACTTTGATTTTAATACGAGAAAGAGATTGATTTATTGGATTCAGTTGTTGGATGAAGGCAGCAGCTCGATCCTAAAGAAAAAACAAAAAGATTATTTGTTATGGTTCGGAAGTTTTGAGACGAGGATTTGTATTATTCAGACTACTGCTCTAATCTTGGATATTTTTGTCATAGCGTTTCGGCCGATGTAACCTTCAACCTTCTTCAGGTTCATCTTGTCAAACTCGGGAATCTTTATGTTTAACTTGAATAAACAGAAAAACAAAAAACAAACAAAAGAAAATGAGTTTTTCTTACCAATAATATTCGAGATGAGAACAGTAGCCTGAATAATGCAAATTATTTGTTATTGTCTAATAAAGCAAGGTTAAGATGCATATACGTTCTCACATCGAGAATATCAACACTACATAGAGGATAATCTATTTCTTCAGCTGTTAGTCGCAATCAGTACTTGTGTGGAGTACTGTTGTCATATTTCGGCTGGTGAATCTCTGTTCCATTTGAGGGTTCTTGATAAGGTTCAAAAACATATCTTCAATTTGATTGGTACCACCATTTCTTCTTCTCTGTACCCTTTTACAGATGTGATGTTGCTAGTCTCAGTCTTTTATATAAATACTATTATGGCGTGTATTCTTCAGAATTGTCTGATCTATTCCCAGCTTCCTTTTTTAAAATCCGATTTTGACAATTCCAATAGCTTCTTTCCAAGAACTGCGGGCTTCCTGCTGACTGTTTTCCTACTTCCTATAGCCTTGGTCTTTTCAAGACTAAGGTCAATAGACATCTCCTGTCTTTGCAATAATCATCTTTCATTCTTGTTAGCTCCTTACATCAAGTGGCTTCATGCCTTGTCTAGAGAGATTTCTATAATTTTTTTTTAAATCCGATTTTATAAGAACACACTTTCTGCAATGAATGAAGTGCACTCCATGACTGTAGAATCCTTACATTCATACCGCGTATGATGTCAGAGTATCTGGCCAGGTACTTGATGTCATCAATGCATTCAATTTTAGAGCCATCTGATGAAAACACACTTCTTGTGTCTGTAGATGGATCAAGATGCATATGTTTTGTTATACGTGCGTTCAGAAAAAGTCCTACATCTCGACAAGTCTTCTCCATTCGGTTGAGATCTTGAGCAGAATTAATACAATCCTAAAACAACACGATGTCATCATTATGTCATGGTTACATAAAATAAAGGAGGTGAAAAAGAAATTCACTAATTTTGTTTTATCTTCAAGTTTTCTTTGAATTGAAACCAGACTGCCATCACAGAAACTTGAAAATTTAAACTGCCAAATGCGAGAGAATAATTTTGGAACCATCAAAATTGTAAAATTTATCAAAAATCGAATTCTTATTGATTCTTAGTTAATCGAAATTTGATTAAAAATGTTTTCTTCATTTTGAATATATTTTCATGTAAGTTTTTACAAAGTCATGAATCATACTTACAGCATGAACTTTATTTAGTAATTCAGCAATGTCTGTGTATCCTTGCGCTAAAGCCATGATTTCAGCAGTAACTCCATCCTGAAAAAATACAAATTTTGTTTTACTAATAATTGAAAAAAATTTAAACTCCTTTTTTTGTAGATAATCTTCTATATATAGAAAACTCAGTGTCTGTGTGTGTGATGTTTGTGTGTTACCTATAGAAAGAAAGGTGAGAGAATCTACATAAAAGCTAAAAGTGTAATCTTATGTAAAATTTACCGGGGAAGACAATGGAAGTGCTCCCGAATCTCTAAGAGGATTATAAGGGAATAACTACCTTTAAAACTTCTAATATATTCCATTTTTATGAAATTTATATCATATGTATAAAATTGGGAAGACAATGGAAGTGGTCCCAAATCGCTATAGGTTCTGAATATCTATTTGTTCTCACCTCTAAGTAACCCATGGGGACAGAACCCTCTTAAAACTTCAAATATGCATATCCAATTTTAATGAAATTTAAACTCTCTGAATTAGTATCTAATTCAAAGTGTTTTCCAACATTTCAGTTTCTTCCAACTATATTAGGGGGTGAAACGGGAGGAGGGGAGCAGTAAAAACAAAGAAAGTAATATGGTGAAAAAGGTATATAGTAGTGATCCTTATTCAATCCTGAGCAACGTCGGGTCTTCCTGATAGTTAATAATAATATACAAACTGTTAAAAAAGATAATGTCATTGTTTGATTTTTCTTATTTCACATGCTTATAAATTAGTTTGAGCTCAACTTTGTGAATCGGAAAAAAAAAACTATTACAGTCAACAAACACAAGTTTAAGCATTCCAGTCACATGACAGTTTTTGCCACATGTTTTTTGTGACGATTTTCTTCTGCAAGAAGTGATCAAAATGTTTAAAGAAATGGTAGTCAATAAGCAGCAGGTCTGATAAATACAATGGTTGATTTTTCGGTTCACCTTGTTGATTTGAAGACAATACTTGCAGTCATTGCCTCATGGTGCATCTAAGGTTTTGGGAAATGTTTCAGCACTCCACTCCACGCAACATCAGAATCTGCCATCTCTGCTTCTGTGTTTGTGGCAAGCAAGGACGCAAATCTATTGGATGAGGATAACAACGTTGCTTCTGCACATGTAAAACTGCCATTCCTTTATGTGTTCTCGGCCAAACCTTCTCCAACTACGTATGCAACCACTGGGCCTTGCTGTTCTGGGTGTTGGAGCTATGGACAAGGAGAACTTCATGCACACTAGACAATCCTGAGGCACAATCTCTGCAAAAGTTCAAGTCGCCCAATAATAACAATTGTCAACTGCAAACTGATGCCAACAAACGTCTTCACTTTCAAGGTTGTCATCTTCATAATGAAATCTTTTAAACCAACATTGTAGCATACGTTTACTGACTACCCCCTGCTGAATGCTTTAGGTTTCAAGGTGACTTTGCTGTTTTATGACTAATAATGAAAATGAAAATCATGTATACTGCTCAGATGCACTACAACTCATGTATAGTACATAGGATAATGTACAATTGGCAGGGAAATTAACAGTATATGAGTCAGGATATGCATGCATATGGAGGGGAGACATTAGGTGTAGTTTAAGCAAATTTTGGGAAGCATAAGCGTTTTAAAGAATGCAGTGTCTCGACAGCCAACAACCGATGCAGCCAGTTAGTTCCATGCTTTAGCAATTTTGAGTGTGAAAAGATGTTTTTGAAAGTTGTCAGTGCTGTTTTTTGACTTTGTAAGCATGCCTACTGTGTTAGACACAAGGAATCGAAAAGATGCTCAGGGTTGTTGTTGGCAAGATGGTTAATAATTTTGTGAGTGTTAACTAAGTCAGTTGCTACACGTTGAAACTTTAATGAATCCAAGCCCAGGAAAACAAGGCATCCAGAGTATGGCAGGTGTATGATAGAAGACATTTACAAGTTTGAACTCGGATAAGAAAATTCTTTAAATTTGTTTCCTTACTAAAATTCTTTTAATAAACCGACTTTACAACATGACATTTACAGTAAATCTAAAAACTGAGGCAAATTGGGTTTTAAAATCATATATAACACTAAGATATTCAAATAAGCATTTATTTAAAAATTGAGCAGCAATTTTTAATACAAAAAAAAAGCAAAAGAGACTTTGCTAGTCTTTCTCTACTCTAAAGTTATTTCCATGGACAGTGCTCAATTGAGCTTCAATCTAGGGTTCCCCTTATAACAAGAACTCGTCTTCTTACCACCAATGCAAAAAAATTTCTTTTCTTCTTTCATCAAACAGAAAGTCTGGTGCTCTTATAAATAACGCACTGCATTTTTGTGACTTTGTGTTGTCAACGTTCGGGCAGGTCTCGGAAGCGCCCGAGAGGTGATGAGGCGAAATCTGCCGAACGATATATTGAAGACTGGCAGACGATAAATTCAGACGACGAAAATCAAAGTAAAATACATATATAAAAATAAAAAATGTGCACAAACCATAGCTAAACAATTGTTATTAATTAGATGTTTATTTTTATTTTTTGTCAAAGGAACCGTTGTTAATCAAAGGGTTTTAAATAAAATGTTTTTTTGTGCACCGAAAAGTTTCAAAAGATGATTTTTTTTTTATAACAAATAATGAAACCATTGTTTTTAACAAATTTCTTGTTTGTCTTATTTCAATGTTTTTTTCTTTTTAAGATTTTCTGGTTTAGGATTAGTCTTTCGCTAGAAGCAACTGATGCTGACAGAACTCAATGAATCCTTCATGAGACACAGATCATAGAAATTCACTTTTTTTAATGTGCGGCTAATCGTAAAAATTAATTTCTTCCAAAAGTTATTGACTGCTTGCTTGCAACCTGATTAGTTAATAGTTTTGTCAACTCTTGGGCGCTTCCAAGACCTGCCTGAATGCTGACAACGCAAAGTTACGGAAATGCGGTGCGTTCTCTGTAAGAGTACTGAATTTCCATGAACAGAGTTTCTTTCCAAGAAATTTCCATCCGAGGAACAAGATTGCTTCCTTGAATGCTACAACATGGTCATCTTCAAATCCAATGTCAATAAACACTTGCCATAAACCATCCCCATAAGTCATTAACCTGCATCCTTGAGTGGCTTGTAATAATCAGAGCTTATTATTTGTGATATATACTTTGAATATTGTATCTTGTTTTTCATGTGTTTATTTGGCTAACGAAGTGTTCGTACTGGGTTTGTCCATTCAGATTTGTTTAATTGTGACAGTTATACTCTGACAGACGAGTCACATCTTCTGTCACCAACTTAGATTATTGTATGGTTACATAAAAATGGCAGAAATTATACAAAGAATAATAGATTTACAAATATATAAATAACGGGAAGGTGATCGACTGAGCTTCAATCTCTGGTTCCTCTTTATACGACATTCACAGCAAAAATGCATCTTTCTCCTTTTGTGCTTTTTTTTCTGACAAGTTTTTCAGGGTGTTCACACATAATCGCCTAAAAATGTAGAATCTCATTTTGCGGGGAGGGTGATTCAGCGGAGGAAGTGAATCTACAATAATACCAAAAATGTTCTCATATGATTTATCATCAGAGAATTGGTAACTGGGAAACTCTTCTTCTTGGTGAAAAAAGAAAAGTCAACTTACTTTATTTTTCAAGTCTGCATTTGAACCAGCCAAAAGGAGACAACGAACAATTTCTATATGACCAGCTTTACTGGCTAAATGCAACGGTGTAGCACCAACCTGAAAATATTGAACAAAGTTTTTAAAAATCATTTATTCAAATATAACAAAGTCACATTTTCTGCCTGTGTTTGTATCCTGCTAAAAGTCAGAAACTACATAAGATACATTTACAGGCCTTACATTATTGGATTTGGGGTGACCTCAACCTGGCTATGGTAAAAACAAATACTGTAATATTGGCATGCTTCGAGTCACCAGCGAACAAATTATCAGGGGGTGGGGATAAGGAAAAAGATTACTTTTGTTCATTCTTACCGGTAGTTGTTTAAAAATTAACACTGAAACTAAGTCAAACTGTCAGTAAGCCAGCTATTTTTTCTTGTTTTCTTTCTATTATATTGAATAAGTTGAGAGAGAAGAGGGTGGGTCAGTCGGACAGGAGAGGGAGAGACATTTTGAAAGAAAGATGTTAGCACTTAGTCATACACTTGGTGTCACTAGAGACTATGTGTGTGTGAGGGGGGGGGGGGTAAGGATCAAATGAAAAATTACTTTTTTTTAAAAATTCTTACTGACAGTTGTTTCAAAGACAACACTGAAACTAGGTCAAACTGTTAATCAGCTATCTTTTTCTTGTTTTATTTCTATTATATTGAACCAGTTGAGAGAGAGAAGTGGGAACCAGTCAGAAGAGGAGAGGGGTCAGTCAGAAAGGGAGAAAGAAATAGAGAAGTTTGAAAAGAAAGATGTTACATAAATTGTTTTCTTTTTTGTTAAACATGCCACTGGGCAACACCGAATAGCCTTGCTAGGCAATTATAAATCTTTGTTAAATTTTTCCATACAGAATTATCATAATCTATTAATAATGGAGATTATGTATCTGTCTGTCTGAAGCCGAAACTATATTATTAGTTTTGATCGCTCTCTTTTTATATCTACTTATCAGCTCCTATATATACCCATTCTAAAACTTCCCCAAACATCACGCGTCTTTCAAATTTACATAATTAATTTGTTTTAAATCTTCTAATAAATTAATATTCGCAAATATACACTCATGCTTGTTTTTTTCTTCAGATTTCCAGATGTATTGAAAATATTTTCCTCGATAATAATCTTAATAAAAATTATAAATAGAATTAAAGACATTGTTTTTTTTTAATCTATATAATTGAGTTACGTAATTAAATTAAATTGCAATGGAATATGATGGAACAGCCAGCGGCCATTTCAACATTTGGTTATCCACCCTCTGATTATTAAGTATAACGTTCTATTTCGAATGCGTAGAAAGTTCTATTTCAAGAAATCCACAGGTGTTAACATGACGTCAGATTAGAGAGAAAAAGAGAGAGAAGAGAGAGAGATGGACACAAGACAGAGGCGCATTATTTGATTAATAACATGTAAACAACACATTCTCTGAGATTTATCGTACGAGTCGCTCAAAAATGATATATTTACTTTGATTTTTTTATTAAAACGTTTTTTTTGTTTGTTTTTTTAAATCTTATAAGAAATTATATTTTAAAGCACAAATTTATTGAATCAAATTGTTTGATTTAAAAAATAATTGATTTAAAAATTACTATTTTTTTTTGTAAAAAAACAAACACATTGAGCAATTAAATAACTGAATTTAGAATCGTGTTCACTGTATTTTATTTTTTTTAATTGTTGATTTTATTTTAGGTACACCTTTTTTGGGGGGATTTGAAAAACTTCAAACATTATCTTTTTACGACCTTAAGTGAGTTTAGGATTTTTTGTTTTACATTTTATGCAGTAAAGAGTACTTCTTTTTTAAAACTATGTTTTTATTATTCCGTGTTTTATTTATTGAAATAAAGGATGGGGTGATTTTCTTTCTTTTGTTTTGCAAAAAAAACAAAAACACATTTTACTGAGCTATTAAATAAAACAACTAGCAAAAATATGCAACCGGAGGGAGCATATCTTCGTTAGTAATAATAAAAAAGAAAAAAGGAAATTCTGACAGACAAAAACCGAGTGAAACTGAAGGAAAATAAAAAAAGAAAAGATAAATAAGCATTTAAACGAGTGTCAACGTTGGTACATTGTACATTTCTTCTCCCCCTCCCCTTTCTTTTTACTTCTTTTTTCCTTTATTTAAATCATCCTCTTACTCTTCTCTTATGCTGTTTTACTACTACTACTACTCCCTCTATTCTCCTTCTCCTCACATTCGCCCCCACCCCCACCATGTAAAACATACAAAATAAAAACAATCAACAAAGACAACAAGATTACCAGAGTTTTAGTATCATGCTAGACCATCCGTGATCCGTTGGCTACCAACTATTACTGCTATTTCTCCCACTTTTACTTCATAAACTATGACAAATCTGTTAAAACATTCTTCTTGCATAACTACAAGTCTCTTTACTTCTACATTATCCTTATGGATATTCTATCAGTAAAGAGACTTATCAATTTGCTATCTAATTTACATACATGTTTACGGTGTGTATGAATGCACTATGTAAATTAGATGGAAAAATAAAGCAATTAAGAAGCAATGTGGAAAAAAAAACCAGAAGTCAGTCTTTGTCTTAATCCTCACAGAGACATTAGACACTATTAGAGAGTGAGAGAGGGCAAGATAAATACATCGATAGCGAAGTGAGAGATGGTATGTGGCACAAGGTCAGAAAGTGAGGATAGAAAAGCCAGCGCACTAGAGGTAATACACGCGACCCACAAAAATGCATAAGCAGCCCTTTTGGCATTTTCTGGCAGAGGCGCCCCAGGAGATTGGCGATAAACCAACCCCTTTTTCAAAGAAAGACAGTAAAGCCTGGGAGGACGCACCACCTAGGACTGTACAAAACCTCAGCATGACAGAGCAGGGCAGCTGGTGCTGCATAGGCTTACACTGTTGACTGGGTATTTACTTCCTTCCCACCTCAGGAAGATGTGGTACAACTTACAAGGCTGGGAGGTGGGGAGAATCAAGCAAGCACCCCTAAAGAAAAGACACTCTGTCCTATTAAAAATTGCCTGTCAGCCTTGTCGGCATTCCCCGGTTGGGGTGGGGTACCTTAGGCAGTTAACAATAAACTAACTCCTCCTCAAAGAAGGGAGGCAAGACCTGGGAGGGTGGACCTCCTAGGACTACCCGGGACTAATGCCTCAGCCTTACAGATAAAAGGCCATCGAAATTGTCCAGTTTCTGTTGGACTGAGTGTCAAGGACGTATCCTTGACTGGTATAAGATGTCAACAAGAATATTGGCACAGCTAAGTGAGAGAATGGAAACTTATTCAGTTAATTACAAATTACGGCTAATTAGAATGGAATTTATTTAAAATATAATGCAATCCAAAAACTTAATATTTTAGCATGTATTTTGTGTCATAACAGTATATGGGGAAAAAAGCGGTGCCACTTTGGTTTGTTATCTACGTGTTATGAATCTACTTTGGTATGATATCTACACCTCATATTGCAATCAAAACGGTACAAGAGCAAGAAAAACACTTTTCCTAATTGATTTCGAAAGAATGTGTGGTTACCGAACCTGAAACCCTATACTCTAACATTCAAAGAAGTGACCGTGCGACATGATTATTCAACAAGAAGTCACACGGAATTGAAAGATCATGGCTTGACGCATTTATATATTTTAAAAAAATTAGAGGCGTACAGTTTAGATATTTTTTCCTTGCAGATATCAAGCCAAAGTAGCACCCGTATGGTTTAGATATTTGTTCTTTGTCGATAACAAGCCAAAGTAGCACCCGTATGGTTTAGATATTTTTTCCTTGTCGATAACAAGCCTTTAGATGATAAACGTTGATACATTCCCTCTTTAAATTACTTATTATTGTTATGTATGTGTTATCTCACCTTGAACATTAATTCTCTTTATCTCAGTAAAAAGAACATGGAATTTTAATTTACAGAAAAATTGAAATAATATTTTCTTTACAAATAATAATTATAGATAAAAAAAGAAAAAAAGCATTTTGATTTCAGGACAATTAAAAATTATTTGGTGAACTCTATATCAAAAGTGCATTGTTTTCTGGCAAAAGTTTTGGAATGGTGATGAAAAAAATTATGAGCTTGTAAATTAATTGTTACGTTTGTAAAAATAAACTTTGATAGAATTATCCATTCTTTGTAAATAAAGATCATTTTTTAAACTGGAATATGCATGAGAAACTACATTTTTTTTTCTTT
Source organism: Sepiola atlantica (assembly GCA_963556195.1). Lineage (NCBI taxonomy): Eukaryota > Metazoa > Mollusca > Cephalopoda > Sepiida > Sepiolidae > Sepiola > Sepiola atlantica. The sequence continues at coordinate 211,294,990 of OY744515.1, read as the reverse complement.
CACTTTGAGTTTAGTCCTGAAATGAAGTCAACAAAAAGAGGAGCCTGAGTCAGTTCAAACAATGATCACTTAAGAATTAACTTTAAGGGTCAAAAGTTTACAACTGTTTAGATTGTACAATAAAAATAAAAACTGAGGTCTTTGTGATAAAGCTAAACATCTTTTTGTTCAGTTCCTGCCTAGGAAAGAATGAATGTTCACCATGTTAAGATGTCTAGTTAGGTCAAGTATTCGGTTAATACCTCCTTCATAGTTTAAGGATGTTCTTAGTCACATTGTGTCCTTACAAGTTTGACTATGTAAACTAATTGAAGGCAGTCACTTCAGATTTATTGCCAACTAGTAATTTTTTCTTAAGGTGAAGTGTCTGATCCCTGAACAAACAAAGATTCAAGAAAACGAGCTCTCTCCTCCCTTTTAACTTGAGTACTTGTTCTGAAGCATGGCCCTCAAACTAATTTTCATTATTGCCCTGGAATTAGCCAAACAATTTTGACCTTAAAGAAAATATTTCTTTAGTAAAAAAAAAAATTTAAAAGATAAAAAACTATAGTTTAGCTGTTAATAAAATAAGGTTAAACTTGAGAAATCTGAATGATTTGTTTTGTTGTCCCAGAATCTGAATACTTTTTTGCAACTGCACCATAAACAATGGCTGCGATGCTGTATGACATTACATTGCATGCTTATACAGGTGTAATGCCAATTTTTCAGCAACTTACACCTCTTTTAATCTGGACAAAATCATGCAAGGAAAATTGATCATCCCATCGACCTAGTTTACTTGGTGGATAACAAATGGTTCTGTGTATAGCGGCCATCAATTTGTTTAAACTATTCATGCTGGTGGTAATCTTCCCTTATTTTTTTATATTATTTCGCTTAAATTTAACTCTATGACTTCACAGACAAATTCAAGCGGCATCCATGGTGTTAAACATAAACGTTAATGTATAAATCCATTTACATTTAATGCTTGTTTTAGTTTTCCGCAATCCCTTGTTGTTTAGCAACATGGTAGGTGTATAATAAGTGGGTTATGGGTGTGTTGATGAATTAGTATTACAGTGAAATCGGTTAATGCGGTGCCGGAAAATTGGTGTCACACTTTAATAGTGGGGAAAAAAATGCGTCATGAGACTGTCAAACTTATTAGGATTAAGACAAAATTTGATGTACGTTTTGTCACCAATACGTAGAGGGGTTAGAAGCTTGTTATATGATAGAAATAGGGTAGATATCCATCCTTCTGGCCTTGCGGGGTATGAAGAAAAACGGGTAACCAGGTTTGGTTATAAGAACAAAGTTCTTCTTTACAATTTAAATCAATTTTATTAATACAATTGCATCAACACAACAAACATGGCGATCCGGAGAGAGATATGAAAACAGGAATACAAAATCATGTTGAGTCATAGATTGAGTCCGGGTCATGGCAAGAGGCAAGAAAAGAAATATCACGTCTTGTCAACTTGACTCTACAAAACTGACTGTTCATAAAGTTCAGGGACAGGTTTGGGATGAAGTTGTTTCCCTGCTCTTACAGAACAACGTACACATCACTCCACGAGTGAGAACATGCTAGTGCAAACGAAATTAGACTGTGATTATGTAACTGCTACAGATTATTTCAATAATGAAAATGAATACTGGTAAATTATGCTCTCGACTTTGATTAATAGATCATACATTGCAACAATTTTGAGGTATGTAAATTAAAATGAGAGATATTTAATTTATAAAAGTTAATGTTTAACACATCACTCAATCAGCTCGGGCCTAACTAATAAAACAACAACTATTAGGCAAAATTCGACCTTATTCATCAACATAGCCTTTATTTTTCATTATTGCTCTGGTATTATCCAAAGAAATTTTGACCCTAAAGAAAATGTTTCTTTACTTTAAAAAATAAAAAAAAACAACAACAATAATAAAAACAAACTATAGTTTAGCTGTTAGTAAAATAAGCTGAGACCTAAGAAATCGAGTTTTAATACTTTTAGAAACTAGAGCATAAACAATTGCACTCATAAAGTATGATGTTACATTGTATGCGTATACTTCGGATAAGATTATAAAACAACTCTTATAATAATAAAAAAAGCAATTTTAATATATGTTTACTATATGTTCATTTGAATAATGAAAATGGGTGTTGGTAAATTATGCTGTCACCTTTCTCTGTATTTGGTCTACCTCTCGACTTAGATTATTGGATTATACATTGCAACAATTTTGAAGAATGTAAAATAAATCAAAATGGGATTTATTTAATTTTAAAGTTTATTAAAAGCAAATATGATAAAACTTAGTGTCTACAGTATGATGTCTCACAGTTTTGGTCAGACAACCCTAGCTCTTTAACTTGGACCTTAATATAAAGTTCAGTCGAAACTCAGGAGGCCATTCTCCCAAACTTTGCTTCCTTCTTTTGTGGAGGAAGGGCAGGTTTATTGCCTTTCACCTGAGGCATCGTAACCAAAGAATGCTGATGGGTTCAAACAAGACTATTTTTGTATCCATCCAATGGGCCGGCCTGCCTTTTTGTGGGGAGTTAGACTCCTAACGTTAATCTGACCTTGTCTCACATTCAGTCTTAGTGTGACGGCAGGTAAATCAGGACTTTATCCTGAAGTTAGACAGTAGACATTCTGATGGATGGTAGACCACATGTTTAACAATTAATTTCTTGTTAGACCGCATACGTAACTAGCACTTCAAATTATGTGCAAGTAAGTAAAGTACCAATAAATGTTGATAGCTTTCTACAGAAGTGTTCTATTTGTAGACAATTTAGATTTACACTCCAACCGAGGCAATTTTTATTTTTGTTTCAACCCAGAGTGCCCCTTTTTGGGGGAGCTAAATTTTCCTCACATTAAAAAACCACCCTTATGCCCTCGTTGGGAGGCAAGTAAATAGGAACAATAGTCAGCCATCATATCTCTCTATATAAACTTATTTTAAAATGTTGAGGAAATAAATGAAAATTAGACGTTATGTTTCCTTAGCTAAAATTCATCTATCTTCTCTTCTGTCAATATCTTTCTTTCCAACCTTACAACCACTGATCATCACTTTGGTTGTCATAACATTCACTCTCAGAACTTTACTTTCCTCAAAGTCTTTCATTTAATAAGTAGACCATACAATGTTTCACAGGCAAGCATAATGCATCTCTTTCGGACAACCAAAACTCCCGGATCAACGCTTCTAATGAACAAATCAAAAGCAATGGACCCAGTGCAGATCCCAAATGTACTCCCACTTGAACATTAAAGCTGTCACTAAATGTGCTGTTAATTCTAACACGACTTTGAGCATGGCTTGAACAACCTTCATCAACGACTCATTTGCCCCTAACTTATGCAAAGCCCCCCCCCCCCCCAGACAACATCAATTGGCATTCTGTCAAAACCGTTCTCCAACTCTCCAAAACCAAAATACAGATTCTTCTTACCAAGATACTTTTCTTCTAAGGATAAATATACCTTAGAACCGTAAAAACAAATCTTCTGTCAATATATTGCTGGTCTTTGTTTCATTCTAAATAATCGGCTAAATTAGAACTTACCCTATTCGTAACATCAACCACACAGCCATAACCACACATAGCTTGAACAACGGGCATCAAACCATCTCGAGCAGCAGAGTGTAGAGCATTCTCGCCAGTTTCCTGGAAAAAAAGAAAAACATTGATAATGCCATATTTTTTGTTTCGGAAATTTTTTGATGATTAGTTTGATTATTCAGACTACTGCTCTCATCTTGGATGTTATTCTCACAATGCTGCAAAGCAATATGCAATTCTAACTGAAGGTCTTCTAGAGGTTAAAGGTTCAATCCTTAAAACGGGCGATACTAAGAATATAATTGTGAATTACTTAAGACTTCTGCCTGGTCATAGCTGACAGAACAAGAGCAGACTACCTCTGTGGATTAAACATTGTAAGAATAACATCCAAGATGAGAACAGTTGTCTGTATAATCCAAATAATCCAAAACCATATATTTTATCAAACCTTTTCATTATTTGAAAGGATCTGTATAATGCGCTTTTTCAAGTTTGTACCTACATTATCTTCTACACCTATATAAAAAAAAAAAAAAAAATGAGATCTTCCGATCGTCAAAACTTTTTAGTTACCACTCATCAAGGCCAAGAGCCACTCGAGGATAAAGGTCAATGGAATGGAACGATTGTCAGCCAAAATTGATCAATGCAATGAACTAAGTTTTATTATTTTATGGGACGGTTCCTGAAAAGTACTTGTTAACATTGGCTTTGAAGGTGGATATGTTGTGGTCTGCAGGGAAGCAGTCTCGTGGTAATATGTTGTACAGACAGAAGGCCCTTAATTGCTAATTATCTGGTGTCCCTGACTGCCAAAAATTTGGAGTTTACCCATTTTAAAATTAATTTTTCCAAAAATGGAACAAAATGTCAAATAAAATTCTGTTGTCATTGTCGACTTTAAACTGATATTATTCTTATTTATTTAAAAGATATTTAGCTGACAATTATTTTCATGGTAAAACGTAAGCGTGCAATTTCCACAGCGTCCAGCAAGTTGTTAAATAATCTGACAACAAAAGTGATCTTAAAATAAAAATGACAGTGTAATAAATATTCAAATATTTTCATCTGGTCAAAATTGAATTTTTATTCAGAATGAATAGAATTAATATTTCTCTTTTTTACTAATGAGTCACCACTTATCAAGGCCAAAAGCCACTCGAGGATGAGGGTTAATGTGATGGATAGATTGACAGTTCAATGAGGAAGAATATTATGAAAGGATTGAAGATGATGAATGGAATGAACAAAAGTTGATGACTTATGGCGACTGTTTATGACAAGTATTTGTTGACATTCGATTTGAAGATGACCATGTTGTAGCCCACAGGGAAACAATTCCGTAGTAATGTGTTCCAGAGATAGGCAGTTCTTAGAAAGAAACTGTTCATGGAAATTCTATTTGATTTCAGGCACATGGAGGAAGAAGGTAATGTTTTTTGCAGTTGTGTTAGTTAGACGAGTTCTTGTTGTGAATGTCTTACAAGGAGGAAACAGGGATTGAAGCTCAGTTGAGTACTTTGTATGGAAATAACGTTAGAGCAGAGAAAGACTAGCAACATCTCTCATGTGATAAAGGGGCTGTAGGAAAGAGAAGAGATCCGCCCCCTTCACACACATCCGATTATGAAGTTGCTTTTGTACTCCGTCAAGGCAAGAAAGAGTGCTCCGAATGGCACCTCCTTAAATGTGGCAGCAGTACTCCACCTGACTCTTATATAGGTAGAGGATTGCATCTGAGGTCAAGTACTTTCTGCCACAGTAGAATGATCCAACCATTTCCCCTGCAACCTTAGCAACAGATTTCATATAAGTCAAGGAGCTTATCGTAACAATTAAATAATAAAAGTTCTGTTAAAGTTAATAATATTAAGAAAACAATTGTCTTTCTTCTTACGTAAAAATAATTGTAACTGTCAGCTAAATATTTGTTAAATAGATAAAATGAATGTTACTTTTAAAAAAATATTTAAAATTGTAAGAATTAGATGGGTATTAAAATTACATTAAAATAAAACATGAAAAAGTAGGTTTTTTGTAATTCTTTACATTGACAGGATGACAGAATTCTATGTGTGATGGTTTATTCGATTTTTGGAACAATTCATTTTGAATTGGGTAAAGTTTAAATTTTTTTATACTCAGCAACATCAGATATTTCTCAATCATGTTTTATATGTTTGCTGATCAGACCAACTTCATCTTATATGGACCACTTTCGTTCCTGGGCAATGGTGGGTGCCTCTGCTCATATTTAATAAATGCTCATCAGAGACAGAAAACATAAAACATCACACTAAAATACATCTGTCAAGCTTTGTAATAAGGCTTGCAGGTCGGCTGGTGTTTTGAAGCAACATTTTAAATTTTTCCATATCAAAGACAGAGGACCACATGTTGACACACACACACCTCCAGATTATCCTGTTGATCTCATGAAGGCCTGAAAAGGCTTTTCAGAGAAGTGGAAGGAGTGAAAAGAGAAGAGGAAGGAGTGAAAAGAGAAGAGGAAGGAGTGAAAAAAGAAGAGGAAGGAGTGAAAAGAGAAGAGGAAGGAGTGAAAAAAGAAGAGGAAGGAGTGAAAAAAGAAGAGGAAGGAGTGAAAAAAGAAGAGGAAGGAATGAAAAAAGAAGAGGAGAACAGTGAAAAAAGAAGAGGAGAACAGTGAAAAAAGAAGAGGGAGAACAGTGAAAAGAAAAGAGGGAGAACAGAAAGAATGAAGTGAGAAAAGATAAAGTGGTAGTTAGCCGGTGAAGAGGGAAATAGTATACCCTATGAAATCTCTACTATGTTTTATTTTGACAATTGCATTTGAAACATTTTATAGTGAATCGATGGTAAATAAATGAAAACTGAAAATAGAAGTTTGCATTTTCAAGTAAATGCAATCAATATATTTTGTAGGATTTTAAGAGTATTCCAGAAATAGAATTTACCAAGTCTGTAGAGTCAAGGTCACAACCTTTGTTGATCAGGAGTAAAGCAATTTGGATATGGCGTCGGTTACATGCCAAGTGCAAAGGAGTGCATCCATTCTAAAAAGGGGGCAAAGAAAGAAAAACGTGTAAATCAAAGCAGCAAAAATAATAATAAAAAAGACAAGACAGCTATGGCTAAGATCATTAATACATGTCCATGCTTGGGGTTTAAGGCATGGATAACAAGTGTGTTCAGTGAGTCATCCATTTTAATTGCTCTATTGTTTTCATAAACATGTTTGTTTGAGAAAACATGATGTTTGCTCTTATATCTTGGCAAATCATTTACATGATTTATATGTGTGTGTGTATTTATAACGATTTAAGATATTTTCAAATCATATTCCCCAAAATGATTACACACAAAAGTATTTAATTTGTTTACACCTGTTTCAAGATGTTTATTTTCAGTCATACAATGTAACATAAAATTTGTCCAAACACAGATTTTTTTGCAGCTGACTCCCCGGCCTCTGATATGAACACAATAATGGATGCATCAACAAAGCCTATTCACTCTGTTACATGAGGGAAGATAACATTTTCCTTTTGCTTATTATATGACATAAATAGTACAAATATATGAATTATAGTAAGAACAGGATACTTGAAAAAGGAACATGACATGATAGAACAAAATTGTTTTTAAAATTTGAACCTTAAAAATTAAAAACACCCAGTCCATTGTTTGCCTCTGACAGACCAATTTTATTGAAGCAAACAGAAATTACAAAAACTAACGTTATTCGAAAAAAGAGATGAATGTGGTTTAGACATTTTTCCTGGCTACCAGACATCAGCTATGTAAAGAAATCATATGAAGAAGATTTAATTCACAAATGATCAAGAGGACGACAACCAAAGAGATGGGCTGACTAGATAACAGTTGAGACTGGCATGCCACTCCTGACACCTAAAAGACAAGACCAAAACCGTGATAAGTGAGGGAATTTTGTTTTCAAGCATATGGGCAAGTCAAGTCAATCAAGACAAATCAATTAAGCTACGTATACTAGGGTAGGTCGATTTTGCAACTTTTTAAAAAATTAAACGTGTCCACGCAGGGAGGGGTTCGGTATTGATCAATGCTGAGTACTGCCACCAAAAACTAGATTTCTAATTTCTCCCCATATTTGATCATCCAATAAGAAACACTAGAAAATCAATGACAGTCATTTTCTTTAAATGACTTAAAAATGGAGAATTTTGAATCCAGATGTTAAGCACCTTTCCAGGGCTTGAGTAGCAATTGATATACCAATTTTTAGAAGGTCAGCTTTTGTAGTTTCGAAGATATTTACACTTATACAAAATAGGCAAATTCAGAACTAAACTTAAGCAGGATGGAAAAATAACAAGTTTGTTTTAAAAAATGCTTAAAAATCGAGAGGTATTTTTTTTAACCTAAATTTTAGGCACGTATCCAGGACTAGTGCTATAATTGACGCACCAATTTTCTGAAGCTCAGCCCTTGTAGTTTTGAAGATATTTACATTTAAATAAAAATGTTTTTTAAAAAATGAGGATTTTTCAGTGCTTCTAATGAGATGATCTTTAAAAATAATTGCTCGATAATAGGTGCAAGTTAGAAAACTAGATTTTATGTGTCAGAACAAACCATTGACTCGTACCTAACTTTCTCTGCATCAACATATTTGATATTCAAAACGTTGAAAATTGACCTACTCTACTGCGCATTTTCTTTTTATTAGACAATATTTAAAACTAATTACTCAAAATTTGGTACAGGTTAGTTTCTGGTGTTAGTACTCACTATTAACAAATAGCCAACTTTTCCGATAGGACATATTTGATATTAAAAAATAAATTGAAAATCGTCAAACTCTAATATATATATGCAAATCAGTGTTTCAAAGCAATTCCAGTTTTACTAAAAAACTTAACAGTATAATTCAGATTTGTACATCAAATGCATTTAAAGGAAAATATTGACATTTAGGATATGAATTGTAGAGAGAAAGTAAACCATTAAAATTATTAAAAGTAAACCATTAAAATTATTAAAAGTAAATCATTTCCTTTGACGGTAACCATTAAAATCCACATTGAGATTATAGATATGTTGGATGCTCGATAAATAACTATTTATGAACAGTGAGTTACAGCTATTTTAAGACGAATAAAATTGTATTTCTGTCCTCAAAAAACGTTTAGAACTTTCAAGATGATTCAATATATAACTTGATTAGAAATATATATTGAGAATTCTAAATTTTGAACAAATACGATTTACACTTCCCCTTTTCCTTCTCATATATAACAATAATAAATTTAGCTTAACTTTAATATTTACCTGCAGTTTCACAGGGTTTCCCATCGTCAGAAGTATATTAGTAAATCCTTAACACCTTTTCTCATTTGAATGCAAGATCAAATTTGGATCCAAATAAAAAGAGACATTAAGGATTTACCAATACATTTCTGACAATAGGAAATACCATGAAACTGCAGTAAGGTGTTAAGCTACATTATTTTTACTGTATAAAGATCAATCTAAAAGGATATTTGGCGTTTTGTGTGTGTAAGATCTGCTGTCATGATTTGGCTCTGGTACAAGTTTGAGAAGATGATTTTAATGCGTGTACACACACACACACACATATATATATAGAAAGTGCACAAGCTAAACTAATTAAATTCATTTTGAATAAATATTGCTGAAGACTTCTTTAATCAGCACTCATCATAAACTCTGACACAATAAAACAATGTAACGGCTTCTTCAATTTATCTCCTTTAATCAGCAAAGTAATACTAACCGAACACAACTTGAATTTAGATCCAAGCTAGCTATTTTACACGACATTCTCAACAAAACTTTGTACATAACATCGATATTAAAAAAAAACAAAAACTTTCATCCCACTTCATAAACGCAACACATATTTTGAATTCTAACTTCTATGTTTTGTTTTTAAAAAAAAAAGAAAGAACAAAAACACTCTTTTCACATCAGACGCACCACATATTTTCAAACATTGACTGTTTTTCTTCAAATCAGTCATCTTGAGAAAGTCTTGAAATAATGATGAAACGCTTATTAATATATAAACAATTTTCGGTTTTCCCTTTTCCATTACGTTGGATTATTATTTCCATAATTATCATCATTATATATATATATATATATATATATATATATACGAGTAGAGGGTAGGGTAGCATCAGTGCAGTTTCAACGAGAGAAAAATGTATATTTAAAGAAGTGAGGCTACCAACATTTGTAAAAAAAATTATTAACAATTGTTTATTTTATAATTTTATCATTTTATAATTTTGTCTGAAGAGAGTCGCACGAAGGCTTGAAACGCGTTATAAAATCACAAACTTATAAAATAAAATAAACAATTGTTAAAAAAAGTTTTTACAAATGTTGGTAGTCTCACTTGTTATACATACATACATACATACATACATACATACATACACCTGGCAGAAATAGACAGAATGTCAAAGTTTCAGAGGGGCCGTATTGTGGGTCAATCTGAATGTGGATCAAGTTAGGATTAATCACCGCAAATCTGGGGATTCCATTTTCTACTGTTAGTTGAGTGATTCTCCAATTCAAGAGAGAAGGAAAAGAATGAGCATCATCTTTTTAGTCTTCGTTATTAATTATAATAAGGGTGTCTATTTACTTTTCTCAAGACTGTGGTTTCAAAGTGAACACAACATGAACGACTGTACTCACCAATTCGTGTGACAAAAAAGAGCAAGAGGGGGGGAAGCAAATTATCGAGGACAGCAATATAAGGATACTTCTCTCTTCTTTTTTCAATCCTCTCAATCAGTCTAGGCTTCATTCTCACTTTCTTTCATTTCTTCTTTGCTGCATTTCTATCCGGCTTCCTTTATTCTTTCCACTTGAATTTAGTCTTGGGTTTAGTCAACACAGACCAAAAAAAATCCTGTATACCAACTACCCTCTCCTTTTCTACCCACAATTCCCTGTTCTTCTCTTTGTCCACACCATTCTTTCTCACCTGCTACCAAAGGTAAGTCCTTCTATTCTTTCATTAAAACCACAAAGATAAAGACAACAGTCAAAGTGATAGTCTGACACTTTAACACTTACCTTATCTACCATACTAGTTAAAGCATTATACTCAAGTAAAACCCGGACACATTCTGTGTGGCCCCTGGCAGCAGCACAATGGAGAGGAGTTTCCCCATCCTGGAAATAAAAGAAGGAAACAAGTTAAATAGATTTGGAAAATTGAAGAGAAATAAAGAAAACGCAATCTTTGAATGTTGAAAAAAGTTTTTTTTTAAATATCACTGAAATAAATTAACAAAAATAAAACGTATTATATCTTATAGAAACCTTTACAATGAAAATTTTAAATAAATTGAGGGAATCAAGTAATTCTTAATTATATTCGGATGAAACGTTGTGATAATAAAATCCAAGATGAGAAAATTAGTTCGAATAATCCAAATTATCAATCCTCATCTAAAAAATTCTGAAACATACTTATATTTTGTTGAGTGTCATTGTTAAATTGACGCTTTTTCTGTGAAGTAGAAAGTATTATGTCTTTAGCCTTTACAATGCAAATTTAAGATGACACAACTTTCAAAATCCTGCTAAAAAAATTTTGGGGAAAAAACAAAAGTGAAACAATAACGAAAGTAAAAAGACTCCCGGACAATGCCGGGTAGGAAATGCTAGTAAGTTTTTAAAAAATATAAAAATAAATAAATTAACAAAAAACAGTTATATTTGCAAAATCTCACACTTTTCCTCCGATATATTTATATCTATATCTGTTAATATAAGTTTTGAATTTGTTTTGTTGATAGTGTTCTAGTTTTTAGCAATCAAGTTTTCATCTATATTAATCATTTTTTGGTAGACGATTTGGGATTATTTGTTTGTCTCTGCTCAGCCGAAACTAGTCGCCATCTTGCTAATTAATGAACACTGCCTTTGAATCAATATCTATAGTAAACAGTGATCAGTGAGAAATCAATATAAATCATTTAGAATCAATCAGACTCCATTCATGTGGATTCAGGCCAAAGCAGTTTGCGTAAAACAAATGTTTTCCCTAAACAATTCACAAAACAAAACTTACATCAATGGCTTGTTTTAGGACAAAACACATCTAATGGTACCAACCAAAACGTAATCCTATCCTAAAAAGATTTAATTTAAGAATCTTATGAAAAAAACAAAACAGGAGCAAAGTGTAGTATCTGTTCTGATACTACACTTCATCTTTTCTGTCCTCATTCAGTGAAGAAGAAATCCTTCTAGACTGAGATATTTTTTTATTCCAATACAGTGTCTCTTTTTGGAGAGCTGAATTTTCCTCACATTGAAAACCTTGTATCTAACTCTGTCTTCGTCGTGGTGGTGGGGGCCTACTAAATAAGGACTAATGTTGCCCTGTCTGTCTCTCCTCTTTTGAAGGAATGTTTGCTTTCTTTAAAAAGAAAATAATTGTGTGGAGGAAAGTTAAAAGGGACTCGTGGGGAGATGGGGCAAGTTAAAAGGGACTTGTGGGGGGATGGGGCAAGTTAAAAGGGACTCGTGGGGGGATGGGGCAAGTTAAAAGGGACTCGTGGGGGGAGGAGGCAAGTTAAACAGGGACTCGTGGGGGGAGGAGGCAAGTTAAACAGGGACTCGTGGGGGGAGGGGGCAAGTTAAACAGGGACTCGTGGGGGAGGAGGCAAGTAAACAGGGACTCGTGGGGGGAGGGGGCAAGTTAAAAGGGACTCGTGGGGGGAGGGGGCAAGTTAAAAGGGACTCGTGGGGGGAGGGGGCAAGTTAAAAGGGACTCGTGGGGGAGGGGGCAAGTTAAAAGGGACTCGTGGGGGGAGGGGGCAAGTTAAAAGGGACTCGTGGGGGGAGGGGGCAAGTTAAAAGGGACTCGTGGGGGGAGGGGGCAAGTTAAACAGGGACTCGTGGGGGGGAGGGGGCAAGTAAACAGGGACTCGTGGGGGGAGGGGGCAAGTAAACAGGGACTCGTGGGGGCAGGGGGCAAGTAAACGGACTCGTGGAGAGGCAAAGGAATAGGGATTCGTGGGGAGGCAAAGGTATAGGGATTCGTGGGGAGGCAAAGGTATAGGGATTCGTGGGGAGGCAAAGGTATAGGGATTCGTGGGGAGGCAAAGGTATAGGGATTCGTGGGGAGGCAAAGGTATAGGGATTCGTGGGGAGGCAAAGGTATAGGGATTCGTGGGGAGGCAAAGGTATAGGGATTCGTGGGGAGGCAAAGGTATAGGGATTCGTGGGGAGGCAAAGGTATAGGGACTCGTGGGGAGGCAAGTTAGTAGGGACTCGTGGGGAGGCAAGTTAGTAGGGACTCGTGGGGAGGCAAGTTAGTAGGGATTCGTGGGGAGGCAAGTTAGTAGGGACTCATTATTTTATGTACGAAAAAGCTTAAGATGTTTTATCGACAACATATAAATGCTAAATGATGTGGAGAGATAGACACCCCTCGCTGCCAGAATGAACTAGTTTAAGAGGACTATAGTGTAGATATGTTTATTCAGAAACAAAAAATATAGTTTATTTTCAACATTGAATACTGAGTGTACTGTTATACCATCGGATTATGTTATAAAATTAAGAGACTGACATAGTGCCGGTTAAAAAATGCCACTCATGGATTTGTTAATAAAATTCACATTTTTTTCTATAATTAAACCATATTTGGTACAAATAAATTTCAATCTATGCCTGAGTTTTCCACTAAATTACAATCATGAATGTCAAACAGTTAGAGATTGTGCAACACTGGATTCATTATAAACTCATTAAATAGGTATCATCTCAGGAGGTATGCATTGTTTCTAGCAGAGGAGAACGATAGTTTTAATAACTATAAACCGACAGAGCATGAGAGGAAGCTCAATGTATTTGAAATAAAATGCTTAAGGAGTATCCTTGGAGTAACTCTGCGAGGTAAATAAAGAAATGCAGATATCAGTAAGGAGCTCAATATTAACAGATCCATCAACGATGTTATTCGAAAATAGAGATTAACATGGTTTAGTGTAGACATTTTTCCCGGCTACCAGACTCCAGCTATATAAAGAAGGTTTCATTCAAGAAATATCAAGAGGAAAACAACTAAAGAGATGGGCAAACCAGATAAGAGTTTATACTAGTATGCCACTCCTGATAGCTGAAAGATTGACTCAAGACAGTTCTAAATGGCAGAATTTTGGTCTTAAACATGTGGCAAAGCTATGCACATAAACGAATCAAAAGAGGGAGAGAAAGTGAGAAAACTCAATTTTAAAATGGTCTCAAGTCTAATGATGTTACTATTGAGCTAACAGCAACTGTCAAAGGAGATAAACACATTACAAGAGTGTCTGAACTGAAAATGTCAAGTGGATGATGTGTTCACATCGGATGAAGTGTAATAATGTCTACAAAGATTTTAGTTTTGTGAAAATGTAAAACGGAAACGTGCATAAGGAAAATGATCAGTTGAACAAAGGTGAACATCATTAGACGATAAAAAAACATACAATAAAAGATATCGCATTTCTATAACAAAATCATATTGTAGGAAAGGGCATTGGGTATCACGCAAGAAGGTAACACATTTAAATTATAGGATTACAACCAGGACTGTGAGGTGTAAATTAGAATTCAGGAATCAGAGCCGGGCGCTTTAAACTTTCATGAGCCGGGCCCTTAAACTTTTCATGAACCGGGCCCTAAAAATTTTAATGAGCCAGGCCCTTCAAAATTTCATGAGCCAGGCTCTGTAAAATTTCAGAAGCTGGACCCTGCAAAGTTCCACGAGTTGGTTTTTCAAATTTTTACAAGATGGGACCTTAAAAAATTCTACAGGACAGGACTCTTTCAAAATTCCACGAGTGGGGCTCTTTCAAAATTCCACGAGTGGGGCTCTTTCAAAATTCCACAAGTGGGGCTCTTTCAAAATTCCACAAGTGGGGCTCTTTCAAAATTCCACAAGTGGGGCTCTTTCAAAATTCCACGAGTGGGGCTCTTTCAAAATTCCACGAGTGGGGCTCTTTCAAAATTCCACGAGTGGGGCTCTTTCAAAATTCCACGAGTGGGGCTCTTTCAAAATTCCACGAGTGGGGCTCTTTTAAAATTCCACGAGTGGGGCTCTTTCAAAATTCCACGAGTCGGGCCCTTATAAATTCCAAAGATGGAAGATAAGCAAGGTATATATAGAAAATATTTTTGAAAAATCAAATCGAAATTTAATTCTGTTTTATATGTAAGAATTGATATTGATCTGATAATCATTAAACATGTTAGTATTAAATTTGAAAATCAATAAGTTTATAAAATGAGGTTTGCCTTTAGAGAGAAAGAAATCAGTTGAAAAATATCAGTCACAACCAAATTTACCCCCCCCCCCCCGAATCATTGAGCAGAACATTTCACACTAGCTGTTCCTACTTGGTGTTGTCCAGGAGTCTTTATACTTTAATTTTTGTTTTGCTTTTTAAAATCAAATATTTTGAAGTTTTTCTTGCTTTTTTAATGCTTAAATTTATGACTTATGAGAAGTTAAGTGCCACAGGTACTAAATGAGCAAACAGGTCGATAGAGAAAGAAGGGGGTAGTGCTGATTACGTGATGAGTGCAAGCATAGAGAAACTGACCACATACTTTTTGAAGAGAAGAAAAAACGTATAAATCAGTATAAAAAGCAGTAAGAAAAAAAAGTCACATGGAATTAGATTGAAAGCGGCGGGGCGGGGTATCTGAATTTCTATTGATTCATCCGGTAATTTAAAAATTTTTTTTTTTTTTTTAATTTTTAACGTTGCTCTTTGTTATAGAGTCGAAGATTATGCTGCCTTTTTGTTGATGCTAATGTTTGTGCAAATAATATCACAAAAATGGTTAATTTAGTCCACAGGGCCGGGAATAAACTAAGAATACTACAAAGTGAAAAATAAGACTCGTATAGGATTCAAACTTATTCCTCAGAAGAGGCTTATTTTCCATTTAGTGGCATTCTTTGTTTATTCCCAGCCCTGTAGACCAAATAAATCGTTTGTTTAGTGATGTTACCTGCACACACATTAGCATCACCAAAAAAAAGCATAATGTTCTATTGGAAATTAATTCCAATATTAAAATAACACAACATATATATTGAATGGAATACTTTTGGTTATCAGTATTGTAAAAAAAATGTAAATAAAGAAAAGCTTTCATTGAAAATATGATATAATTTCTTCTATTTCGAGTCGCAATTCTGATAGCTAAGTCGGTATATCACCGGATATCAACCACTGGGGTCCGTGTTTCGAATTTCACTATGCATAACCACACTGATGAATCTTGAAAAGATGGAGCATGTGTCTGTGGATAAGTATATATATATATATATATATATATATATATATAGTATGTGTCAGGTTATATTAAAAAGAATCAATAAAGTGCTCGATCACAGAGGAGTGAGAGCTAATCTAATTTATTCATGAACATAGTTTTCAAATAAATTATATATATATATATATATATGTGTATCGAGGCAGCATTTTTAAGACACGTATTATTAAAAATAACCGACAATTTTTGTCTGGCTATTTTAGTGTTGATCCCTTCAATTTTCCGGATTAAAATCTTAGTCTCGGAAGGAAATTGGCTGATGAAACTGCCATAGTGTACATATTGGTCCAGAGTACTTTCTGACCCGTCTGGGTCCATCGTCAGTGGAATAATGACAAACAGGTAAAGACCTGGAGTGAGATTTATAATTAATTATGTCGGGAAAATTTAACTATGTTTATTAGGTATTATAAGCATTTAAGTATATTAGTGCTAGTGTTAAAATTAATCTTGTTAATAGCAGGTTTTTTAGTTTTAATGAGTAGAGCTTCTAGTATGTGGAGTTTTTGAGTATTAGTATTATGTTCTAGGATTTTAGTATTGTCTACGAGAAGTTTTCGGATTTGAGAGCGGGGACAGGAATGTTCATTAGTAAGGTGTCTAGCTATAGCACTATTATCGGATAGATGCATGGTCAACCTCCTGGACAGAGTCGTGGTGGTCGAGCCAATATATACGTGTTCTTGTTGGTTGTCGGAGACACAGTCTCCCAAAGGACATTTAAACTCGTATACAAGGCCCGTCCTATCCAAGACTCTAATCGAGGGAGAAGAATTATTTGTAATAATAAGATTAGTAGTTTTAGTTTTATTGTAGTAAATAATTAGTTTAACTTTTTTATTTGGGTCGGTGGGAAGTACGTTTTTATTAATAATATTTTTTAAGACCTGTTCATCTGTTTTATAGTTATGGTGAAATTGGTTACGGTAAAATAGTTTGATAGTCTTGTTGAGTGGAGAAATGGATTCATTGTTCTTGTTATTATTATTACTGTTACTAGCATTATTTTTAAATAGTTTAATTTGTTGGTCTATAATATAATTAGGGAAACCATTATTTACAAGGGTTTGTTTTATATTTTTAAGTTCATTTTGAAAGAGAATAGGGGAGGAAGAGATTAATTTAGCTCGCGTTAGTAGGTTTTTAATAATGGCTATTTTATATTTAAAGGGGCATTCACTAACGAAGTTAAGAGTACAGGGGTTTTTGTTAGTAGGTTTTTTATATGTAGATGTTACAAATTCATTATGATTTGTGTCTATTAAGACGTCTAAGAAAGGGAGTTTTTTATCGATGTTAAGTTCATAAGTGAAGTCTAAAACGGAATTATTTTTGAAAGTGTCTTTTAATATATTAATCTCGTTTATATTATTTGTTAGTATTAGAATGTCATCTACGTATCTTAAATATATTAGTGGTTTATTAATAATGCTAAAGACTTTAGTTTCCAAGTTGGACATGTAAAAGTTTGCGAATGTTGGACCTAGCGCAGACCCCATAGCGACACCATCTTTTTGTATGTATATATGGCCGCGATGATCGTAGAAAGGGACTTCAGTCGTACAAGCCAATAAGATTTTTCGTAAAGTGTTAGGGTTAATTTTAAGTGGGCGGTTATTAGGATTATTATAAATATTATTGATTATTATGTTAATAGTTTGTTCAACCGGAACATTGGTAAAAAGATTAACTACGTCTAGGGAGGCAATCACACCTTGTTCGGGTTTTTTTCTCCTTAGAGTTTGTATAAGTTGGTGTGTAGATTTAATGCTATATTGGGTAGGGATATAGGGGGATATTAATTCATTAATGGTTTTAGATAATTTATAAATGGGTGTAGGTATTTGGGAAATAATTGTATACGAGTTTAAATGTCCTTTGGGAGACTGTGTCTCCGACAACCAACAAGAACACGTATATATTGGCTCGACCACCACGACTCTGTCCAGGAGGTTGACCATGCATCTATCCGATAATAGTGCTATAGCTAGACACCTTACTAATGAACATTCCTGTCCCCGCTCTCAAATCCGAAAACTTCTCGTAGACAATACTAAAATCCTAGAACATAATACTAATACTCAAAAACTCCACATACTAGAAGCTCTACTCATTAAAACTAAAAAACCTGCTATTAACAAGATTAATTTTAACACTAGCACTAATATACTTAAATGCTTATAATACCTAATAAACATAGTTAAATTTTCCCGACATAATTAATTATAAATCTCACTCCAGGTCTTTACCTGTTTGTCATTATTCCACTGACGATGGACCCAGACGGGTCAGAAAGTACTCTGGACCAATATGTACACTATGGCAGTTTCATCAGCCAATTTCCTTCCGAGATTAAGATTTTAATCCGGAAAATTGAAGGGATCAACACTAAAATAGCCAGACAAAAATTGTCGGTTATTTTTAATATATATATATATATATATATATATAATACATTTTTATCATGCATGTCCACAAGCCCTTATGCTGTAAGTTATTATTGTAGAAAATAAATCACAAAGACAGATTAATTACAGATAATTGTAACTCACCGTTTTTTTTTTTTTATTAAATCCGTCCGGTATTTGGGGACTTTTTTTTAAAGTATGGTTAATATATTTTTAATATATAGTTTTTTTTCCCATTTTTTTCTTTAGAAAGGCATGCAAGAGTTATGTTAGATTCGTTTAAAAATTTGTCCCAACTGTTTGTTTTGTTCTTTCTTCTTGCGTGGATTTCTTCCATCGTTATAAAATTAAATATACATTTTACATTTTATTATGCATGTCCACGAATACCTCTGTTGTCAAATATTATGTGGCGTGACGAATACAAGTGCTAAGTAATAATCAATTTTAAGTGATAGACTTCTGGAGGTTGAATAACAAAAACAAAATTACATATCATTAACTCACTATTTTGTTTATTAAACCCGTCTTTTATTTTTAAAAAACTTTTTTGGATATATGGTTAATATATTGTTAAATATAGGGTTTTTTCACCTTTCTTTTTTACCATTGGAAAATATAATATATAAATAATACATATACGACTCCTACTCTTTCCTTGTCTGACATTTCCACCTTCTCCTCTCATGTATTCAACCGACTACATGCAAGTTAGTTATTATGTTTCATGCTTTACTGTATAAAATGTTGACTTCTGCTTAATAAAGTTTATTTTTACCAAATGAATAAGGTCGAACGAATCAACTGAAATATCTTGGATCAGTTTTAATAATGTGTTTGTGACCTTATTTCTACTAGTTTGTTGTCATGCTTACAAACTATTACATAAATTAATTTTCCATTTTGTATGAAATTTTTATTTCATTATTCCATCATATATTATATATAATATATACAAATAATATATAATATAATATATAATATATACAAATAATAATATAATATATAATATATACAAATAATATATATATATAAATATATAATATATATATATAAATAATATATAATATATATATATAAATAATATATAATATATATAATATATAATATATAATATATATAATATATAATATATAATATATATAATATAAATAAATAATAAATAAAATATTAAATCAATCATTCTATGATTTCATGACAATTTTGAAACAATAACTTTTACACATGTTTTTGGAGAAGTTAGAAGCAATCACAGGAAGACCAGGTTGTTATTTATTAATAGCTCTATTGAAACTTAAAAAATTAAATGTTAAATATTGAGCTTTATCTTTTGGAAATTGATTTCTATTCAAATCGATCTGAACTATATAACTGTTCTAATATATATATATGCTAGAAAGAAAACGTGACCCATTGAACTTGGGTTAGATTGTTGAAATCAGGAAAAAGTGAGTTTACAAATATAAAAAAGCAAAATCCAAAACTAGTCTCTTTCTGATTGCTATATCCAACCCCTTTCTCTCCCTGTACAGCTACAGATTAAATAATACTTTTACCTTTCGTGATATTCCCTTTTTCTTATAATGGACTAGTCCAATCTCTATTGTTTTGTTTCCTTTATTACATTTGAAACAGAGAAAAAGAGACCAAAGCGAAAGTAATAGATATCTTATAAAATAAGAACTGGAGGAGGGGGAGGGGGAGGGGGTGATTAAACAACATACAATGAGCGAGGGTGAGAGTGATAGGTAGAAATTTTTAAGAGATGAGTCCCTTGGTAAGTTAATTGCAAATTGGAGCTTATTTAAACAATTAAAATGGATTCTTTTAACCATAACTCTATCCAAAAACTGAGGTATATTTTAGCATTTTTTTTATGAGATTAAAATATATATAAAAAAGACTTCGGGAAACAAACTTTAATTAGCTCTGCTTTAGTATAATAACAGATATATGTGCAAAAGGTATGTTTAAAGGATAAATATCCTACAGAATATATTAGCTATAAAATGGAAATAAGGATGTAAGCAAAGAGACAGGCTAAATTGAACTAAAGAAATATTAACACAGATACATGCTGCGTTTCAATATATATCTTGTTCCCTTGAAGGAACTTTGTCAAGAAAGCATGTTGCTTTAACAGTGTCAATAAATATATACGAAAGAGTCCCTAAAAGATGGATATGGTGAGATAGGATATACAGAGATGTGACAAAAGTAAACAACACCGCCGCAAAATAATTTATAGCTGTTTGACATGTTTAGTTGCTTCGTCGACAGGCAAAATTTGGAGCCATAGTAAAAGTTTGAAACATCGATATTTTATGCTAACTGACAGTTTCTGGTATCAATATATGTATCATATATCACCATTTAAGTATAACAAAACATTAGAAGACTTAGAGTTTCAGAGGAGCCATATTATAGGTTAATCTGTAGGTGGACTTAATCAGCATCAAATCGCTGCAAACCTCAAAATTCCACTTTCCACTCTTAATCGAGTCATTTTCCAAATCAATATAATCTCACCTAGGTCGATCAGGGCCTTCTGACAGCAGTCTTTGTTATTAATGATAATAAAGGTGCCTATTTAATTTTTTCATGCATATCTCAGAATTTAAATATAATTACTATATACTATATTTTATTATTCTTGCCAGTTTATGTTTCTTGGGGATTGAAAATTGTAGTTATGCGACAAAACCAAGTTAATCGTGAATAAACTACCACTAAGTCGCTTATAATTTGTATTTGATCTGTTGCGCAACGGATAAAAGTGCTAAGTAATAATCAATTCAAAGTGATTATCTTCTGAAGATTAAAGGTTCAATCCTTAGTACAGGCGATACTAAGAATATAATGAAGCATTACTTAAGACTTCTACCCAATCATCGCTGATGAAACAAGAGCATGGATAAAATAAATGGTTACATTCAAAATTCTGTACAGATTCCCGAGGTAGACAAAGATTCCCAGAGTTAGACAAAGATGCACCTGAAGAAGGTCAGAGGATACATGGGCTAAAACCATGTGAAAATAACATCAAAGAATAATGTAAGTAATACAAATTATTAATGATCATCTAAAAGATTACAAAACATAAGCCCCTTATAGTTTTAAACTAATTCATTGCTATGCTGAATTATTTATTTTGAGTTCTTCATACTAGTAATGATCTTCCTGGCGAATCAAGGTTATCAGAATCGATAAAGATAGTATTTATCTTGGCCTTTTGGCTAAGATCAAAGTGTAGTATCTGTTCCGATGGATACTGCATGCCTGTCCTGTGCAGTTCTAGGAGGTCCACCCTCCCAGGCTTTGCCTCCCCTCTTTGGGGAGGAGTAAGTTTATTGCTTACTGTCTGAGGCGCCCCTACTGGGAAATGCCGACGGGGCTGCCCAGGCAATTTTTAAATGGCCAGAGTGCTCACCTCTCGAGCGCTGGCTTTTCAAACCCCACTTTCTCGACCCGATCTTGGGTCACATCTTACTTGTGGGAGTAAGATAAAACTGGCCTTGTGCCTAACTCCTGGGGAGGAGTAAATAAAACACAACAAAGAAACAGAGATTTTCCTCTTGCAAATCAGAGAAATCAATTTATTTTAACAGCAGGGTATTTGAAAAAAAAAAAAAATTTTACCTTGTTCTAAGAAAAACAATTTTATTTACTGTGTACTTGATAGTTTGATAATGTGCATTTACCTTGTTCTGGATATTCATCTGAGCACCAGCGGCAGACAGAGCGTATGCTATCTGCAAGAAGCCATGCCAGGCTGCATTGTGAAGTGCTGTCTCACCAAGCTGGAAAAAAAAAACGATTCATCTTGTTTTTATATAAGATATGACAGTTTTGTCTTTTTAATAAATTATAAATAATAACAGCAACAATAAACCCATTGTTGTTGCTTAACATGATTGTTTATTTGGGCGTGTCAAGAAATAACCTTTTATTTGTTGTCTACAAGTATGTGGGGTTTTTTAACATTCGTTTTCTACTGTTTTTTTTTACAATAAAGTGCTCAATATTTAAACAAATTTTAATTTCTAAAATAGAGCAATATAATAATAATAAAAAAAATTGTGACACATTGGGTCACCCATTCAGCTCAGGTTAGGGTGTTTTAATCAGGAATCGACATCTCTCTCTTTCTCTCTAAGCTATGGGTCAATTATATTACTACTCGTATTATTTCCTTTTGTTTATAATAGACTATTCGAATTTTTTGATTCTTTCCTTTCTTTATTACGTTTGACTGTTGAGAGAGAGAGAGAAAGAGAGAGAGAGAGAGAGAGAATAAATTAGGAGGAAGGGGGTAGAAAAACACAGTGAGAGAGTTGAAAAGTGATAGACAGAACTTTATAGAGATGGGTCAATTTGCCAGTTAATTGCAAATTATGGCTAATTAGATGAATTCAAATTGCAGTTTATTCAAGCATAGCTCAATCCGCAATGTGGGCGATATTTTAGTGTTTATTTTGTGTGATTAAAATATGTAGGAGAAAGCCTAAGGTCAACAAACATTGATTAACTCAGATTTAGTATAATAATAGATAATGGTAACTTATAGCAAATAAATGATATCACAGGTTTTATTTGTTGGTTTACATAAAACATTTCATACCTCATGAAATCTTGTCCCAAGATTAAATGGATTCCTGTTTGAAGATTGCATGAAGCATGAAACGTGAGTAGCAGGGAAAAATCAATAACATCTATGATAACATTCATTTTGTTAGAGTTTATTATTTATATAAAGTTAGGTGTGTGTACGTGTCTATATATTTGTATGTACAGAATTCACTCTCAAACTAATGGACCGATCAATATGAATCTTGGAACATAGCTGCTAGGCATAAGGTGTCGTAATGTGGGCTATATTTAGTTTAAATTAATTTTATGCAAAGGAATAAAAAAGGGATGTAAGCTCTTCATGAAAATTCAGATACCTCCGATTTTTGTGAAATTCTAACAATAGGTATTAGACATCAACTAATAAGTATTCCGCAAATTTCAGTTTCTTTCGAGTATTTTAAAGGGAAAAGGGGGCATTATACGAGCACAACTTCCCATTTTTCAAATATTTCAAATTTGTACTAAATTTGATCTATCGTCATTAGACACCAATTAAGCAAGATTCCCTGAATTTCAATTTATTCTTAAGACCTCTTAAGCATAAGCCTTAAGTTTTAGACATTTTCTATAATCAAAATCATATAATGGATTTTGATCAAAATTAGAATAAAGATTCTAGACATAGGGTTTAGTATCTTTATGTCTTGATTTTATTATTTGTAAGGAGACATACAAGTGGTGCAAAACTGTTCTGTTTAGGAAATTCATTTTAGCCAAGCTGGGACGGGTATTCTTGTAATATATAACATCTCTTTTTTCAGCTAGCCATACAAAAAATAATGAGAAATATTAAGTTTATCATTATAATATTGTTGTGGGCTGTCTTTAAGGCATCTGTAGTCCAGTAGGGATTCTGGTCTCAAACTGAACTATTGGCTAAATGTTGACGTTTTTCCTTCTAATTTGTGCTAATGAAGAGACTTAATAAAATTTGTTGTCTCAGAAACGTATGTACACTAAAACTTTGTTGATGCTGAATTTTTGGAACTTGTATACTTAATAATGAATGTGTCATCGTTTTGTATCTTTTTAAGTTGTCATATAATAGCTCTGGTTGACCCAAAGTCCTAACCACAGAGTTGATTTAATACCTGCAGTATTCATTGGTATCTGATGGACTTGATTTACTTCACCTTTCATCTATGTAACTTTGGAGTGTTTTTTTTTCCTCGTCTAATTAGGATACTATTCTAAGTCTAAGCATTTGACTTAGAATAGTATCCTAATAAGACGAGGAAAAAAAAACACTCCGAAGTTACAACCCTCCCTTTATAAACAAAAAGAGTGGCTTCTAGGACTTAATGTGATCCACTCATGATCACCCTCCCAATTTTTTTTCCTCCTAAACTTGTCACTGGTTTTCATTTCACTATTTAAAGTTTTAAATCGTAGTGCATGAATTATTTCCACATATTTACTCTGATGAGTGTGGACGAAAGCCGGCTTAGTAGATTTATGTATTGATATTTTTTTCCCTCTCGTTTTTAAACTTTTCAATTTCATTCCAACCAAAAAAATGTCATAAACATCTATATTCCTTGCCTTATATATATATATATATATATTAGTGTGTGAAATCCTGTCTAAAAGAATAAATATCCAAGTGAATGTGTTTTAGTAATAATTTAATTAATATCTTCCCGTTTTTTCCATTCTTTGGTTCATACCTTCTTAATTATTATTTTCTTTAAACTATAATTTATACATTTCTTTTTTTAATAGCAGAATACATTGTCATAACATAAAATAGCTTGAAAATTAATAATTACGCTCCATTTGTTTTTATAAACACAAAAACGTGTTCAATAGTTTTGTAAACAATAAATACAAAACGTTTTGTATATTTGATTTTGTCCATATTTTTTTTTTTTTTTTTTTAAACATAGTTCACCCCAAACAAGCAAAGCTGCCACTGTAGACGTAAAATGCTACTGAGAATTAAGGTGAAAGTTTGGGGGATCATCTTAAATTGGGAGCTGTGCAGCGAGATGCTTGTTCACATTAGTTTTAAATTTCTGCATGTCGGTACAGTCGGGGAAACAGGGAGCAGGGAGGGAGTTTCACATGCTGGAAACATGAGGAAAGAAGCTATTGGAGTAGAAGGCTCTTCGGCATTTAAGGACCTCCACAGTGAATGGATGGAATTTAGCTAATTGTCTGGTTGGTCGAGTGTATTTACGCCGAGAGAGTACTAGAGCAGCAAGTTCATCGGGAACACATTCCATTGAAGTACTTGTAAAACAAGCTCAAGGATGCAACATTACAGCGATGGGACAGGGGCTGGAGCTTAGTGGATAGCGAGGGATGTATTAGATTAGATACTCTTTTTTGAACCTTGTCTAAGAGGGAGAGACTAGTGGATGGTGCACCAGCCCAGATGTGACAACATTACTCCATGCATGGGCTGATGGTGGTTTTGTAGAGATATAGGATACTGTCATGTGTGAGAAGTTTTCTAGCTCGGTAGAGGGAGCCCACAATATAGGTTTAAGGATCGATCCCTAGGGTACACCAGCATTTATGTCATTGTTTGGATGAACAGCTATCGAGGACAACCTGGATCTTTCTTTTGATTAGGAAGGATCTAATTATATTAAATATTCTTTCACTAATACCATATGAATTAATTTTTGTGAGAAGCCCTTTATGCCAAACATTTGGATATATCAAGTCGTCTACACTTGCTTGCTTTATAGAATAAACTATAACAAATGTTACATTAAATTTAAACTATATAATGATTACATAGTACCGAATTCAAGCACAACTGCTTATTTACTTTGTGCAAACATTCAATAACCCACTTCCTGTCGATTTTGATGAACTATAATATAGACATCTAAAAAAATATTTTTCAACTCGAGGTTAACTTAAGAAATACGTATTCTCTTTCTTTTCTTCATAAAGAAAAGACAGAGAAAACGTATTTCTTAAGTTTACTTCGAGTTGATAAATATTTTTTAGATGTCTATATTATAGCATAGAGACTGAACGTTAGAGACTTCCCAAGGCAACCATAGAATCGTGCCACATCATCAATCTATGCATACTTTGAAAACATACATACATGCGATTATCAATACAATAAATGTATTTTATTTTTAAATCTCTCCAAAATAAGTTATATTTATAGCAAGTTGTTTTAAAGTCAACAGTTTATTTAAAGATTACTCATCTTAATCTTGAGAAATGGGTCTGTTTATACACCAAAATGAGCATTCTCATGGATGACCAAAATCGCAAATAAACTACCTTTCTTACTCATTATGATTTCAAAAAATTATAATGAATAAACATTTAAATTAAAAAAAAAAGAAAAATTGATAAAAATAATATAATACTTTTGTTGTACAAACACGTTTTCTTTTTAGTGTAAAGAATATTGAACACTAACGAACAGTTACTAACAGTAACCCACGGTGACGGAAGTATTGTTTGTCTAAGATGTGAATTGAAACAGCTATTTACAATAAAAAATGAGAAAATTGCTTACAATTTCGCTATTTTACAATTGCCAATAGTTACTTTTATATTATATTATAATATTTTGAAAAAATGTGAACCCTTTTTTCCAAATTCAATGCTGAAACCCGAACATTTCGGAATAATGGAATCATTTGGAATCATTTAAATTTCTTAAGAATTAATTATTTTTGAGAATTTTTTTCCTTGCAATTCAACAGATTATAGTATATATTAATGAGAAAAAGCAGTATTGTTTTTTTCAAAACATAATATTGAATTTATTTCCATCTTTTATTTACGAATTTATGGTCAGTTTATGAAACTATGGTATGATTAAACATAAAAAAATACATCTGATATGTTTATTTAGACTGTTCCACTTTATATAATATTAAAATTTCAATCGATTATAATATATTTTGTTCAGATTTCATAAAATGAAATATGGGCGGTGGTCACCTATTTCCCCTTATATATTTTACGAAAACAGCATTTTAAACAAATTCATCCAATAGTGAATAAGTATTAAACATTTTGTGAAAATCTGACCGTTTGTTGATTTTTGCTAGATTTATTAAACACATGGGTGTTAGCACGTAAAAATTGGTCACTACAAAGGAATGTTGTCTTAAGGCGTCGATAATGTAAACACGATTAAAGTTTCTCATTTTCATACGCCGAAAAATCTTTTAAAAATCATTAACAGTTTATTTTAGGTTTCTTCTTTTGAATGGTACAAAAGTTATGATGATAACATTAACCTATATTAAAGTTACATCATGTTACATATGGGGGGGGGGGAAGCGGAAATTCTATGGTGCGCTTTCATCCGAAATCGTCAGTTTTAACCACTCAACACCAATAAACCATCTTAGAAAAGTTCACCTCTACCAAAATTTGAAACTATTGATCATTCTGCTGATCATATTAATTTTTTTTACATAGACACATAGAAAATACTTATGAAAAACTTTAAATTAATATGAATATTTTTATTTGATACAAATAACACGAAGAGAAGTAATCTCGATTTATATAAAGTTAGGTATGTTTATGTATATTTCTATGTTTAAGATTCACTCCTAAACTATTGACCGATCATTATGAATTTTGGAAAAACGCTACTAGGCATACGGGTGGGTAATGTGGGCTATATTTTGTGTAATTTACTTTTAGATAAAAGGGAGGTGAGAGCCCTTCATGAAATTCAGATACCTCCGATTTATGTTAAATTTTAGATTCAATTAATAGATATTTCTTCAAATTTAATTTTCTTGGGAATATTTTAAAGTGCTGTTAGGGGGGCATAATATGAGTACCCCCACTCCGTATTTGATAGTTCAAATATTTTAGGTTTACATTAAATCTGATCCATAGTCATTAGACAGCAATTAAGTAATATTCCTTGAATTCCAATTTCTTCTAAGACCTCTTAAGGTCAAGCCTTAAATTTTAGACATTTTCTAGAATCAAAATCATGTAATTGATTTTTGAGAAAAATTGGAATAAGGATTCTAGACATAAAGTTTAGTAGCACAGATTTTAATCTTTGTAAGGAAACATAAAAATGGTTCAAAATTGTTCTGTTCGGGGAATTCATTTTACTCATCCTGTGAAGGTATTCTACTAGTTCTCTATATATTCAGGTGAACACAAGCATGAGCAATAGCTGACTAAAGTATTATAATTACTTTTAATGTAAACAAACTATTATTTTTCAGGATCTTACATTAAAATGATTTGTTTGAAAAAAAATCTGTATGTTACAGATTTGGGAGATTGGCCATTTTGTAATTGTGACATGCCTAAATATGTTGCAATTTAATTTTAAACATTTTTACAAGAATTTGTTAAATATTCAATCCGTATTAATTTTTAAGCTTTTCCTCTTTGTAATTTAAATTATGTAATTAACAAGCTGCTGTATGTGACTCGATGTGGCGAGTGTAAAATGCAATAAATTTGGGCAATTTGGGGCATTTTTGACCCCCCTTTGATGCCCTGGGGGCGCGAACCAGAATTTTTCTGAGGTCAAGGATGCTCATTTTATATCCAGAACAATTGCCTATACATTTTGGCCAAATTTCAGAAAAATTGAATGGATGGATCAAACGTTATGGAAGAAAAGGAGCATTTTTTGCCATTTTGGGGGCTTTTGACCCCCTGGGGGCGCGAACCAGATTTTTTCAAAAATCGGAGAATCTCACTTTCTAACCTGACCAAAGTTACAACTTCATGCAAAATTTCAGAGAAATTCAATGGATGATTGCGGAGAAAAATCCGGACAGACGGACATGCCGCAAAACATAAGTCCCCCGATTTTATAAATCGGGGAACCAATTATGCATATTGGAACATTCCTTTATCTCAAGAACGGCTCATAGTATAAACATAACATGTTAATTCAATTTACATTCTAGTGTTATATACACTTTCATCAGATTGTATACCTCTTTCTTGATAGACAGAGTTGGACTCTTTTCTTTCTCAAAATTGACAAGTACGTACATGAAAAATATGGTTATGACCAAAATGTAGAGAAAACTCATCATCTTGAGTTCAACGTCCATTTTACATGTTGGCATGTGTTGGACGGCTTTTATAAATTGACTTTTAAACTAACCTATCTCTGACCATTATTTATCCCTCTTTCTCTTAAATCCATCCTTATCATTTCCTCCAATGTTTTCCTTGACCTTTCTCTGTGAACTGAACCTGTTACCTCAACTGTTCTACATCTACTAACCTAAGAACTCTCATCCATTCTTTCAATGTGGCCATACCATTTAAGTCTCCTGTCTGCACACCTCTCCCTATACTGTCCAGATTCAATCTTCCTCTGAGGTCATCAGATCTAAGCCTGTCTTTAAGACTAACATTACACATCCATCATATCATTCTCATATCATTTCTCTCCATGCAAGGCATGTCCTCAACCCTCACTAGCCGGGTTTCACTTCCATACATCATCACACTGCATAAAAGACTCTTTCCTTGATCAACAGGTTTTAATAGTCTTTAATTAGCACAGCCGATGATACAGTATTACCATAATATATTTTTCATTATTATTTACTATTTTTTTTACTATTTGTTTTGTGTATTCTATTATGAAACTATATATGTCATAGAGAAAGAATACATAAATTCTAAATAAATAGGTTCAATCTCAAGTATTTTTCAAACCAGTTTCTAAATCGAGGATTATGAATGTTATACTTAATTTTACAACATAATGACCAAGATGGTGTGAAACAAGTTGTCCCCTACATCTGCGTAAATAATTGGATTCATTTATGTAAAACCTGTTAGGAGACTGACACTCATTCACAAACAATGACAAATTCATTTTTAAAAAATAAAAGGAATCTTCCTCCACTTCCTTGGTTGAATAAAACTTCTTCATTAACAGTAATGTTAAGTAGTTTTCAAGAAGATTTGAGCATTTATGACAAGACTGATTCATTTCCTGTCTCATTTCAAACAAAGATTCACCAAGTAACCCAAATCAGATGAGTCACTGAGATTATTTTAGAAAGTGGGTTTTCTTTACGAGGTGTATCATCGCATTTCTACTCGAGACTCTGTCCATTGTGGGTCACACTTCAGTTTAAACTGGCATTTTATTTGCTAAATGTATCATCATCATCATCATCATCATCAAAGAAGGAGATTATCTGCTGGTTAGGAAATAGGGAAGAAAGCGCTTGAGTGATGTGAAAGTAATACCCGGTCAAGAAATTGTGACAGAGCACAAACCGGTTATTTGATGGTATGGCCACATTGAAAAAAAAAAAAAGATGAGAGTTCTTGGGTTTTTAGATGTAGAACCATTGAGGTAGCAGGGTCAGTTCACAGGGATAGGCCAAGGAAACATAGAAATAAGTGATAAAGATGGACTTGAGAAAAAGAAGGATAAATAAAAACCTGGCCAGATATAGGTTAGTATGGAAATCAATTTCTAAAAGCCGCCCAACACATATCAGCATGTAAAAACGGACATTAAATTGATGATGATGCTAAATGCATTTATAGAGATGCATTTAGCATCATCATCAGTCTAAGCACTGTGTCCTTTAGTCGATCTGTCATTCTTAAGTTTGAAATAGGATTTTTCATTACCAAAAGCACTACTTAAATGTATGCATATTAAAATCAGTTATTTTTCTTTTAAAAACAAGAAAAAAACATCCCCAAAGAGAATGGATGTACACACACACACACACTGACACACACATATACTGATGCGGAGTTAAAATCACATGAAATACATGCTAAAATATACCTAGGTTTTGAGTCATTTGAATTATTGTAATTTTCTGCAATTTGCAAATAACTCACCAAGTGACCCATCTCTTACTAAGTCTGTATTACTATCACCCTCTATCATTGTATGGTGTTTGACATCCCGTTCTTATTTCATATGGTAGCTATCTCTCTCGCTTCCATTACTCTCTCTCTCTCTCTCTCTCTGTTTATTAACAGTCGAAGGTAATAAAGATTGGAATAGTCCATTATGAATAAAAGGGAATATTACCATACGTTATATTATTTAACCCGTAAAAAACTATGGATGTACAGAATACATTTCCTCATTAAGAAGCTATACTAAAAGTCCTTAAAAAAATATATTTAAAAAAAAGAGAAAGGTAAATCATAACGAACATTGTGATCATAGCTTAAATATTTTGCAGATTGTCAGCATTTTTATGAAAATACACAAAAGACAAGATAAACAAAAAATAATGTTTCGATATGTTTGAAAAGTTGTATTTTGGTGATTTTTGGAATCTCAATCGTAATAACGGTATGATTCCCCTAAAAAACACCACCCATTTAACCAACGTCCTAGTTGCCTTTGCAACGTGTCTCTGATGTTTGAGTTTGACACAAAGAACCTGAAGAAGGTCGACAAAAGGCACCTGAAGAAAGCTGGAGTAAAAAACGTCTGAAACATTATGATGAGAATATTCTCAATCTTAGTATTTCCAATAACGTTTCGGCTGCACACATTCTAATTTTTCATGCAATCGACATCGTTTCAATGTAGCACGATGGGTGCAGTATACATTTTAATAAAAATCAATAATATTTTGTTTCTCCAATGAAGAAAAAGATTTTAATTTTCTCTTTTCCTTTTTATTTCAAACATTGTGTTGGCAAATACTATGAAGATTTAGAGTATAAACAGATTATGGAAATAATCAAAATAATATTCCTACGGTTTCAGTGTTCAAGCCATTGTCTAGTTGATGCAGGCTTTTCCCCAATTATATCTACCCGTTAAAAAATAGGCTTCTGGATTATCCAAAACTCCAATCAATAACCATAACTATAAGATATGTTTATGGCTATTTGTTTTTCCGTCTGTCCGATCACTACTAATCAGGGTTGCGGAGTCGGAAAGTATAATGGCAGACTCCGACTCTCAAGATTCCAAAATATCTGACTGAGACTAGTTCAAATATTCAGACTGTCGATTCTTTGGAGATTAAAAAAACCTGATTCAGACTCCTAGCATTCTTCAGAGTCCAACTTTGACTCCTTCCAAAACCTTAAACTCTGCAAACCCTGCTACTAATAGGTAACAAGGAAAGTCAAGTGATAGGAGAAGTGGTGGGGGAGGATGTATTAAACACAAAAATTTCAATCAGAAGGCTGTGAGTTCAATCCTAGTACAGGGCAGTACGTTTTTATTCTCTCTTCAATCAAACCCCCAAATAAATTTTACTAAACAATATCAAACAAGAAACTATGTAAATAGCTCTTAACATATCCTTATAACCTCACTTCCAACTCCACACTATGAAATTGAGATACTTTGAAAAGGTGGTTATATCCCCCAAATATCAGAAAATTATTTACACCACATAACACGTTATTGATCAAAGATTAAACAGTAGGTAAGAAATAAAAGAAAATTATTAGGTATTGTCTTTTTATTGCCTCGTTTCTTACCCATTCTTTCAGTTCACTCAGTGCTCGTAACTTTGCATTGTTAGTCTTCTAAAACCTAAATAGCTCTTTTTTTTTTTGAATATCATAAATTTGATTTTGATATAAAAATGTTGCCTCATTAATTTGTTTGAAAGATGTAACATTTCTTGGTCATTGTTGACAAAGGAGTATTTAATATGTTCCAGTTTGTACCAGAAAGTGACTAAATATAAACTGGTATTTAAATTTGAATTAAACAACTTAGTTGATGTTACTAAACAAATAATCTAAAATTGCTTCTATTCAGAAAGAAAATAAAAAAATTGCTTTCATAGTTTTCAAAAGATTTGTTCTTTATTTTTATTTTTAAAAAAGGCTTTCGGCCTTTAATCTTATAGTTATTTTTTGTGAGAGGAGTTTAGCGGATATATGTTGATGAACTATTTTTTTTTCATGTAAGCTTATGTTCCCATGTAGAGTCATTGATCTATTATCCAATGAAAACACTTTGCATGGGATGTACTTCCACTGAATTATTTACAGTTTTGTTTTCTCTGCTTTCTATTCAGCTGGACTCGAGACTTTGAAGCAAGCAACTTCGATCACCATGAAACCTTTTCTTGAACCCTTGACATCAAATCTTTTCATAACCTCTTTCTATTGCTGGTAAAGTGGAGATGTGAAATAAAGCTGATATCAAAAATGTTACAGAAGAGTTTGTCATTTTAATTCACTTGTGACTAGACACTCCTCTCTTATCTACATTTATCTAGCATTTGCAATAAATTGTTACTTGGATGTTAGCAAATGGATGGCATGTTTGCTGTTATGAAATGGCGTTCTGCAGTTGTTGTTTGCTATAGTTGGAAGGACACAGGCATAGATCCCACCTTACACAAATCTCAAAATAACAAGCATACAAGAGAAAGAAAAAAGATTAATCAATAAAAAATCCAAATGGAAAATAAACAATAAAAAACAGCAACAGTGCTTTAATGTTACCACACAGAACAAAGATATCCACTTTTTGATGACATTTTCCCAAATTTAACTTTACAAAGTATTATTTAATATTTAATTAATAAAAAAATTGTTTATTATTAGAAATTAAGGATTTTTCTCCAACTTATTAGACATAATAGACATCCTTTTAGTGTAGGACAAGTATTCCAGCTGGTCTGGAGCTGATTGCGAGCTTGCTGAATAAAATATCCATTCAGATCCTCTTATCATCCATTTGTCAGGCTTTGAGTCTGTTGTTAAAGACCGCAGCCACTGGAGAAGTGCTGTGCAGGCATGCTCTAAGAGGAGTGAGGAGAGAGAGAGAGCATAGGTAGCAGAGGGCTGCAACAGAGCTTGCAGAATCAGACAACTGTAACAATCGACGATAGGCCTGCACAGTCACAACATATGCTGTAATTCGGCAACGGACTAACCCAAGGTGTAGAACTCCATTGTCTCCTGAGACAGATGGATGCCAACTAACACTAAGACATGGTTTTATAACTGAATAGTCGTTAAACCTCTTTACATATTTTCTTTCTCATATATGAAGCAGAACTAATTTCTTGTTTTTATGTTTCTTTGACTTAAATAGCTTTCTTAATACAAAGTGCATGCATAAATCTGTTTGTATACAAAGAGATGATTTTCATCTGAGTATGTTCTTAAAAACAAAATTTTATTTCCAAATGATTTTAATCCAATTGCTTTTTAAATATAATATTATTATAAAGGAAGGGGGAATAAGGCTGTCTTTATGGGAACTACTCCCACTGTCACCTATCAAAAATCAGAATTTTATTAAATAAGATACCTATTTTTCTATGCACCGGTATTTCTTTTTGAAAAAGCTTTTCCATTGGCTATTACCATTATTTGCCCTAATTACACATTGATTTTTGAGTCGTAAAATAAAACTATTTGGTTCAATTGCTAATTTCAGACCCAAATGTATTCTAAAGTCATTTTGAAACCTTTTTAATGTTCAATTAGTTATTAATTTCTGGCTACAATTAAAGTTTATAAACAAAAATCGGTTAATCTGGGTAAAAGCTAAATATTTTTTTCCACATGTCAGTGAGACAGTGGTTAACACAGTTGACCAAATGAGAGTTTGGTTCCCATTGAGGATACTAAATATTTTGTACACTTTTTCCTGCCTTTACAGAGTAAAAAAATGAGTTTGAAATCTAGTGTGTGAGTGATCCCTTCTCTTCAGCTCTCCTTTCTCACTAAGGGGACATTGCTTGTCTCTCTCTCTATCATTATTTCCATGAAAGGTTTTTGACTGAGTTCCAATTTTGGTTCCTCTTTGTAAGACATTCACAGCAAGAACTTGTCTAGATATTCTGGATGGTCTTAGCCTCTTGCATAGCTATTTTAATTTAAACCATGATTTAAGCCCCCTTGTCCCAATTTCTTAGATTTTTCCAGGGTGTGAAAAAAACTAATCTGATTTTTATTTTTTTTTAAAATAATATTTAACAAAAATAACTTTATTTATGAATTTAAATCATTCATATCTTGACCCCTGTATATACATAGTACACACAATGCTTCAAGCAAACTACATAATTTCATTAAACGATATTTAACCTAATTACAGTGATTTACTGTTTTTAGAATGGTAACTTATCATTCTATACTAATTAAGACTAAAAAATAGTTTTAAAAATAGAAACAGTGTTTTAATTTTGTTAGGACAAAAATTGTACTTCCAGAGAGAGAGGTTATTAGCATCTCAAATAAACAGTACAGTAACAGTATGAGAAAGAGAAAGAAGGGGGGGGGTATGCTGTGATTCGACAACTGTCTGTCTCTCTCTCTTCCTATATATATATATATATCTGGGAATTTAAACTGCATTTTACGTTTTTTTTTTTTTTTTTTTTAAATGACTCAAAACTTCTTTAGACTATATATTGGGTATTTAGATCTGTATGGCTAGGTTTCCTTCCTCTTATCTAATTACCTTTCTGGTACCTAAGGTATTTAAGCTTTATTTTTTAATGCAACTTTAATTCCTATATAATTTTATTGCTAGCTACCATATTGCAGAATGGTTCTTTGGGTGTAGTGTTTAGATAGTATTATTATTTTTATCATTATTATTGTTATAATTAATGTTATTTGATATGCAAATTATCATATCATACGGTAGTCTTAAGGGTAATATATTATTATTATTATTTTATTATTATTATTTATTTATGTATATATTAGTGAAATTTTAAGCTGAATTATTTCGACACTGGATTATTGGGGAAATGGTAGTTTATCAGTACCATTGAAGAGCCATGAATATTATAACTGTCCTGTTTTTAAATCTCCGAAACAGTTACATGGTAAACAGCTGATGATCCCCGTGTTAATATTAGACGCTTAAGGTCTCCTGTTTTTGTTTCACTCTTAGATACTTAACCCCCTTTTTCCAACGAATGTTAAGTCGGCAATATCTTGGATTTAGTTAGTTTCTCTGAGAATTTAAACTGCATTTTACTTTCTTTTTTTTTTTTTTTTTTTTTTTAAAATGACTCAAAGTTTCTTTAGACTATATATATATATATATATATATATATATATATATATTAGATGTACTGGAGACCTGTTGGATCACAACCACTATTCAGTCTACCTTCATTTAATTCGAAAATTCATAAACCCACTCAAGGATAAGAGTTAATGAGATGAATAGATTAACAGTTGAATGATAATGAATACTATAAGAGGATTTAACATCTCTACATACCACTCACTAAAAACAGCTTATTCTGAAAACAGCAATTCTTCCCCCTTTGTCAGAAACATCGCTCATGAAATGTCAGGATCAAAGAACAAAATAGGAAGGAAGTGAGAGTTACGAGGCTGCTGAAAGTAAACCCAAGTTCCATGCAGAAATTCTTTGAGTTGAAAGAAGAAAACTAATGGAAATCAGACGGGGCCAGATCTAAACTGCACAGAGAATGTGGAAACTCTTAACTGGATGGTTCCTTGCATTTCCCCGGTAAAAGATGACTTTGTTGTTCATTTTAGACCATTTGTAAAAATATTATTTACCTCCTTGCCAGGAGGTTAGACACAAGGTCAGATGTGGTTTTGAAGAGCCAGCACACTGGGATAAACGCACTGGATAAGTATACTCTGGCCTACAAAAAATGCCTGAGCAGCCCTGTCAGCATTTCCTGGTAGGTGATTGGCAATAAACTAATACCCCTTCTCAGAGAGGGTGGACCTCCTACGACTGAACAGAACCATACCTCAGCCCAACAGCAACAAAGCCACTGTAATATTTGTATCATAATTCTAAACATATTTCTCCATAAATACACATTCTCCTGTAAATTTCGCCTGGTTTGCACATCTCAGCTACCAAACATTTGATGACAAATCTCTGTTCAAGGTTGAGTCGCACTGATTTCCAGACAGTTTTTATAACTGCAAAAAAATATTAAAAGAACTTTTGCAATAAGCCAATTACAATGCAGAGTTTAGATTTTCAAAAATATCAATCTAATTTATTGAATAGTTTTGTATTTACTTTCATCCCTTTAGAAAAGTGTCTTTATTTGATCAAATTTTGCCCTAGAAATTATTAATAGGATCCAGCCAATTTGGTCAGATAAAACAGACTGGCTTTGGTATTAGTCTCAAGGGAATTGGATAGCTATAGGAATAATTAAAAGTAAACAAAATGGGTCTTGTTGAAGCTGCAATTCCACTGGATTGTTGACAGAGAGAAAGACAGACCATTAATAAGCTGTGAAAACTTACATTATCTTGCAGATCAATATCAGAGTCAGCCAAACACAGATATTCTACTATCTGAGAGTGTCCATAGCGGGCAGCTACATGTAAAGCAGATTCACCAGACTAAAAAAGAAAGTGGATTAAAATACATGAAGTGATTAAACAAAGTGAAAATAAGAAATAAAAAAGAATTTAAAAAAGAATTCTTTTAAATGTTAGAAAAAATTAAAACGAAAACAATAAAATGTAATTAAAAAAAAAAGAATTAAAAAAAGAATGAAAAAAGAAAATAAGAATTAAAAAGAAAAAATTAGAAAAAAAAATTAAAAAGTGATTTTAAAAATTATTAAGTGATGAAAAATGTCATTATAAAGTGATTTAAAAAAGGAAGGGATTCAAAGAGATTATCGTGATTAAA
Organism: Sepiola atlantica; assembly: GCA_963556195.1. Classification (NCBI taxonomy): domain Eukaryota; kingdom Metazoa; phylum Mollusca; class Cephalopoda; order Sepiida; family Sepiolidae; genus Sepiola; species Sepiola atlantica. The sequence continues at coordinate 211,257,456 of OY744515.1, read as the reverse complement.
ATCAATATATGATTAAAAATAAAACTGACTAAAAAAATAAATTTAAAAAGTGTTTAATAAAAAAGAAACGATGAAATAGTTAAAATATCAAACAGATTCAAAATAAAAGACGTGGTTTCCACAAATCGATAAGAAAAAGTACTTAGAAAGTCTTTAATAATCTTGACTAAAATTCATTGTAGAATAAAATTCATAACATGGATCAAACAATCTATAATGACTTTAGATGAGTTGATTTTTAATAAAAATATGATTTTTTTCTAATGATCAAATAATAACATGATTTCATATCTATCATTTAAACTTAATGATTAAAAATCAGAGTTGTGGAGTCTAGGCAGGGCAAATTCATTATTTTATGAGTCAAACATTTTAAAATTTCAGGCATTGGTTAAAATTGGTTGACTCTGACTCCAAAAAGAATACGGGATATGTTATGAAAATTCGCAAAATAAATGACACAAAAATGTTCATATTTTTCATTATATCCAACTTATTTTAATAAATTTATTTATTTTTTTTACATTTTCTTCATTTAAAAAATGTTGAATGCACTGAACCTTTAGGATCAAAATATTATAAATAGTATGTATATACAAATTACGACTAGTTTCAAAAAATTTTTTAGGTCACAGTCTGACTTATTTTAAATTTAGGAGTCTAATTTTTGACTGCTGACTCCACAGTTCTGTCAAAATTTCAGTAAATGAATTGATGGGGTCTTGCTAAAACTTTTCTTGCAGATGTGAAGATAATAGTGTTTAAATAAATGTTAATCTGTCGGTGAAACATCGAGGGATTATGGAAGATGCTGTAAAATTTCATGTCGCAGTTCTCAAAGCTTTGCTACAATAACCTGAGAGGTATGGATCAAACAAACTTCAAGACTTCATTAAGTTCATGCGAAACACATTCTTTCCAGTTTCATTACTGTAGTAATAGATCTGCTTGTATTCAATTTGGTTTTACTGATTCCATAGCTAATGTGGGTAAACATTCGGCCATTTTCAGCTCACTTTCACTAGCCAGGTAATACTTACTTTGTTTTGAGTATCCAATGAGACACCCTCGTCTTTCAAATAACGCACAACCTCTAGATGACCTTGACGTGCAGCCCAATAAATGGCACTGTCATTGTGCTGAAACGGAAACAAAAATAATCTAAATTCGAGCAAGTTGTATAAACAGTGAATCATTAATACAAGTCTCACTAAATTTTATATATACATATTTACTTATGTTTCAAGTTTCTATAAACACATCTGACTTCATCTATATAATAATATGCTATGGCATTTCGTGTTCAAATGTACATTATCACCTCTTACACACATTAAAAAAATGAGATTGTCCAATCAGCAAAGATGGTGATTAACCTGATGTCGCTAAGGTAAAAAATTTAAACTTTACCCATTTTAAAATGAATTGTTCCAAAATTTTATTCCATTGTCTCATCGACTAAAATAGTACAATTGTAAATAAATACATTTCAAAATGTGACATTCGTTTTATTGTTTTGAATATTTTGCTGTCAATTATTTTTACGGTAAGAAGACAAAAAATATTTATCGTTTTAAAAAGAATTAAATCGCAACAATTTTAAATAAATAAGAGACATATGCGTTTTATTTATTTAAAGAATGACAATGATAATTATTTTTTCAGAAAAACTTCTTTTCTTAATGGTATTGACCCTGACAGACATTTATTATTTAACAAGCCGCGCATGCGTGGTCCCCCTCTGTATGTGACTCGATGTGGCGAGTGTAAAATGCAATAAATTTGGGCAATTTGGGTCATTTTTGACCCCCCATTTGACCCCCTGGTGGCGCGAACCAGATTTTTTCAAAAATCGGAGAATCTCACTTTCTAACCTGACCAAAGTTACAACTTCATGCAAAATTTCAGAGAAATTCAATGGATGGTTGCGGAGAAAAATCCGGACGGACGGACGGACGGAAATGCCTCAAAACATAGGTCACCCGATTTTATAAATCAGGGGACCAAAAAGGAATATTATTATTAGTAGTAAATTAAACAGATTGTTGTCAACGAGGAGATGGATCACATCGTCCCCGAGCAGTTGGTACCCTTAGATGTAACATCTTTAGTGTACAATGTGATGCCTTCGTGGCCCATGGAGAAACGAATGGTGTTTCTCATGATCCTAGATGTAGCTAGACAAGTAGTATTGACCTCACGCTAAGGCATATGGAGTGTAGGGGAATCTCCTTCTGATTATGACCTGATTGTGCACTTTAAACATCAGCTTAAAGTCAAAATCAGACGTGATAGGAGGAGATTGCACTCTGCACTATTTAAAAGGAGGGTGATACAGATTGTTAGCTTATGTATGTTTGGACGAACCAAGCTTGAGCATGTGTTCCCTGCCTAGGCATGGTGCATGCCGACCTGAGGTCTTATCAGACCCCATCTCAGTGAGAAAAGTCTCTTAGTTAGTGGTACAAATGAGTCGTTCCCCCTTCTTTTTCTTTATTTTCAGTATTAGAGATCCTCCGAGATGCCCACTTTCCATTTTTATTTTGTCCCTACCCCGCCCTCCAAAAATGGTATCTATCTTGGAGGACACTGCACAATCCATACCCCTGAATCCCATCCAGCATTTCACTTTTTTATCCCCCAATAATTCCCTTTTTTCTCCTCCCTTAAAAAACTGTCTTGCTTGTTTTCGGTTCTTGAAACAACCTGAAAACAGTGAGTAGCTCATACCTAGATAGATTTGGGAAGGGTCCTACTAACCACCACACTTAGCATTTTTTTTTCAGCAATCTCTATTGTTTATTAGCACCCCCCCCCCCCCAACCGATGAATTTGTACATATACTTTTTGTAAATAAAAAAATGTCAAACCATTGATGATAATGTTAAGTAGGTTTCACCCATAGAGTGAATGTGATATTTTTGTGACTGAAACTAGTTTAAAGAATAGACTTAGAGGATGGCAGCCGAACCCCTTCCCATCTCACCCAATTTGGACCTTGCGCAACATTTGATTTTATAAAGAAATTTACTATACTGCAAACTTTTTTGTAAAATTTTCAAGATAAATAAAATCAGACTATACATACATGACATAAGTAGATTGAAATTTCATACATGTTTAAAGTTTGAAACATTTATCGTCAGTTTCTTATGTGTTTATTTTACAAACAGGGTCCACACCTGGTTTCTCCCTCCACATTACACAGTCAACGGCTTGGTTAGGACAAAGTTTAATTGTCTTGAGATCTTATTGTAGGATATCCAACCACCTTTTTATCAGTCATTCTCTTAACCCTTTTCAGAAGAGCCTCCACCATGAATCTTATTTTCGTTTGTTTACATGTCCATATGAGCGTAGCAGTCATAAACATTGTTTTCTCTGGCAGAGAGCAGCCCAAGTGAAGTTGTTTGATCACATGATGACCAATCAGACTCCTGGGCATAGTAATTTCGATTGGACCTTTTAAAGACTCCATCTGGATACCTATAGGGATTTGAAGGGTAGTTAGAGAGCTTCCAGGCAGCCACAAAGAAAGACATTGACACTCTCTCCTGCCCCTGTCGACTAGACACTGAGCAAGGCTATCTTCACTTGATGGTATACTGCTCCTCGAAAAGACTTTCGGCAGCCAATATTTCTTTATTTTTTATTTTTACTTTGATTCAACCCAAACAAAGCACATTGGCATTGTGAATTAGGGGCCATACCTACTGGGGCATCCTAAGAGAGTTGTGCAGTGAGATGTTTGTCCACATTACATTTCAATTTCTGCATGTTCGTACAGCCAGGGAAACAGTGATCAGGAAGGCAATTCCAAAGACGAGCAGTATGGGGAAAAAGGCTATTAGAGTAGAAAGCCTTCCGGCATCTGGATACCTCTACAGTGAAAGGGTAGGATTTTGCTGATTGTCGGGTCGGTCAAGGGTATTTACGTCAAGGAGGCACCAGTGCAGAAAGTTCTTCGGAACACATTCCACTAAAGTACTTGTAAAACAAGCACATGGATGCAACATTAATTGATGGGACAAGGGCTGGAGCTTAATAGATAGTGTGGGACCTATTAGATTAGAGGCTCTTTTTTTGGACCCTGTTTAAGAGGGAGAGACTAGTAGTTGGTTCACCTGCCCAGATGTGACAACAATACTCCATGCATGGGAGAATGGTGGCTTTGTAGAGATATAGGATACTGGCAGGTGGAAGAAGTTTTCTAGCATAGTTGCGAATAAAAAGGAGCATTAAATGTAACCATCTGTTTATGTCCTCATTCCACTACAGACTGGACGTCATTCTCTAAGGATTTGGCCATTGCCTTGGATCTGTGTCTGTTCGTTTTGTCCGCATGTCGAGAATAGAGTTTGGTGTAACACTATTTAATTTCTTTCTCTTCATGGTCTTAACTTCTGGCAACCTACACCCAACCGTGTAGGTCATTTAAATAAATATATAGAATTTGTTGTTTATAGAAGGTCGCCCTTGTTTTCCCTTCTTTGGTGATCCTTTCTCTAACGATTATTATTGGAGATAGTTTACAGTTCATATGAAGATTAGCTCCTATACCAGCACAGAAGATTTTCCCTTAATTGGTCTAAGATCAGTGTGACTTTGGACATGGTCGAGTTTGGCCAGACCGGAAATACAATATAACAGTCCTCTTTCTGCTTCCTTCGTTGACAGCCAGCACTTGGAAGCAAACAAAGCAGTGGTAGAAGTTCAAAACATCGATATTTTATACCTATTAACATTTTTTTTCTTTCAGATATCAATATATCTATCATATATCACCATTTATGTATGACGCTGCTAACCAAAAGTTCAGTTCCAGGGAGTTGAAATCAAATGACACAATAGACAATATAACCAACATCATCTCAGACCAATATGGTTCCACTGCAAAAGTTCCACATACACACCTGAAACTTTGTTTTCTGATGCTTTCACTAATACTATCTACACTTCTTTTAATAATGCACAGCCACAGTGAGAAACTTTCCTTACCCTCTCTCCTTACCAAAATAATCAAGGAAAACTTTCATGAACAGAGTTTCTATCCTGTGAAACAAAATACCATGAGTCTGCTTCCCAACTGACTACAACAGGATCATCATCAAGTCTAATGTGAACAAACACTTGAGCCATCCCCATGGACAATCAATTCCCCTTAAGTAATGTTCTATCAATTCCACTCAATGGCCTTGATAAGTTGTGACCCCTATAGTAAAAAAAAAAAAAAAATGTTATATACATAACACTTAGTAAACTACCAACTGAGTTATCAGTTCTTAAATCCTTCTAGAATTTAATTAATTCCAATAAATGTCAAAATAACCATTTTTAATCTAATTGGATTTTTAAACAAAAATGGATACCAATAATAGAAATAAGAAAAAATGTAAAAATCCTATGAAGATGAAAGGAAACAAAGAGTAATGTTTGCTTACCTTGTCAACGACATCGATATCAGCACCTTTAGAATGTAGGTACTTGACAACTTCAACATGACCGCCACTAGAAGCCAAATGAACAGCAGTTTCGCCATGCTGGAAATAAAAGACGACAACATTCAGGTAACGGGTCAAACACTTAAAGCCAGAAGCAAATTAAATCATTCATAACGTTTATTTAACGTTTTGTAGAAAATAAATATATTTCTAATTAAAGGATCTCTCTCTTATATATATATATATAAATAGATAGATAGATACTAGAAAAATACCTGTGCCCAGATGAGTAAAATAAATTCCCTGAACAAAACAGTTTCACACCATTTCAAGATAAAATGCCACTAAACCTTATGTCTAGAATCCTTATTTTAATTTAGATCAAAATCGATTACATTATTGTGATTCTATAAAATGTCTAAAATTGAAGGCTTAAACTTAAAGGGTCTTATAAAGAAATTGAAACTGAGGGAATCTTCTTGTGACTATGGATTAAATTTAATGAAAATCTGAAATATTTGACTGTTAAAATGGGAGATTGTGCCCATATTATGCCCCCCCCTAAAATACGCCAAAGAAACTGAAATTTGGAGAATATTTATTAATTGTTCAACTTTCACAAAAAGCGGAGGTATGTAAATTTTCACAAAGGGCGTCTACCCCCTTTGTATAAAACTAAATTAAAGTAAATAATATAGCCCACATTTGGATCCTTAAACCTAGCAGCTGTGTTTTTGTTTTTTTAAAACTTTTCAGAGATTATTGTATCTACAAAACTACATATATTAATCAGAAATCGATATTCACCAGCTTATTTTCCCCTGTTTTTTGGGGAACACATGTCGCTAACTTTTGTTTTGGAGATTGGAGGTTTGTGCGTCAGAAAAAAATTGCTGTCATGCCAGTTTTGGCAAATGTGCAAAGAGTTGCTCGCTCCCTGTGTTAAAGAGCAGGAGGGAGATGAGAATTACTAAGTTGGCTGAGCAGATCACGAGTTGGGTTAGAGAATAGGATTTTTAAATAGTTAAGTTTAAAGTAGTTGGTGAGATACGAAGCCAGCTCATGGATGGTTCCAAAGAATAACCTGTAGACCACAATAAACAGTGAAATGTCTGAGGGAAATTTAACGCAACCAGAAATAGCCGTAGAAAGTAGTAGAAATATGTCAATGTTGAGGTCAACTGTTAATCTAGACGTGCACTGATGTTGTTTTCCTTGGGAAAAAACCCCAATGCAAACAATGATAACGCCTCGTCGCAAAGACTAAGATAAAATGGTGACTCACTCTGTTAGCAATGTTGACGTTCACATTGTTTGCCATGTTTAACAGCTCCTTCAAGCCACTCAGGTTACCATCTTCAGCAGTTTGGAACACAGCAGCCATCACAATGTTCTCGGCTTTGTCCTGTAAAAGAGCAAAAAAAAATATGCGAAATTGTTCAGTGGACAAGACAAAGGATAAGATAACTCTTAAACGTTAAATGCAATGATGATGTCAGCATTTAACATTATTAGGGGGGATTTCTTATTTCAATGCCAGGACTGAATATATCCTTTTACTAGCTTTCTGTATGTGCCATTATCTGCAGTATATATTTATATTGCAGATCATATCGGTGTAATATATGATAGTTATAGAATTAATAATCCAACATAATGACAAATAAAAAAAAAAATAGGAAAATTTTGAATTGCTTACATGTTCATATAACAGCACATCATAGATGCACCACATATTTTCAAATTTTAATGGCTATATTTTTCTTTGAATCAGTCACTTTAAAAAAATCTTTGAATAAAGACGTGCTGTCTTTATTCAAAGATTTTTTTAAGGTGTCAATGAACATATAAACAATTTCCGATTTTCCTTTTATCATATATATATATATATATATATATATATATATATATATATATCTATATATATATATATATAATATTCCAACATGATGGAAATTGAAAAAGGAAGAACCAAAATTATATTCATCAACATTTCGTATTTATTTGAACAAAATAACATAGGAGTGCAATATTTGAAAATATGTGGTGCAGAAAGTTTTTATTTTTCAAACGAAACATAACCGTTAGAATTTTTAAAATGTGATGCGATTATGACATGAAAAGAATGTTTTTGTTCTTTTTTTCGTACCAGCCGTTAGAATTCAAAATGTGTGAGTGTTTTTTAAAATTTAATTTAATTTTTTTTATTTTAATATCGATCTTATGTACAACGTTTTGTTGTGGATGTAGTATAAAATAGCTCGGCTGGATCTAAATTCAAGTTCTGTTCTGTTAGTATTAGTTTGCTGATTATAGAAGATAAATTGTAGAAGCCATTACGTTGTTTAATTGTGTTAGAGTTTATAATGAGTGCTGATTCAAGAAGTCTTTGCCGAAGTTTATTTAAAATGAATTTAATAAGTCTATATTTGTAAGGCTTTCTTCTTGCATTTAATATAAAATATGTGGGGTATTGCAGTGTTTTCAGTGAATTTGTGATGTATTTGAATTTAGATATTGTGGGCTACAAATTCTGAGTGCACGTAGGAAGAAACCGATTATCATGCCTGTTTTGATTTTGTTGTCATTTTTGTGTGTTATTTTGCGATGTACTTTGAAGGTTAGATTATTGTTGGATTTTATCATAAGTATGTTCAGAAATGTATACAGTTATTTTTCTGTTTCATAGGTAAACTTTATGGAAGTTCGACTGTGTTTAATTTGTTTTTTAAGATATTTTATTTGTGTGTTTTCAAGAAGAAAGATTAAAATGTTGTCAATATATCTAAAGTATTCAGTATTTCGGGGTAATCCAAACCCCATTAAGAAAAAAAAAAAAAAAGAAAGAAAAAGACGGTAATCCCTGGAAGGATAGTATTATTACCACAGAAAATATGCTATCTTCCCCCTATCCAAAAAGTAAGAGGTAATATCTGGGAGGATAGTACCATTACGAACAAACAGATACTACACTGCTCCTTCCCAAAGCAGAAGGTAATGCCTAAGAGGAACATATGCTACACTACCATCCCACCCCTGAATTGATAAGAAAGATAGTGCATTAGTCTAAACTGGTACAGTAAACTGAATTGAGCATTAAAAGTACAAAACAGCTTCAGACAGATACCAAAAAACCATTAGTAATATATAATATATATATATATAGTTAGTATATGGAATGGGTGGATAAGCAGGAAACAAACTATTTAAAATATATGCATTAAGTTTTCATGAGCAGCAATATTTTGATTCATAAGATTTCATCATTCTGCCATAAATAAGATCAAAATATCAGTGCCCATGTACACTTTAAACACGTTTCTGCAGCTATATTTTAATTTGTTGGTTCTCATGCTTATCTACTCATTCCATATACTAACCATTCCATTTTTGTCCGAAATATATATATATATATATATATATATATATATATATAAAACGAGATACTACGAGCAGGCTTATTTTGAGTCAATCAGAGATCACATCAGCGACGCCCCATGGAGGGAAACCTTCTCACTCCCTGCTGACCAGTGTGCAAATGAGTTAACTGAATGGGTCAAAGAAGGCAATGAAGCCTATGTCCCCATGCGAAAATTCTTTAGCAAGCCTCACTCTCCTCAATGGTTCACCTCGGAATGTGCAGCTGCCATTGCTGATAGGCAGTAAGCATTCCGTAAATTCGGCCGCCATAAGTCAGCTACTAATAGACAGAAATTTATAGTCAAGAAATAATTGTAAGGCCGTGATAAGTGAAGCAAAGAGAAGGTATACTGAGTTAACAAAAAAAACGCATTCAGTCACAGAAAATAGGTACTCGCGATTTCTGGAAAATCTACAATAGTGTAGTGAATAATGGTCAATCAACGATTCACCCACTATCAAACCACAATGATGTCGTTTGCACGGCAACTGATAAGGCTGAACTACTTGTTAAGCATTTCGCCTTTAACTCAACTTTGGTCTCAGAAAACCACCCCTCCCTAAATTCTCATTGTGGACCGAAGCCACACTTGATAACCTGGTCATCACCCCATCACAGGTCAGAGACATCATAAAAAACCTTGACACCTCCAAAGCTTGTGGGCCTGATATTATACCTGTAATAGTAATGAAGAAATGCTCTGCTGAACTGACCCCTGTGTCCTCTCCAAACTCTACAATAAATGCCTAGCTGAATCTTGCTTCCCCGATAGCTGGAAAATTGCCTCTGTGGTACCAGTCTACAAGAGTTCTGAGAATAGAACCGATCCTCAGAACTACCGGCCAATCAGTCTACAGCCGATCTTTGCTAAAATCTTTGAATCCTTAATCAATCCAGCAATAGTCCGGCACTTAGTTAATGCTAAACTTCTTTCAGACCACCAGTATGGATTTAGACAAGCATGCTCTACTGCAGACATCCTAACGGTCATCTCTGAATGCATGTATCATACACTGGACAAGGCAGGTGAAGCTAGGGCAGTAGCGCTTGATATATCCAAGGCCATGACAAGGTATGGCATAAAGGGCTTCTCCTGAAAATACGCTCATACAGTATTACTGGGCAATTACTTAATATAATTAGATCCTTCTTAACCAAAAGTGGTGTACCCCAGAGATCTATCCTTAGACCTTTGCTCCTAATTTTCATTAATGATCTCCCTGATGACAGAGTCTGAGATTGGTTTATTTGCTGATGATGCCACGCTTTACTTTCGTCATGTTGGCAAAACGGATGCGATCATATCCGAGGCAATGGCTGAATCCTTAGAAAATTACCTCCAGGCTGTAGTGGATTGGTTGATAACTTTTAATGTCGCAAAGACAAAGCTCCTTTCCTTCAATAACTACAAGAAACCTCTCCAACCACCGATTGTCATAGCAAATAACACCCTACCTGAGAGTTCAACATTCAAACTCCTCGGCCTAACCTTCACAGGTAACATGAATTGGAATAAATACATTGAAGACATTGCCAAGGCTGCAGCAAAGAAGGTGGGCTCCCTCTACCGTGCTAGTAAACTCATCACACCTGACATTATCCTGTATCTCTAAAAAAACAGCGTCCGCCTATGTATGGAGTATTTTTGCCACATCTGGGCTGGAGCATCATCTACTAGTCTCTCCCTCCTAGACAAGGTCCAAAAAAAAGTCGCCAACCTAATAGGTCCCTCACTGTCAACCAAGTTCCAGCCCCTGTCCCATTGCCACAATGTAGCATCCTTGTGCTTGTTTTACAAATACTTCAATGGATTATGTTCCGATGAACTGGCTACTCTGGTGCACCCTCGACGTAAATTCACTAGACTAACTCGACAATCAGCTAAATCCCATCCATTCACTGTGGAGGTCCCCAGATGCCGGAGAGCCTTCTACTCCAATAGCTTCTTTCCTCATGCTGATGGCCTCTAGAACTCCCTCCCTGCCCCCCCCCCCCGACAGTACCGACATGCAGAGGTTTAAAACTAATATAAACAGACATCTCGCTGCACAACTCCCAACTTAGAATGACACCCTAAACCTACTCCCTAATTCTCAGTAGTCCCTTACATCTACAGTGGTGTCCTGCCTTGTTTGGGGTGAAATATCGTAAATATATATATATATATACAGGGTGGGCAAAAATAAGGGTCCTATTTTTAAAAATTCATAACTTTTTTATTTATTGATTTTTTTTTTTTCTTTTTTAGAATAAGTAAAGGACCTCTTCCGAAGCAAGCATGAGCCGTATTAGCCCTAAGGAACGTACCCTCATTTAGAAAACATTATTTTTGCTTAAAAAACTCAAAACAGTGTAAAAAACAATACTTTAGTTTTTGTAAGTTTTAAGAAGTGTTTTTCGGCTAAAATTTGTTTTGTTTATTTCAAAAAATCTCGGAAGGGTCAGTCTACACACACATAAAGTTTGGTGAGTTTAACTTTTATTTTGTGGAAGTTATTCAAATTCAAGTTATTCAAATTTAAAGATAGGACCCTTATTTTGGCCCACCCTGTATATATACTAGCATATTTTTGCTAGCCTGGGAGAATGATATCAGGGTGAACGCACATATACTTCACTGACCCCAAAAGGAGAACGTAATGACAGAGTATGGTATCATGACAAACGCCCCCCCCCCATAAAAAGGAGGAGTTAATGGCCTGAGATTGTTGATATAATAACAGAACGTATACTACATTAATCTCCCCCTCCCAAACAGAAGATAATCATGGAAGGATGGTATCATATAAGGAACGAACATATATCATCCCCCCCCAAAAAATAAGAAACAATCAGGAGGTAATACTTGGGAGAATCGACCAACAAAAGGAGTATGTAATGCTTGTGAATGTGAGTATGGTATCATGGCAAAAGAACAGATACTACACTACCTGCCCCCCCCCCCTCTAAAAAAAAAAAAGAAAATAGTAGTCCCTGAGAAGATGGTCTAATGAGAACAGAACAGATATTATATTACCCTTTCCTCTAAAGGAGGATATAATACCTGGGAGGATTACTCCCTTAAAAACGGAGGAGGTAATTCCTGGGAGGAAGGTCTTATGACAACAGAACCGATAATACACTACCCCCTCCCATTGAAAGATAATATAATAATTAAATCAGATTTGTTTTTCATTCATTTAAAAATGCCTCGCCATAAAAACATTTTTATGATACCTTGGCCTTTTGGCTAGGATCAAAGTGTAGTAGTTTTTCACAGCAAAATAGTGACATCAGATGTTTTACTATCGACGAAAATATTGTGTATATATAAGAAAATGTGACAATGCAAAATGACAACTGTACATTACAGAATATTAATTTATTAGAAGCTGTTTATAAAATAAATATGCAAATTAAGAATATCTAAATGTGTTTGTGGATGTTTGCAGTGTACTATATATACGGTATTACAAAATCTTGTATTAGAATTAAATAAGCACCACTTGTTTTGATGTTAATATAATTAAGATAGGTGGAAAAACATTTGCATTCATGCATATATATATATATATATATATATATATATATACATACATAAATATATATACTAGTATATATATATACTAGTATATATATATATACTAGTATATATATATATATAGCATTAGTTTTAAATTTAAATTTTTTTCTTTCTATAGGAGGTATAGTACGGTTTTGGTGGCACTCCTATAAATGGATAAGTTTACAGAAAGAATAAATAATTTGTCCACGTCACTCACCCTGTTGCCTAGAATACATATTCCATAATGATAAGTTCAATAGTTTAGGCTTTTACCAAAAACATACATATTGCTGACGCTCACCAATTCTTTTAAAAATGTGGTACTTAATATAACTCAAAATTTGATGTAAAGCAATTTTTTTCTCTATTAAATATTTTGTACTTTACTTATTTTAAAAGTTTAGAGAGGTCGGGTTCATGTTTGGATTGGCGCACCCCCTAAAACTAATAAAATTAAAAAACATCTTAAATGTTAACATTTACAAATAAAATGTGCCAATGTTACTCACCCTGTAACCTAGAATATATATTCTTAAATCGATAATGATACATTTAGTTTAGATTACTTTGTATATAGATATATATAATTATATACACATATCTAACATATATATATATATATATTAGAGTTGGGCGGTTTTGAAATTTTGGTTTCGGTATCGGTTTTTTTTCCCTTAAAACCCTGGTTTACTTTTCGTTTTTTTTGAAAAAAATTTTTTTACTATGGAAGCTATTCATTCTCTTGTGTGATGATTAGTTATTAATATTTGTTTTTAAGACAGGGTAATAAAACTTTATAGACATGCGTAAAAGACTAGTAGTACACCCGAAAACCGCGCCAAAGGAAAAGGAAGGATGGTTAAAAAAAAGTAGAGATTATTAATTCACCTAAAGTCATTTTTTAAGCTTTAAGGTAATTTTAGTCATAGAATTCATGCCTTGGATTAAAGTTTAATAATTAAACTTTCGAATAAATTGTCAACTCTAAATACATTCCATATTAACAATTTAGTAAAATATAAATCGTTGCATAGTCTACTTTTTGAATAACCCATTTTTGGGAGAGAAAACGGTATAGTTGAGAGATAGTTCTCTAGAAATGACAATTTATGTATGAAGTGGCTTTTCAAAAGTAAACAATGAAATGCCTAATGTTTAAAATAATTTAAAAAATCCGAATAAAGTGATACTAGCATTGGCAACTACTTTTTATCTTTTTAAATGTTTATACTCGCTCGCTACTTTTCGTTTATTTACTTTTACAACAAGTTTTTTTTTAATTTCATTTTAATAACTTATTTTTTTAGATAACTCTGAAACAAACAAATAATTATTTTACAATTTTGAGTTGAATCAAATAGATTTTTGACATCATACGGAACGCGTTTGATTTTTTCTTTTTCATTTGAAAATAGTTTATGCTAAAAATACGATGTCATGTTGTCTGTCGTATTTCTCTTTTTTTCATTTGAAAATTCAAAATGTTAATGATAAACAAACTGTAAACAAAGATTTCTTCCTACAAGTCAATTAAATGTTTTTATCATATTTGTTCAATCTGTCCTCTTACTAATATAACATTTTTTGGTAATATTCAATTTTATTCAAATCGGAAAATCTTTTAAACCGTGTTTTCTTGTATATGGTGGCTTACTGTAGTAAAAACACAATACCGAACGGTTACTGTTTAAAAAAAACAAACCGATTCGGTATGGAGACGAAACCGAAAAACCGCGGTTTTTCGGTAAAACCGCCCATCTCTAATATATATATATATATATATATATATAATTATTAAATAAATAAATATTTTCATATCCATAGACATATGTTTCGTGTTTTTACACTCGTCAGTATGGAAAAAGAAAGTAACCGTACCGCCAGTCGAACGATTCGAACCCTGGATCCAAGTATTATGAACCCCGGCTTAATTTGGCTGTCGTGATGATTCGCCAGTCACTGGCTATTGTAACGTATTCACCAGTGACTGGCGAATCCACCAAAGCGTAACATGTCATAGCTGCGACTGAGGAATAAATTGGGTAGTGCCAGCGCGTCATAGCTGTGATCCATATATAATAATTGAAGATGACGCAATAATAATTCTATAAATAAAGATGATGCAACACCTGAAAACAGTATAAAAAGGATGCCACCTACACGTAGGTGCAGAAAGTATCGCAGTCGCGAGTGGACAGTACCGTACCATAGATTCCTGGGCCCTGGAACTGACCTAAAAACAAAACGCTTCCTACCGCCGCTAAACAAACTTGACTGGGCAGCGAAACGTCACGACCTGAACTACGGAAAAAGGAAGACAAAGGAAGCGGATGAACAATTCTACAAAGACTCTGCTGGAACTGGTGTGCTCGGAGCTATATCCCGGACTGCGCTCAGGGCAAAGCATTACCTGGGACTCGACGAGTACTCCGATCCCCCTGCAAAACGAATTAAGCTTGATAATACTGTCGCTGTTAGCGGGAAAACAGGTATGGAAGTGGATCAGGACGCAGCTACGGAGGCGGGGAGCGGTAGCGGCGCGTGGGGAGGATCGATCCACGGAGGAGATCTGCCCGAAGGGACCGGTAACAACGTAAGACGTGTGGTACTGAAAAGAAGTTTAAAAAACCAGGTGAAAACAACAAACATGAACGGCACTACAGGATTATTCCAGATATACGATACGGATCCGGCAACGGGTATACACGGAGCAGCCAAGTTCGCTTGGGCGCAGCCGAACTCGGACGACTATATAGTACCGTACTTCCTGACCACTTGGGTGACTCCGACCAGATGGGAGGCGATAATGAGCAACGCGACAGCATACAGGGTGGTGAGTCAGGGTTTCCAGATATCGAAGATTACGTGCGGTGAATGGTTAACAAAAAACAACGAGGAGGTATTCGTACCTAACCTGGAACCGTACTTTGATATATACGTGGACAACGGCTCCTACATAGGCTACCGTAACCTCGAAGGACTGGACAAGGTGCCGAACAAAGGATCCACAGAGATACAACCTATGGTAGGGTCGGACGCAGAACTGCCACATTACAAGTGTAATTATATGGCACCGATCGAACTCCTGAACACGATACCGAACACAGGTGCTATAGGCAGAAAGGTGACAAAAACCCAGGTGAAAATGCACATCCTCCATGACTGGCGAGAAATGCCGTCGGTGAAGAACTTACGACAGGGTGACAGCTTCACCCACATATGGCGAAACCACAGCCTGCTGAGGCGTCCGCTCACGAACATGACCACACAGGGCAACTACACTATCCAGGCTGCAATGATCTCGACGCCTGTGCTACTAGAAACTGCGTTGGACAATGGGCAGCATACAGCCTGGGATGGCGGGTTGGCAGTAGCAACAGCACCGAACTACGGAACAATACTAAGAAAGGCAGAGGACAACCTGCGTAACGGTGCACGAAAACGACAGAGATCAGAACAGCAGGAGGACCTGGTGCAAACAGAGGTTTCAGATATTAACTTCGACCACCAGAGGGGACGTAAAAGCAACGCCACGGACGCAACCAAGGTGGGTGCGACGACCTACACCCAGACGTCGGGATGAATGACCATGTCCGACAGAACGGTGATAAACAAGGTGCTGTACACGAACGAGGACAGTCCTGAAATGGTGCTAATACACGTACCGCCGATTCTGCGCCCGAACAGCACCGCCGGAATATTATACTTCAATTTTGAAATCACTTACATGGTGGAAATCGAAATAGTGTGCGACTCGCTGATCCACCCACAGAAGGTGCCGGTAACACACCACAAACAGGCTTTGTCGGCTACCTCGTCAGATTACAGTTACGAATTCTCGACCATAGTACCACCCAACAGACATTTACATGGCCAACCAGCGAAGGGCATGTTACACAATCACGGTACCCACATATGGCACAACAACGGCAAGTTACTCGGCATGAATTATGGGCGTTTCATAAACAAATAGAGGCGGTGCAGAAAACAAAATGAGATTTGTCAGCAAAATCCCATTTCGATAATGTGCATACGTCAGCAACGTGTCAGAACACGTGCCTAATTCTAAGTCGCAATAGCTGTCTACAAAAGCAGAGGGAACTGCACCGTTTCAGTCATTCTGCGAAAAGCTGCGATGGAGGCCACAAGGTCCACTGCCGCGACCCAATACGAGGAACAACAAAACTTTAACGCACTGGTAAACAACGAATTCATAGACGGAAAACAAGTAAGACCCTACACTTGTATATACCGATGGGAAAATCCATCGGAGTTCAGCATCCGGGCAGATACAGAGATCGTCAACGGCCACCGAACAGCACTGACATGCGACGAGACTGCACCTCTCCACAGATACCTTCGCAACATAATGGACGCGAAAGTGTACATAGTGGTGCATCACGTGGCAGGACCCAGCAGCTTAAAACACTGCGCGGACGTGGATCATTTTCATATGATCACGTGGCATACGCACCATCCGACGTGCGAACACAGCTACGTGCAAATGAAGAAACTGCAGTCGGAGAGAGGACGTAATGATTTCACTCTTTAATGCGGACGTGATGATTTCACTCTTTAATGCGAAAGAAATACACCTTGTGTTTTTTATTTATTTATAAACATAAGTAATGAGATTCTGACAGTGTTCTGATCTCATTATATATATATATATATATGAGAGAGAGATAGAGAGAGAGAGAGAGAGAGACAGACAGACAGACATACAGACACATAATGCCCTCCACATATGCACACATTAAAAAAGAATAAAAATGAAGATTAAAACTAGACACACACAAATCAGTTCTGAACTCTGGTATGGGTGTTATTAATATGTATATAAGTCTTTTACAAGCTGAGAAAAATCTTGTTTTGACAAAAGTACTTGCTGATTGGAAAAAATCATTTACAAATGATTTTTTTAGTGGGAATACGAACACAAAAAATGTGCGTACATTGAAGACTAAATATTAACAAAAAAGAGAAATTCTCTTTGCAGTTCAAATCTACGATTTCACTTGGAGCCAACACAGTAATTCACAGAAGCGTTGTCAAAGAACATTTGAAAAGAGCATTGCACAAAGTTTTTAAAAAATGTCCAGTTTATCATGAAAGTTGCATATTCAATCAATTTTTATCATATATATATTTTTTCATATAGTTATTTGGAGTTTTAATTGATTGGCACATAATAATTTGGGACTACTTCTATTGTCTTCCCCAGAAAATTTTATAAATGTGATTTAAATTTCAACAAAATAAGATATATCTGAAATTTTAACATGCATTCTGCCCCTCCCCCTCTCTCCCTCAGCTTCACTTATATATTTTCCATATGAATACACTTTTAGTTTTGATGTAGATATGTAGATTCTCTAACGTTTCTTCTTATAAGGAACATACAAACAAACATATATATATAATTATTTATAAATAAATATTATTTTCAAAATAAACCCATATACACATGTGTTTCATGCCAAACTGGCAATCGTCAGTATGGGAGGAGACAATCAATGCCGGTCACACAGTTCGAACTCCTATATGAAAGTCAAACAGACTCAGTAACCGAGACGCGTACCACTGCTCCAACGCCCATTGTCTAGAAATGGGAAGTAAATTAACATCTAAATAGCAAATACGGCGGCTATCCAGCAAGCAGTCTAGAGAGAACTCAGCGTGGCTTAGAGTTATGCATTTCGCAGAATGACAGCTTGTCAACTTAATTTGAAGTGCTCTATCTTTCGAGAGCTTTGAATAATTATTTATAAATAAATATTATTTTAAAAATAAACCCATACACACATGTGTTTCATGGCAAATCTGCAATCGACAGTATTGGACGAGACAATCCCCACCGGTCACACGATTCAACCCAGATACGAAAGTCATGTTTGACTCAGTAGCCGAAGCGCGTACCACTACTCCAACGCGCATTGTCTAGAAATGGGAAATAAATTAACATCTAAATAGCAAACACGGCTATATATATATATATATATATATATATAGTGTGTAGATTTCAATTTTGTGTAGAGAATCTGAATAACAGAGCTCAATGTAATTTAAACAGAGCAAAATAGACTTATAAAAAGAAAAACTATACACACATTAAGGTTGTACACATAATAACTTATTTCGACCCCTTTAATTAGGTCTCCTCAGATGTATAGACAACCACGTCAAAAAAACCCGTGGTTGTCTATACATCTGAGGAGACCTAATTAAAGGGGTCGAAATAAGTTATTATGTGTACAACCTTAATGTGTGTATAGTTTTTCTTTTTATAAGTCTATATATATATATATATATATATATATATATATAAGAGAGATAATTAAGTAAATAATGTATTTAAAATCTGACTATATTTGGGGAGCAAACATTGCCTTGTAAAGGATATATGTGTTTTGAGTAGATAACTGTCATATTAAATGAGTGGATAATAATTATCTACAGGATTAGACCATAAAAAAGAGTGTCTTATTTTTCTCTGTGTGAATGTTTTTATATTCCAGCCAAGTAGATTTTATCTTTTTTATTAATACAGTATTTATCTTGAGAAAACATTGGTATCCTTTATAAAAGGTAATGTTCACCATAAAAATAATACATGGACGGAAGCGCCGGGGCTCAAGCCCCCTCACTTTTTGACTTGGGGCCCCCCCACTTTACGGTCATCCATAATGAAGTTATATATGCATGTGTTTAACCCCCCCCCCCCCCCCCCCACACACACACACACTTTTTAGGAGAAGCCACTTTTATAACTGTCCAGCCGGCCCTATATATATATATATATATATATATATATATATATATATATTATACACACTAGATGTACCCGTGCCCCGTTGGGTCACATGTACTATCACTATTTATTCTACTTTGATCTCAATCGAAAATTCATAAACTCTCACATAGTTGTTTAGATATTCTTCTTGCATAACTAAAAATAATAATTCCCTTTAATTCTATATTATTATTATGAGAAGCATTATTAGATTTTATTATTTTTATTTAAAGAGACTTATTTTGCCATCTAATTTACATACGTGTTTGTGGTGTGTATGTAAATTTGATAATGCTGGAAAGAGAGTGTCACTCTTTCTCTAAATGTTCATAATGACGTTAAAAAATATTAGAGTGGTTGAATCAACCGAGTGAGAGAGGGCAAGAGAAATACATGGATAGCTAAGATAGATTAATGGGAAACTTGTTCAGTTAATTATAAATTGTGGTTAATTAGAACAATTAAAACATTTTTTTCTGAACATAACTTAATTCCAGAACTAAAGTATATTTTAAATATGTATCTTGTGTTATTAAAGTATACAGGAAAAAATATTTTAGGAAACAGACGTTGTTCACTCAGCTTTAGTATAATAAATTTATATTAAATATTTTTAATGAAAGAATCCAAATTTTGATATTAAAAGACACATCAGAAAAATAAATAAATAAATGAATGGATCAATCGGTAAATGTTGTGGTTTTCTTTATTTCTTTTACTGAAACTGCTTTGAATATATATTTTACTAGTCTTTTTAAAAATCTATATTGCGTTTTATTTTAATAAAAAAACATACTATAATGGAGATTTGGTGTCAGTAACTAAAATTTGGAAGGAACAATGTTAACACTGGTCAGTCGTCATTATCTTTAAAAATCAGTGTAATTATGGCAGATTAAATAATTTTACTTCAAAGCGTATCAATTTACATATCTAATTTTAAAACGTTTTTATAAACTTAATTTTATAAACTAAAATTCATCCGTAAAACGTTTTTACTTACACAAAACAAACATAATTCAAAATTTAGGTATCTTAAATGTCATCAATTGAAAAAACATTAAAAAGACGCCAGGAAAAAGTAAATATAATTCGTCTCCCATTAACCCTTATCCTCGAGTGGGTTTTGGCCTTGATAAGTGGTAACTCATTAAAAAAATTAGATTGAATAGAACCATGAGAAAAAAAACTAGGAAAAATGAGAAAATGAGAAAATAAATAATTACCCCACCCAAAAAAAAAACAAAAAAAACGTAAAAACTAAAAAATAACTTTAAAAGAAAAATAAACAACAAATAAAACAAATGGAAAATAATGTAGAAAACAAACAAACATTTATGAGTAATGTTACGCATAAATGTTTTTTTTTTCTGTATGATAGTAGCAACTTAAAATTTCCATTAGAAACACAATTAAAACACATATCTTACCATTATATTCTAGACTTTCGAAGTAAACACTTCAAGGAAAAATATTAGTGTAGAAATTCCCAACATTTCTGTAAATATTTGGGGGGATTTCATTTTTTTGTTCACCCACTATAAACCAAACAAAGATTTACTTGTATAAGACTTGACATATTTTGTGAATATATTCACTTTATTTGTTTCTATCCCCCTTTAAGAGAGAGAGAGAGAGAGAGAGAGAGAGAGAGAGAGAGAGAGAGAGAGAGAGAGAGAGAGAGAGAGAGAGAGATAGATAGAGAGATAGATAGAGAGAGAGATAGAGAGAGAGATAGAGAGAAAGAGAGAGAGAGAGAGAGAGAGAGATAGAGAGAGAGAAGTTTACTTATATATTAAGTAATATTTCTGTGTCTGTATTCGGATTATCTGCTCCTAACGCAAACATGTTGTGCCAGGAGGCTGAACAAGAATGTTACTGTTAGCATTAGCAACTGTTTTCAGCAGGTTGCAGTATGGATTACAAAGTATGCCTCCTTTAAGTCTCGTTTCTTCTACTGCCGTCCACATTGAAATAAACAGTAGTGAATATCACCATGCTTTCCCTTTGGCCACATCAAAAAAAATCTGATAGTTGACACACAAGTATTGAGATTAAATGCTGACAACATAAGAATAGATACAAGTACCTAGAATACATCTTAAGATTCTATTCCTCTACAAGGAATTCTTCATAGCTATTTCCGTCTATTATCAGTCGAAGGTTTTCCCATTTTCACACGCCAAACGAACTACTTTGTTTCCTCTGTGAAAAAACTTTTTCTCAGAGTTTAACTGTCTGCTTTAATGTAATCCGCCAAGCTGTGTTAACACCACAGGAACTTCTTGCATGAAAGAACACATTCTCGTAGAGACATTTTCACATATTTACTAATGCAGACTTCTGTTTTTGTCGTTGCTAAATGGGGCATGTCAAAGATTCATTTGAAGCGGTTTGTTAAACATGATTTGATATTTCGTTGAATGGTTATAATATAAACTAAATTTATATAGATCAAAATGATTCCTGAAGGGATCGAATTTCATTTACAAAAGGTAAGCTCAATACTTGGCATTGAATAGAGTTTATATACATATTTATTTCAAAATTTATTATTATTTTAACAGGGCAGGTGAAACGCTCTTTAGCCTTGGTGAGCAATCACCTAGAGATGATGTCTCAATAAAAACGCTGGTCCTCATCACCACACTGGGTTGACACCTATACAAATCTTGCTTTGATTAAGGAAATAACTTATAAAGAAACCTGACCAGGTATAAGTTTGGAAATCAATTTCTAAAAACCGTCCAACACATGCCAGCATGTAAAACGGACGTTAAACCGAATATGATGACGATGCTGAGTTCGTATTTTCTAGCAATAATATGTCACAATAGCGGGACCCGTGGAAATTCTAGTTGTATATTATTGGCATGCTTAAAAATATTTCCATTCTATGAACGTCCGACACAAACGCAGACCCCACGATATTATTGTACCACCTTTGTTCAAACTGAAGCGTACTTACCAAAGTATTCTGGCTAATGGAGTTCCAGAATATATCTGGTTATGGAGGTCTATCCCCAAAACCCTTGTAGGAGTTTATGAAATATTTCCATTCTATGGACGTTTGGTGCAAACACAGACTCTCTTACGATGTTATTGTACCATCTTTGGACAGAACAGATACTACAGTTTGATCCTAGCCCAAAGGTCAAGATAATGTATTTTAGTTAGATTTTAACGCTCGACACAACAAATTAAACAGATTAAATTTTGCAAATTACTTTTTTGCATTGTAGTTTCAGTGACTGGACGATCCCATCTTTAAAAAAAGGGGTGGGTGGTCATAGCATATGTACGGACATGAAATTGCCTTCGCATATTATTATATAGATAAATATATAAGTGAAGCCCTGCAGTATATCTGTTTGTAACGGGTTACAAAATATTGGATAAAGCATACTCTGTATCAGAGAAACAAGTGACCTCCAAAAAATGCAACTCATGAAATTGTTAATGAAATTCACAACCCTTTCTGCAATAAAACCATATTTGGTAAATGTAAACTTCAGTCAATGTCTGACCTGTCCACCGAATTTCAGTAAGGAACGTCCAACAGTCTTTGTTTTATTGCTGTTCAATGATATGCAGGGACACTTTGGTGATAGTCTCATCAGGACTAGGTGTAATACTGAATGAGTTTTATACTCACAGGAGCTTAATCCCCACCCACCAAATTTTTATCTGTGGGGTTATCTAAAGATAACATTTGGCTCAGAGCAAAGTGTAGTATCTGTTCTGACACTACACTTCATCTCTTCTGTCCTCGGTCAGTGAAGGAGAAATCCTTCTAGACTGAGACAATTAAAATTTTTGTTCCAATTCAGAGTGCACTTTTTGGGGAGTTGGATTTTCCCCACATTAAAAACCGACCTTGTGTCTAACTCTGCCCTCTTGGCGAGGCAAGTAAATAGGAACAATCCCAAGATTATTTGTGAACTGAAGAGAACTATCACAGCCAATATGAGGGCAGTGTCAAGAGAGAAGTGTGTGAGTTATTGACAATTTTGTGCATCGTATCTAGGTGTGCTCATCATTGAATGATGATAAAATAAAGACTGTTGGACATTCATCACTGAAACTGGGTTGACAAGTCAGGCATAGACTGAAGTTTATTTTTACAAAATATGGTTGGATTGCAGAAGGGATTGGGAATTTTATTAACGATTCCATGGATGGCATTTTTTTTAGTGGGGAAGGGGGTCATCAAAAAAAAGTAAGAATACAACAAGTTTAAAAAAAAACAACTAAAAACAGCTTTTATTCTAGTTCCCACAGAGTTGGGGCTGCATTTAATAATCATAATTAGTATTCTCAATTTCATTACATCCATCATTCCAAGGGTTCATTTATACAAAATTTAGTGCAATTCTATCAAATAGATTTGAACCTATCAATGTTTTATTATTAGTTATAATCTTATATATATATATATATATACACACATATATATACATATGATAAAAATATGGAAATAATATTTGAACGTGATGGAAAATGAAAAAGGAAAAAAGAAAAAGAAAAATTATTTATGTATTCATCAACGTTTCGTCTTTATTTTAAGACTTCTTCAAATCAATCATCCCAAGGATGAAATAAAGACGAAACGTTGATGAATACATAAATAATTTTAGTATTTTCTTTTTAATTTTCCATATATGTGTGTGTGATGTTTGTGTGTTCCTGACAGAAAAATAGGTTAGATAATCTACATAAAATCTAAAAATGTATTATGTAAAATTTATCAGGGAAGACAATGGAAATGTTACCGAATTTCTAAGTGCACCCTTAAGGGTGCTATGAGGGCATAACCCCATAAGACTTCAAATATATCTTATTTTTATGAAATTCAAATTATGTTTAAAATTTTCAGGGGAAGACAATGGAAGTGGGCCTGAATCTCTAAGTTATCCTCCATGTGCCGAATATCTACGTGCCCCCCCCACCTCTAAGTAACCCATTGCGACAGAACCCTCTTAAAACTTCAAATAAGAATATCCGATTTTAATTAAATTTATACCATATTTATGCACCGGACGTCCATAGAATGGAAATATTTTTAAGCATGGCAACAATATACAACAGATGAAGGATACAACTGTGGAATTTCCACGGGTCCCGCTAGTGTTACATATTATTGCTAGAAAATACAAATTCAGAGAGTTTTCCAACATTTAAGCTTCGTCTATATTAGGGGCGAAACAGGAGGAAAGTGGGGCAGTAAAAACAAAGAAAGTAATATGGTGTCATGAGCATAGTACATAATAGTTATCCTCATTCAATCCCGAGCAACATCGTGTCTTCTTGCTAGTACTATTATAATTACAACACTATGATATAAACTCAACTGGGAGTCCTGATTGTTTTTCATATTGAGGGGAAAAATTTACATTTCTGAATTATGTAAAGCATCGTCTGCAAGTTATTATTCTTCATAAGCTGAGTGAATATTTCGTGTCGCTTTGGATGCAGAATTTTTTTTTTAATCTAGAAGGATAATGTGCCTCAAATGTTCTTTGGAAACTATCTTGTGTAATTGTGGCATAATGTGTAATCTTTTGGGGAGCTAAGTGCTTCCTGTTATATTCGTAACCCTTGCGCCAGACTCGAGTTGCAAATAAAAGTGAATTCGCTGCACTAAAAACGTCAGCTCACTGATCGGGGTATTCAGTGTAATCCGATGTCAGCTAAAATATCAACAATGCTGGAGACATCAGCCAGGTTCAAGAGGTCAAAGAAAACCTGTCACCGAGATTTGTTGAAACACTGATGACGGCTGTATTCCCTCTCTCTTTCTTTCTCTATCCCTCTCTCCTCTCTCACTTTCCCCCCTTCTCTCTCTCTCTCTCTCTCTCTCTCTTTCTGGTAAAAAGATTGAAAATAAAGAGACTGGTTTGAAATCCGAACAAGGAAGACGCGTTTGTCGCGCGCTCTGAGATGTTTCTTTTCGAAATATAATAAATTATAGTTTTATAAAATAAGTAAAATGGTTTGTTCCATTATTACATAATGTTTGATTTGCAGCACAATGGTCCCGACCAAATAGCCGGCTAGCCAGTCTCAGAAGCAGACGACGGTGACTATAGTCAGACGATGATTGCTCACTGGCTATAACAAGATGAGACATTGCACATACGTGCACATGTCACACATAGTCCTGTCGTCACAAAGTCCGGCAAAGATCGCCCAGCCGTCCAAAGCAAACAATGTTGCCACATTGGTGCCGGTCCCAAAAGATACCCCTAAAACAAAACAGAACTTCTATGAGCAAAGTTTCTTTCCAAGAACTACTCGTCTGTGGAATATAATACCACGGGGCTGCTTCTCAGCTGACTACCACATGGTCATTTTCAAGTCCAATGTCACAAATTCTTGTTGAGCTGTCATCTTATATAATCAAATTCTGCCCAGTCTCAACCATGGTCGTTACAAATCCTTATGATGTCGTCTCACTGTCCATCTGACAAACTCATTAACCCCTATCCTCGAGTGGCCTTTGGACCGTGATAAGCGGTGACTCATTAGTACAAGCTATTCGAGGATAAGGATTAATGAGATGGATGGATCGCCAGTTGAATGCTGAACAACATTATGAGAAGATTAAAAATAATGAAGGGAATGAACAATATTTGATTATTTATGAGGACGTTTTAATACAAGTATTTGTTTACATTCGATTTGAAAATGACCATGTTTTAGTCTGCAGAGAAGCAGTTCCACAGACGAGAAGTTCTTGGAAAGAAACTCTGTTGTGCTCGAGAATAAAGGGTTATGGGATTGTCAGTTGGATGATGAACAATACTATGAAAGGATTAAAAAAGAAGAACGAAATGTACAAACTTAAATTATGTAAGAGAATGGCTTGACAAGTATTTGTTGACATTGGACTTGAAGACAACCATGTTGTTGACATGCAGAAATTCAATAAAACTACTTATTGAAAATATCGTCATACATTTTTACATAACACATCACTCACTAATCCTGGACCTTACCTATAGATGGCATCACTAATAAATAAAAAAAATATATAGTTTTTATAAAGTACTCATCTTCAAATGGCACATGTCAAAATTTGAGCCCAATCGGAGTATTAGTTTGCAAATTAAAGTTATTTAAATGAAGCTACTATTGCAAATTTTCAAAACAATGGAAAAGTCAGAATTTTGTGTGTTGATTTCTGATTTGGAAATATACTGTTCAAACAAAGCAATAGCTTGATAAATGTTATTCAGACTCTTCTTCATAGGAAATAGTTAAGAGGTAGTATGCTGAATTTAAACGTGGTTGTACACACACATATGATGAATTTGGCAGTCGTCCCCGAAAACATCAAAATAATTTTTTTGTGGCTTGTGTTGATGGTGTAGCAGTTCGAAACTATAAAAAAAAACGACAACAAAAAAACACGGTCAAGTTTCGATCTCAGTTTAAAACACTGGAAGAGGGAGAGAGACAAACTCGTTTTGAAATTGAGTAAGACAGCAGAGGAATTGAAGATATCAGAAAGCAATGTTGAAAAAATGATTCACACATCTTTAGGAAAACGTTTTTTGAATTGTATTATAGAATTTTGAAAAAAAAAAAAAAAAATTAAAAAATCAAAAAATCAAAAAAAATCAAGAAACGTTATTTCTTTCTTAATTTTATTTTTTAAATTTTTTATATATATTTATTAAATGAATAAAATCATTTTTTCATTAATATATGTCTGAGACTTTCGCTGATATAACAACCTTGTCAAAAAGTTATTTTCTTTCTTTTTTTCTCTCTTCATTGCAAGTAAATCTTCTCGTGGTCACAAAATATTTATCGTCGGTTCTTGTTGACGGATTTGCAGAAAGATTTGACAAGTCTCAGACATATATTTATGAAAAAATGATTTTATTCATTTAATAAATACATATTAAAAAATAACGTTTCTTGGTTTTTTTCAAAATTCTATAATAGAAAACAATGTGTTCACTATTTTGCATGAACATTTGTCAATGAGAAAGCGGTGTTCAAAGTGGGTGTCGTGTTTTGTCACAGTCGATCAAAACAATGTATTGATGATCCAGAGCATTGTTTGCAACTGTTTCAACCAAGCAAAAAAGAAGTTTTTGCGTAAATATTTGATAATGGATGAAACAGTATCACCACTTCACTCTGAAGTCAAATCGGCAGTTAGCTGAGTGGATAGCAGCAGGTTAAAGCCATCCAAAAACGACCAAAGTCGCAAACATCAGCAGACAAGGTGTTGACCACAAGATTTTGGGATGCGCAAGGTGTTTTGTTCATCAATTATCTTGAGTAAAGAAGAACTATCAATAGCGAATATTATTGGCATTTTGTACGGAGGAAATCACCAAAAACGGATACAAATGAATAAAAACGAGCTCTTCCGCCAAAACCATACACCGTATCACAAGTTGATCACAACGATATCAAAACTACATTAATTGCACTTCAAATTGTTTCTGTACCCACACTATTTTCCAGATGTGGTCCCCAATGACCACTGGTTGTTTGCAAAGCAACAATGATCCAGGGAAAGAGATTTGGTTCCAATGAAGAAGTGATATCGGAAACTGATGCGTATTTTGAGGCCAAAGACAAATCGTTCTACAAAAAAAGGCATCGAATTGTTAGAGAAGTGTTGAAATCAGTGTCGCCCTAGAAAGAAACGTATGTTGATGAATAAAGTTGAATTTAGCCTGAAAGTTGTTTCATTACTTAGCCTCAAGACTTATTGAGTGATGTGTTACATATGTATCGGGAAAAGAAATATATAGATACATACATTTTAATAAATTTTAAATATAGCTACATTAGGTTAACCCTAACATTACAATAAGAAAAGTCAAGATACCAACATCCAAGAATAAAAAAATTAAAGAAAAAAAATACTTTCTTTTTATTTACTATTAATCAATCATTTATTGAAATCGAAAATTAAATACCATAAGTATAAAACAAAAACTCTTTTTAAAATTCTATTTAGAAAAATTTCATTATGAAATGCATTTCGTTTCTTTGTATACTAGTCCACGATTTTAATTTTTTTTTAATAAAAAGTTGAATAAAAAGTGAATTATTTCGAAATTTGGACGGAATTTTGAAGTATTTAAACCATCGCATAGAGTAATGTTCAGTTTTAAACTTTTTAGTAAATCCGTATGTATTAAAAGATTGAAAGTTTTGGAAACTATTTAGGTGCAATACTTTTATAAATAGAGATGAAAACATCATTGTCTTAACAAAATTAGTAATAATTTTATAACAATTTGTTTCAATTAATAAATTAATGGTCAAACGATACTTAATACTTAAACTTTCAAAATCATATTTAAAATAAAAATAATTTGGCCCCAAAAAATATAGTCAAAAAGAAAAAGTGAAACAAAAATGAAATAAGACTCGCGGGCAACGCTGAATAGGTACAACTAGTTTATAATGTGAAAATTAAATTCAGGCACATTGATTAGTTGTTTGTTTTATGGCATATCAACGTTTTTGGGGTTATTTAATGCTAAATCCAGTCATTTTGGAAAAAGATTTTATGCTTCAAATTCTCAATATCTTCCCCTATTTATTCATGCTGTAAATGTATTTGATTTGTAGGCGTATATTTTGGAAACAAATAATCTGGAAACACTGTATTCGGTTTCACATCCGTTTTACAAGCTTGCATGTGTCGGACGGCTTTAAGAAACTGAGTTCCAAACTAACCCTATTTCTGGCCAGGTCTTTATTTATCCTTCAAGTCCATTTTTGTCACTATCTCTACTGTTTGCCTTGGCCTTCCCCTGTGACCGCAACTCTTCTACATCTACTAACCCAAGAACTCTCATTTTTTCAACATGGCCACGCCATCGAAGTCTCCTGTTCTGCACACATCTTCCGATTCTGTAACAAATTTAATCTTCCTCTGAGGTCATCAGAACTAAGTGGCTTTAAGACCCATATTACACATCCATCGTATCGTTCTCATATTATTTCCCTTTATGCAACGCATGTCCTTAACCGTTACTGGAAATGATCAAGTCTATTTAACCAACAGATGGGACATTAACAGGTTCTACTATTTCAGGTCAGAGTGGACCTGAGATTAATAGCAACTCCTCAAACAAACCAAACTGGGGCTCACCACCGGATGCAGTTTTCTGTCATATGCAGAACGGTCATGGGTAGAAAGAGCTTGAGTAGTTGGTGGGATTAGGGAATAGGGTGGGCAGACAAAAACTTAGAAAGGGCTGGGGAAAATCGATATTTGGGTGATGAGTGGGACAAGCATCTTGCCCAAGGGTGTCAGAGACAGTTTTGTATCTCACTCCCAGAAGAAATTCTATTTAATCCATAGATGGGAGCTTGTTAGGTACTATCACACCGAGTCAGAGTGGACCTGAGAGCAATGGTAATTAAGTGGTGACTTCACTCCCACCAAAACTCCCAAATCAGGGTCTCACCTCCTGATAAACTTTAAGATCATACAAAGGACCCACCCCGACAATTTGAGATAATTATACGAATTACGTTTTAAAAACTTGTACGTACAGGTTTTTGTAAAGACATTTTACATATCTATGGTCATGGAAAATGCAAATTCTCCTTATTTCCAAGTGAAACAGAACTCGTTCATAGTATATACATTATATATATATATATATATATATATATAGTATACATATTAGAGAGAGAGAGATTTTCAAAGTTTAAGCTCAATAGATATTAATTGATAATTCCAGAGCATATATATATAAACAATAAAAAAGCAGATTCAAGCAACTACATCTTTATTTACCAGTAAAGATATTCAGTTTTCATCATTTATGTAGACAATCAAGGTATTTAAGCATACCTTGAATACCTTGTCTGGATAAATGGCGAAACGGCCGAAAAAAAAAATCTCTTTGAAATAAAGATGCAGTCGCTGGAATCTGCTTTTCTATTGTCCATATATGATAATTCAAAACCAAAAAACATTCATTCTACTTCATAAACGCATCACATATTTTTAATTTTAATGTCTATGTTTCGTTCAAAAAAAAAAAAAAAAAAAAAAAGAACAAAAACATTATTTTCACATCATAGACACACCACGTATTTTCAAATATTGACTCTTATGTTTTCTTCAAATCAATCATCTTAAAGTCTTGAAATAAAGACAACACATTGATGAATATACAAACAATTTTCGGTATGGTTTTCCTTTTTTCATTTCCTATATATATATATATGTATATATTTATATATAATATTTATAAATAAATACTAATTATTTTTATATATATATATATATATATATATAATATTTATATATAATAATAATTATTTATATATATATATGTGTGGGTGTGTGTGTGTGTGCGCGCGCATATGTAGATAGAAAGTGTCCTATAGAAAGAAAGGTTAGAGAATCTACTTAAAACTAGAAGTGTATTCAAATATAAAATTTTCCAGGGAAAACAATGGAAGTGGTCCCAAATCTCTATGTACCCCTTAAGGGATTTATGGGGATAGAACCTCCCTTAAAACTTCAAATACATCGATCTGATTTTAATGAAAGATACTGATTTAGAGTTTTCCCAAATTTTAGCGTCTTCAGACTATATTAGGTGGAGAAAAGGGTGGTAGTAAAATGAGTAATATAGTGTTATGGTGAAAAAGAACATAGTGTTCCTCATTCAATACCGGGCAGTGCCGAGCCTTCCTGCTAGTGTGTGTGTGTGTGTGTGTGTGTGTGAAAGATAAAAATGATAAAAGCGGATATACCAACATAATACAATTACATATATTTTATTAACTAATATGACAAGGTTTTAATATTCTATTTTGTTATTCAAAGGACTTCTTTGGAAATGAATCAAATTTATTATTCGTTTTAAATATTTACCATAGAAAGGGGAATAAAAAGAAAGGGGATTAGAAAAATGGAAGAGAGAGAGGGGGGGTGACAATATTTTTTTTTTTTGAAGTGTTTAAGAAAAAACAGAAAAAGGAAAGAGAAGTTTATAGTGCTGACGCTGACATCTATGAAGAAAAAGAGAAAGGTGAGAGAAAGAAAATGCAAGTAGCATTGTAGAAAGAACCAAAAATTTGTTTTTCATATTTTAGAAATAAATAAATGTGTAGGTAGATTCTTTTTTTAAAACTATAATCGAACGTTACCATTAGTGGTAATGCGAAGCTCTTTGTAAAACGAATAGAGCATGCTCGGTGGCTGATATTGTTTATATAAACAAGGATTTTACTTCCTTGTGGCTTGTGTTGATGGTGTAGCAGTTTGAAACTCTGACTATAAAAAAAACGGTCAAGTTTCGATCTCAGCTTAAAACACTGGCCTCTCTAACTAACCTGAAAAGCTGTGATACAGCACAAGAGTCTGTAGAAAAACAATATATTCTTAATAAAGAAAGTTGAATCAACTTTCTTTATTAAGAATATATTGTTTTTCTACAGACTCTTGTGCTGTATCACAGCTTTTCAGGTTAGTTAGAGAGGCCATCGCTGTGATTAATAGCATTAACAAAAGGTAAAATTTTAAAAATGGTGCTTCTATAGAATTTGAACAGAACCAAACCGACTGTTTCCAAACTAAACCAAAAACTTAGTTTAGGGTTAGGGTAAACAAAAAAAACAAAAATAGTTCGGTTCAAATTCTGTAGAAGTACCAAAACATTTATTTTGCCAGTTAGATATTGGTCCATCTTTACAAAAACAAAAATGTTATTTTCAATCAATTTTATCTATTCTATATTTAATCCATATCAATATTTTATTTATTTTTAGTCATGAATAAAGGAAGATGAAAAAGTCTTCACTTTCCAACTCAGATGCCCTCATACTCTCTCCATGGACACCGGGAAAATATTAATAAGCCAAATCTTTAAAGATCCACCAGCAAAAAAGAGGGAAAGGAGGGTGTGATTTGTCTTTTTTTGCTTTATTACTCTCCTGCCTTTCTCTGTAAGGAGGAAAGAAAGCCCTGCTAATATATATATATATATATATATATATATATATATATATATATATATATATACGTCAAATATATCAGATGTAAGAAACATCACCGTACAAAAATAACCAACTACAATCATATTCAAATACATAAAGAAACATTACTGTAAATAGACAATACACTTAAAGACCAAAACATATTAGTAACACTAATGTTGATAACAATAGTGTGAAGAAAAAGAATGCAAATCGTATTCAATTTGTTCAAAATGAATGAGAATTGATGACATATGAGACAGAAATATTTTTTAAAAAAAGCAATAAATAAAAATAGTGATAAAGACCTAAAAAGGTTGACAAACTTCTTTTATGGAAAAATATCTAAGGTTTCAATGACCTTGAATTCCCAAATATTTGATGTGTGAGGACAACAAACCAGATAATATCAACTGGTTTTTCAAGATTTGTGAGTGAGAAAAGAAAATAGAGAGATTTTCTGCAATCATATTTATTTCCATTCTCATTAATTTTACCAAAACGAAATGAAGAAGGAAGTAAAAAAGATGTTATCAAAGATTTTACAAATCTTTGACTGGTCATTAAATATGAAAGCTTGTTTTGACAAAGTTTTTAATCTTTGAAGATTCTCTGAATAAAAAGAACAAAGACCACAGATAATTACATATTCCTTAATTTGCAGTGAATTAATGAACAAAAAGAATTCACAATATTTTTCTTAGATAAGGTGTGGTTACTTAAATGTTTCATCTGGGTTGTTTACATTTTTACAAAAGTTCTAGTTATTGTCTGCTTGTTCAAAAAATCCTCCAAAGGGGGGGGGGGGTATCAAAAGTCCTTTATATGTACCGGTCAGTCCAGTTTATAAGATGTGCCTGTCTCCTATGGACACATCGTTTAAAAATTTCGTCCTTAATGTTTAAACAGTTTATATTTGGGTCAATATGTAATATTTTTCTGCATCACATAAAGGGCGCCTATTTATGGCTGGAGAGTATGATGGTCTTCTCTCTATTACTTTCCATTTGATGATGTAGGGTGTCCCCTCATCTTTTAATTGCCATATCCGAATCGCAAGTGTTGTGTTGACCTTGTCTTTGTATTTAAAGGTATACCTGTGTGTACAATCTCTGCTTAAAGCTTCCCCGTCATCATACCTATGTATTTTTCAAAAAAGCCTAATGCAATACCAGATTGTACATATAAAAGACTTTCAATGATCATCCCCCCACTGCGAAAAACATAACCTCAAAATAGCCTTATACAATACCAGATTTGCTCTTATATTTGCGCCTTCTTCCCCGCGAAGTCATTTTGCAATTATCACTTTCCCATTAATACAGTAAACTAAATACGGCCCATCTCAATACAAAACTTAAAACCAGTAAATTATATCACGAAAATTTATAAAAAATATATACAAAAGAATTTTCAGGTTGTTAAGAGAAAAGACCCTTCTCATGGCACTAAAACAGTAGGCTTAAAAAGTGTCAAATTCCTAAACAGACTGATTTTGCTTCCTAGATCTCATTCCTAACTCCAAAACAAGCTTAATCACCGACATCATTAATTATTAACTTCAAAATAAATTGATACTCCATTATAAATTTATATTCCAAATTTTCTTTTTATATTATAACTTAAATATAAACTTAATTACGGTTTTCAGGGTTGCTTATCTTAGACCAGTTTACCATTAGCGTTAACTGACTTACGAGATTTAAATTATTATTTTATAAATTATTTTTTTAAATAAAACATTTTTGAATTCTTAAATTTAAATGTTGAATTTAAATTTTAAAATTAATTTTTGAATTTTTTATTTTTATAAATTTAATCTTTAACCTCATATCTTTCTTTAATACATAATTTAGACGGAACTAATTTAACCCTTCAAAACAAATAACGGCCCAAATAAATACAGCAAATACTGGCTCGCAGGATTCATAAAAAATATTTTTAATTTTTTAAAAATGTTCACTTTTAAATTTTATCCCTTTTTTTTTTTTGGACTTTAAGTTTTTTAATCCTACATATCTTTCCCCTCACACAAAATTTAAACGATACTAATTTAACACTTCAAAGCAAATTACGTATCCAAGCATGACTTATACGAGACCATTAATTTTCTCTACCAAGTGACAGCAAAAGCTGAAGATAGCCGGGAGGTTAACACCTTCTGAGTTTGAAACCAATGGTACTAATGTTGTACTGATTTTCTGTACCGAATAATAAATAAATAAATATTACGCTCTAAATTTTGATTTTCTCAATTAATTGAGCACTTTGCTGGGATTTTTCCTACCTTCTTACAAAAGAAGGTATATATATATATATATATATATATATATATATACATACAGGGTGGGCAAAAATAAGGGTCCTATTTTTAAAAATTCATAACTTTTTTTATTTATTGATTTTTAAAAAATTTTTTTTTTAGAATAAGTAAAGGACCCCTTCCGAAGCAAGCATGAGCCGTATTAGCTCTAAGGAACGTACCCTCATTTAGAAAACATTATTTTTGCTTAAAAAACTCAAAACAGTGTAAAAAACAATACTTTAGTTTTTGTAAGTTTTAAGAAGTGTTTTTCGGCTAAAATTTGTTTTGTTTATTTCAAAAAATCTCGGAAGGGTCAGTCTACACACACATAAAGTTTGGTGAGTTTAACTTTTATTTTGTGGAAGTT
This sequence comes from Sepiola atlantica, assembly GCA_963556195.1. Taxonomy (NCBI): domain Eukaryota; kingdom Metazoa; phylum Mollusca; class Cephalopoda; order Sepiida; family Sepiolidae; genus Sepiola; species Sepiola atlantica. The sequence goes on along the minus strand of OY744515.1, from coordinate 211,222,604 downwards.
ATTATAATTCAAGTTATTCAAATTTAAAGATAGGACCCTTATTTTGGCCCACCCTGTATATATATATATATATATGTGATTCCATTCCAACGTCGCTGAATTTAAATCATCAACGATTTTCCTGGAATAATACGAAAAACGTTCTCTGCACGTTTCCCCACCGTATTTAAACAAAAAAAATCTTCTTTCTCCAGCTTTTTTGTTCATTTGCTTTCGACACCTGAGGATGATTCGACAAGGAATCGAAAACGTTCGTGAAACCTATGGAAGATTTAATTTTTTGGAGGTATAATTAAACAGACGAATTCTATTATTTTTAACAATGTTTGCATATATATATATATATATATATATATATACAGCATAATCATGTTGATACATTGGTTCCGTTAGATCACCGAAGTTAAGCGACGTTGAGCCTGGTCAGTAGCAGATGAGTAACCATTTGAGAATACCAGGCGCTGTATGTGAGAAGCTGGGACACCTCCCTGCAAAAACTAACATCGTCATCTGCCCTGACTGGGATACACACATGATTGGAGACCGCTTGTGAATTTAATATTCCCTAGTAATTTCCTCCTTTGAAGGAAGCCGGCTCAACCTGCTGAGGATAGATGCTGTACCAGGTGTGTATATATATATATATATATATATATATATATATATATATATATATATATATATAAATGGTAATAAAGGGTTCACGGCTTGCACAGGATTACATAAGGGTCCTTATTCATTCCTAGGGGAACTGGTGCATGTGCCTTTATGTCAAAACCGTACATATGTTTTGCATACGATTAAACTGTAGATTAATTTATTTTGTAGGCTTTGTTGAGGATAGGACATTATCAAAAGAAAGAATGACAAAGTCTATCTATACAAAATAATTAATTTTTATTGACAACTTAAGAAAACGAAAGATAACGAGTTCATAGAATATGAAAGTTCAGCAAGTTCCAAAATCGTTCTGGTGAAAGAGTTGTTTTGTAAGGAAAACTTAAGTACACATTTGTTTTGGCTGGCGCCACGTGCATTTACGTGTGTGTAAATGTTATAGGCATGAAGATGTGTGTATGTATATATATATATATATATATATATATATTAGCATGCCTGTTTTGTTAGTGTGTGAGTATATGCACAAACTATGTATATGTGTTGGTGAGCGGCATGTGTCTGCTTTGCTGGGTGAATAGAAGTTTGTGTGCATTTCTCGTCGCAGTTGTCGAAGGTCTTTGCTCTCAAACGGACCCAGGCAAGATTGTGTCATGCACACGTGTTGTCTGTGAAATACCGGGGGAAAAGAGGAAAAACGCTGTTTTGGGGTTTTATAGTATGCACAAGATTTCAAGACTGAATATTTCTTGCACTGTAATTGGTTGAAAGAAACTGCTGCTTTGAGCTTTTATCAAATCAAAAGTCGCTATGTAATACACCATTCACTGCCACTGTGTATATTTTATAAACAAATAGTCTGTAAGTGATACTTTCTATTAAAGTCATAGATGAGAATCTGACAAATACTATCACTCCAGGCAGAGGGAAACTGGGGTCAGTGATAATTAAGGTGTAACTCAAAACTTCCCTGAACTCCTGAATTGGGGCTTCACCACTGAATGCAGGTGATTAAGAGGTCGTCTTGTGTAGTAGATAGGGTTGGGAAATAGGGTATCAGAAATAAAGTAGAAAGGGCTGAGAGAGATGAATTTAGGGTGATATAGAGGCAAACATCTTGCCCAAGAGTGTCCGAGGCAGTTTAGTGCCAGGAACAAATTCTATTTAATGCATAGCTAGGAAGCTGACAAATATTATCACTACGGGTCATAGTGGACCTTGAATTAATGTAAACTTCGGTGTAGCTCCACGCTCTCCCAAAGCTCCAAAATTGAGGCCTCACTGCAGGATTCACTTTTAGATAAAAATGTAAAATGTAAAAAATAAGAAAAACAAAAGTAATAGTGTCATCTGCTGGGGCAGTAGAACATAGGCTTTCTTATTCAATCCCGGACATCTTCCTTCTAGTAGATATAAACATATCTACATATATGCACATAAATTTGCATGCACGCACGCATGCATGCACTAGAGTCCCAGGGACAATAAAATATTCATTAGGAACATGTTTTATATTTCCGGACACTTTGACAAGACGGCAATTTATTTTTTGGAATTAAATACAACAGACTCTTAAAAGAAAAGAAAAATTTTCATGGATTTCCGATTTTTTTTCCAATTTTTTCCATTTTAATTTGTCTAAATTCATAAAAACATTTTTTATAGTATTTTAAGAATAGCAGTAGCCAACTGGCTTAGACATATTGCTTTTTGATGTGAAACAAACTCCTCTAGGCCAGCAAGCAAAAGTAGGAGATCAAAAGGACAAAGTGTCTCATAAAAACAAAGAAATTCAACTGACAGATTTATTTTTTAATATCAGAGTGTGAGGGAGCACAACGATGACAAGCCTCTATTTACAACTTTGGTGATTTTTTGAACATTTAACTAAAAATAGCACTTGAAATGTTAGTTTTTTGAGGGTCAGGGTGGGGTGGGGGGATTTTTAATCTTTCTTTTAACTTTTAATAGAAAATATTTCAGATTGAAGTGCTGTCTACCAGTCACTTTTGATCACAATTATAAGTAAATTGGCTTTAAATTTACTTTTTTTGTTGTTTTAAAATAGTTTTAAAAAAGAAAAAAATCGAAAAAAAAGAAAACAGTGAAAAAAAATTAAAACAAACTTTTGAAATGAAAACGAAAAAAAAAAAGTGGATCAATTATACTTGAGGCACCCCAGAATCAAAAACTATGAAAGGGACACACTTTGGTTTGACACAGGTTTCTTTTTGTTTAACTTCCGGTTGAATTATAAACAAATCACGTCGTTCGAAATTTTTTTAAATTTTAATTAAAAAAAGGTTTTATTTACAAAATGTTTTTTTTGTAAACTTTGGAGATTTATATATAAAAAAGGTTTAATTAAAAAAAAAAAAGCTACAAACTTTTTATTAAACAAAATGTATAAACAAACGAAACAAATTTAAACAAAAACATTTAAATAAGTGGATGTTGCGCAAAGATGGTTTGCAAAAGTGTTTTGTAAACTTTGGAGATTTATAAAAAAAATTTTTTTTTTTAAATACGTAGTTTTATTTACTAAACTTTTTATAATAAACAAATGAAACAAATATAAAAAAATACGGTGGCCCTATTTACTTGCCTCCCCACAAGGGCAGAGCTACACAAGATCAGTTTTGAATGTAGGAAAAATTCAGCTCTCCAAAATGGAGCACCCTGAATTGGGATATTTTTATCCCAATTCAAAGTGCCTCAGTCGGGAAGGATTTTTTAGATCAATAAATTTAATGTTTTACAAAAATATTTAAATAAGTATTGGATTGTATTAAAAAGGCACACAGAAAATATCTTTTTCGAAACGGTCCTTGACCTTTTGGCTGAAAGCAAAGTGTAGTATCTGTTCTAATATTACACTTCATCTTTCCTGTCTTCGGTAAGTGAAGAAAAAACTTACGTAGAGGTAATTATGGCATATGTACTTTCTTTGTTCACATATATTATTTTGATAACGCTACTATAACCACTTAGAGATCGATCAGCCTGTTTTTGACACTAAGCTGACGGAAAACAGTGGGAGGTCTACAATTAGCAACGGTTGAGAGGGCTTTACTAACATACCCTTTATCTCATTTTATTTGCTTGCTTTATTTTCGGGGTGATTTTAGTCATCACACTCCCCACTATTCATACATCTGTACATATTCTTCTTGTAAATAAAATTCATTAAATGCTGGAGACTTTCTAAGTAGTCAAGCCCATAGAACAAATGCGGTATTATGGTGAAACTATCTAGTTTAAGAGAAGATCACCACGATTGCCGTCCTCCCCCAAAATTTATTGACCCTGTGCCGAATATATTATGAAAATTTGTTATGTAAATTTTATAGTGAATAAATATAATTGAGAACCAACTCGTTATTATCAGCAAAAAATATCTCTTAAAAATTAGAGACTAGACGTACCCGTGACCCGTTGGGTCACACACCCAATACCACTATTTATTCTACTTTGATTTCATTCGAAAATTCATCAATTGTGACAAATCTGTTAAAACATTATTTTAAGTTATGCAAGAAGAATATGTCTCTTTACTTGTTATATTATCCTTTTTTTTTCATTAAACTGTTTTAATTAATGTTATTAATAATAAAATTACTAATATAATCAACAAAACTATTGCGTATACTTAAGAAATAGGAGAGTAAAAATTACGAATGAATGACACAGAATAATAATTTATTAGAAAATCTTTTAGAAATAAGTAATGCAAATCAAGCATACACAAATTTGTGTTGGTGTTAGTGAAGTGTTATATGTACAGTATTTCGAGATATGTATCTCGGCCTTTGGCTAAGATCAAAGTGTAGTATCTGTTCCGATGGATACTGCACGCCTGTCCTGTGCAGTTCTAGGAGGTCCACCCTCCCAGGCTTCTCCTCCCCTCTTTGGGGAGGAGTAAGTTTATTGCTTACTGTCTGAGGCGCCCCTACCGGGGAATGCCGACGGGGCTGCCCAGGCAATTTTTAAATGGCCAGAGTGCTCACCTCTCGAGCGCTGGCTTTTAACCCCACTTGCTCGACCCGATCTTGGGTCACATCTTACTTGTGGGAGTAAGATAAAACTGGCCTTGTGCCTAACTCCGCGAGGAGTAAATAAATAAAAATCATTGAGTTAAATAAACCTGGCCCGTTTTGATGTTGATATACTTCAGATAAGTACACAAAACTTTCACATTTATTCATTTAGATTTACTTTTTATTCTGATTCAGAATCAAACACACTGTGATCAAATATCCTACTTCATTACTATAACATGTCATTAGACAAAACATTCTGTCTGACACATGATATCACAATTAACAAGTATAAAGATGAATTTGCTGATGAGACGTACAATTATAAAATGCAACAAAGAGATGACAGCGATGTCTTGGTTCATTCCTCCATATAGCTTCTCTATATTAATATAATTATGAGACAACTTCATATGTGTGTGTGTGTATTTCTCGCATTCAAATAACTTTGATACTTACACATTGAATTATTATTTTTTTTTTTTTTACTATTAATCGCTTATTTATAGAAATAAGAAATGCAATAGCATAAAATAAAACATTTTAAAATCCTATCAAAAAATTAATTTGATTACAAAATTAAATCCAGCAGAATGAATTTCGGTTTCTTTGTAAGCAAGGCAGCAATTTTAATCTTTTGTTAATAGTTGAAAAAAAAAGTGAATTACTTCATGACCCTTCGAAATTTGAAAGGAATTTGAAAGTATTTCAATCGTCGAATCAGAAGTCATTTTTGGCTTTAAAATTCTTAGCAAAGCCTTGTGTATTAAAATATGACAATTTTTTGGGAGCTATTTACATCAAATATTTTTATAAATAGAGATTAAAACAACATTAGCTTAACGAAATCAGTTATTGTTTTATAGAATTTGGTTCAATTAATAATTTAATCTCCAAATGATACAGTAATCATTAAATTTAACTATCAAAATCCTATTTAAAATGGTATAATTTGAAACAAAAAAAAAGTCGAAACATAAATGAAAGGATGGTCTTGTATAAATTTAGAAATAGAAACATTAGTTATTTTGGCAGAAAAATTAAAATAATTAGGGTTTTCAATAGGATTATTGTCGGAATTTGAAAGGCTTAAGGCTGCTTATGTGCATACTCTGGAAGGCTTCGCTACATGCTTGAAAACAAAATTTCACCGCTTCTCAGCTGTCAGGAGTGGCATACCAGTCTCAACCCTTATCTGGTTGTCTTAATTTTTCTTGAATTAAATCTTCTTGGCATAATTGCTTCACATAGCTGAAGTCTGGTAGCCGGGAAACATGTCCAAACCATGTTAATCTCTTTTCTCAAATAATGTCTTTATTGAAGGATCTGTTTATATTAAGTCTCTTTCTGATATCTGCATTTCTTCGTCTATCACGCAAAATTATTCCAAGGAGAGTTTTAAGAACTTTTTAAATATTTTATTTCAAAGACATTGAATTTCCTGTCTAGAAAAGGGTTCATGCCATTATCTTATCTCAAATAAACATTTTTTTCTGATTCTGAAAAAATGAAATACATTTTCACTTCACGTTGTTGTGGCTTGTATCAGTTGAAGACAGATTTGTCTGAAAATATGTAATTATTTTCACTCATTTCTTCACTTTGAATTTCATCAACAAAACCAAACCAAGATCATCCATCGTCTGCCCGTTGCATTCTTTTAACTTTTTTAACTTCTACATCTGACAGAACCTATCCTCTAACGCACCCATCAAGTCCTATTTTGGATTCATCGATGAAGATAATGCTTGGCAGTCATGTGAGCCATCCCGTATAAACTCAAATGCTCTTACCTTTTTTTCCAATTTCATTACTATAGTCGATATCAGCAACTGTTGGGGCCAAAGCAAGCGCACCTGGTATCAGAACACATAAGATAAGTTCCACAAATTCACGTGCTCGCAAACCCTCATTTGGCATATTTATCCTTTACTGTTTGTACATAATTCTTTATTATGATGCTAAAAAAAAAATCAAATTTCATAAACGTTTTGCTTCACTTTTGATGTTTAACAAGATTCTTTTTACTTAGGAGATTATTGAGCTGATTTCTTGAAATTGACATGCTTGTGTGAGATTCAGCATCTTTTTTTCTTCTAATTACAATCATGCCAGATTTTTTAACCACTTTTTTTTACTACAAACAGTATTTATGAAACGACACATCTTTGTTAGGTGTATGCTGTTGTATGGAGGTGAGTGCTCGGCCCCCACACAGTCCTAATTCGTCAGTCTTCAGCATAATGACAAAGCAATAATCAGATGGATATGCAAGGTCGGGTAAGATCAGACCCGGCATATCGGCTCTGATACCCTGTTGGCGAGGCTGAATATACCAAAGCTGGATGAACTCCTGACGATCAATTGATTACGTAGGTTTGGCCACTGAGAAGAGCAACTCTTAGATAAGAAAATACAGAGACTTTGAGGTGGAGGGCCAGAAGAAAATTGAACGATCCAAGAAAACTTGGATGCAAACCATCAACAAGGATATTAGACAATGGAATTTCAAGAAAATCAAGACTGCCTAACTGGGAGACTGAGATTGCAGGCTGCTAGAAAATGTCAGAGCAAGGGAAATAAGACGATAAAATGGATAATGATGATACATGTCAGTTGACATCGATCATGGTCAGATTTATGTTTGAAACCTGTCCGTTTACTCTGTAGGTTTTTTTTTAAGCTGTCATTTTAAATGTACAAGGATCCCTTCAAAGCCTTTTTGAAATATTCAGTGTAGTTAGACTGTTGGAATATGAAGTTATTTTATCTCACAGTTCTGTATTAAACATATATCCCAAACATATCTATCATCAGAATGAATAATAGACGCAGATAAACCAAGTACAATTAACACATTTACAGTTGACACATAAAGAACAGCAATGTAACATTATACAAAACATAAGACATTAGTTTTTTTAATCTACCTTTTTAAGAAATGGAGATAGATATCTGAAGAACCCAGATATTCTTCATTCTGCAGAACCCTCGTGGGAAAGGTCCAGAGGTAGGGAATTCTCAATACTCTCTGGCCGTTTTCGGTTAAAACTAAGAGGAACAATCCAGCACCGGTGCACCTCAAGTAACGTTTTCTACAACACCTTCATTCAAAAACAATTTGTTGTTTTTCTTTGCATTTGTGAGGCATGTATCTTAATCCATTTTGGTGTATTTACAAAATGTTAACCGAATCAAATCAACTTTTGCCAAACTAAACCTAAAACTTAGGTTAGGGTTAGTTTATCATCTGGTTCTAATTTTGTAGAAGTACCCCCATTTTAATTATATAAAATTTAAAATATATTATTTAAGAAAAAGAAATTCAAATCATACTATCAGCATAATGACATTTTGAAAGAAACGCATGTATTTTTAAAACTGCATAGTCAATTGCCATACAAACATCTGTGTACATTTTAACAATAGTATTAAAAACGTGCTTAAAGTTTTATTAGTTTGATTAAAAGGTTTTGAAGTTATTGCAAAATATATACATAATGATCATATGACAAAACTAGCTGTATCTACCTGGTGTTGCCTGGGAGTTTTTATTTTCCTTTCTGTTTTGCTTATGTAAACTGTATTTGGAGAGGATAAGAGAGCGAAAAGGGAGATATATAGCCAGCAGAAAAAGGATAATCTTGAATTGTATATTTATTTCAATTTTATATTTAATTGGCTTTGCAAACTCACTTTTTCCCCCCCGATTCAAAAAATTTAATCCAAGCTCGATGAGTGACCGAACAGGTAACATTTTTCTAGTATGTCACTAAATCTCATGTCTAGAATCCTTATTCCAATTTTGATTAAAATCCAGTAAATTATTTTAATTCATGAAAAATGTCTAAAATTTGGATTTCAGTAAATGAAGAGTTTGAACGCAAAACACGATAAATCCAATTCGTTTAAATTGAGACCGTAAACAATAAAATCACGAATATATAAAATCTAGACTTCGAATAAAATCTGATTTTAATTGAAATCAAAAATAAATTATTTCCGTATCATATTATGTAACAGAGAGTTTTGGGGTGTCGCCGAGTGTTGAAATGCAACAGTTTTTGTAGGGACAGTTTCGTGATTTTGAAAATGGTGTTTATCGCGTTTTGCATTCGAACTCCTCAAATCTTAATTAATTCTTAATAACGTCCCTTCCCACTCTGTGCTACCTAAGCATTCTTAGCCAGTTTGAGCATCCAAAAAGAAAAAGTTTATGACACCTGCCGCAGCATATTGCGATCTTCTGAAAGAATCTTTCATACTTGTTTTTTACTATAGGACTTTGTTTTTATGCATTACAATGTCTCCTCTGATTGTTTGTGCAACGAAAACATTCTTAGCCAGTTTAGGCATCCAAAATGAAAAGTTGATAATCTAGCGGCCATCTTCCCCCTCGATTTAAACCCGATTGAAAACATTTGATATATCATCAAACAACACGCTTATACTTATCAGAAGCTATCAATGCTGCAGCAAATGCAGTCCAACATGCCACTATAAAGAAATCAGCTGATTCCATGAGTACAAGACTTTTTAATGTAATAAAACTCTATGACGGTCATTTGTTCAATAAATATAATTGTGTTATTGCTACTTTTTCATGTGTAAACTCTAATTTATGTTTATTCTGTATTTACACAAACAAAAGTAAACATTTGGCGGTTTTCATTGAAAAGCTTTTGCATCTGATCAGTCAAAATTGAATGATTTCAATAAATTTTAAAGAGAGAATTAATTTAATAATCTTAACTATATAAGCGTTTGCTTTTTATCTCTCTCACTTCCGGTGATTTCCAAAAATGTTACATTTGTCAACGTATTTATGACGTCACAAGTACAAAACAAAAATTTTGTGACAGTTTAAATTATCGTTCTTTTTCTATAGATTAAAATTTATTAAAATTTGTTGGTATTATTTCTTAATTAAAAGACATTAAGTTTAATTGAAAAAAAAACCCAACAAAAACCAGTAGTTTTCTTTATGAAAAGATATTTCAATAAATTTTTTTTTCTTCAAAATTCTAACTTCTGCTTTACATCTAACTTTTTCCAACGATATTGCCATCACGTGTCAGATTTTTTGTAAAATATTTGTCAGAAATTGATTCACAGAAGATTAAGGAATCTTTACGTTTATCACCAAGTTATTATCACTAATCAAAGTGTAGATGTATGTGTGTGTGAGAGACACAAACAATGTTTAGAGGACCCCTTTTTAGGGTTCTTGTTTTGGGGTCGATATTTGGGGAGAACCCGTTTTAAAGAGACAATTTTATGAAAACTGTTTTTTAGGTAATACTCAAATGTGAGCGAGCGAAAGAAATGTTATATGATAAACACAAACAAATTAATGCATACAAAAAACATTAAGTCACAAAAGAGATAGTTTATATATGTTTAAAAATGGAAGTCTACATAGATAGGAAAACATCAAATATTTGTTTATATTTTGAGAGTCCTTGTAGAACAAGGGTGATTCATTAGCGGAGATATCGAGGAAGTCTGAGTCGATAATTTAAGGACTGTGAATTATCCTTAGGTCTGAAAAATCGTATTCAAAACTTCCCCACTCAATTATAAAATGTTCATTTGATTGAAAGTTATTAATAAGAGTCAATGTTCATTTGTTTTCATTGTAGAAAGTTCATTGATAAATATTAGAAATATTAAAATGGATAAATTTATACATTTGTTTTCAATCAGCAGACGATAGTGTAAAAGAGTTAATGCATAGTGTGAGTGTGAGTGTTAGTGTAAGAGTGTGTAGGCTTATGATTGTGTGTGTGTGTGTGTGTGAGTTGAGAAAAGGCATTCTCAGCTTTCCCAACGCCCGACAGAGGGACGAGGGGAGCTGGAGAAATGTCGATGTTAGCTATGTCATGTTTCTTGAAGGATAACTGTCTTTATTTGCTCAGGTTGGACCAAAACAGCGAATTTCATAAATTCAGAGAAAATGTATCTGATTGGCTTAAAATGTTTTTATTTGTTTTTATTAATTCAGGCGAGTGTATGCGTTAGGTCATGTGCACAGAAACGAGTTTAAGCATTTTCATTTTGGGCATCGAAGGGTAAACTTTGTCGCTACAAATGGATGCTGATTTTCAAGGTTGATTTAACAATCTTTATATTCATATTGCAACTTGTATTCATATTTAGTTTTAGATAATGGTTGAACACAACCTGTGATTACTATAAAAAACCATCCACTACCATTGTTGCTTTTTTTTTTTTTTAATTTGCTTTAAAAGAAATTCAAGACAGTAGAGAATGAACGTGTGAGACAAGATAAATAACAGAACAGCCTTGGGAGAATAACCACTATGAATTAAAAACAAGTGAGAGAGTATTGAAAGCATTTTCTTTTCAATCTAACCCTGAATCCTCATGACAACAACTGATGCAAAGAATCGTTAGCCATTGCGCTTCCTTTGTACAATATCTGCGTGCATCGAAGCGGTGGGGGGGGGGGCATATTGCAGCTAATGAAGTTGTTTTCCACATGACCTTGCATTGTCTCACACCTGCGTACGACTCCATGACCTTGGAAACATCACAGAACATCATTCATCAGAAAAGAATTATTAATTTAAAAACAATATTTAACATAACTTAAACTGATACATATTTTTCAGGCAATATTTCCCTTTCAACTAGTGAGTCACCACTTATCAAGGCGAATAGCCACTCAGGGATAAGAGCTAATGAAATTGATAGATTATCAGTTGAATGATGAATAATAATATAAGAGGATTGAAAATGATGAGTGGAATGAACAAAATTTGACTTCTTATGAGATCGGTTATGATAAGTATTTGAAGGCTACAATGTTGTAGCCAGCAGAGAGCAGTTCTGTGGTAACGTGTTTCATGTATAGGAAGTTCTTGGAAAGAAACTCTGTTCATGGAAATTTCGTTTAATGTTAGGCAAACGGGGGAAGAAATGAAAGTTCTTTACAGTTGTGGTGGAAGATGAATTCTTGATAGGATCATCGTACAATGAAGAATCAGAGATTGAAGTTCAATCGAGCACCTTCCATGGAAATAATGATACATTAAAATAAAAATTGGGTGTTTTCTTTTTATAGTTGGAAAAAAAAAATTAATAATTTGGAAATAAATATTAATAATTAAAAAATATGTAATATACCAATAAATATATGAATTATAATAATTATATAATAATGAAATATACAATATGATTTTCCTATCATCATCATCATCATATTCACTTTAACGTCTGTTTTTACACACTGGCATGGGTTGGACGGCTTTAAGAAATTGACTTCCAAAGTAAACTATCATGTCTTTATTCATCCCTCTTTTCTTCAGGTCCATTTTTATCACTTACTTCAATGTTTTCTTTCCCCTTCCTCTGTGAACTGAACCTGCTACTTCAACTGTTCTACATCTAACCCAAGAACTCTTATCCATTCTTTCAATGTGGCCATACAATAGAAATCTACTCTCCTGCACACATCACTCTATACTGTCCAGATTTTATCTTTCTCTGAGGTCATCAAAACTAAATCTGTCTTTAAGACTTGCTTTACACATCCATCGTATCATTCTCACATCATTTTTCTTCATGCAACACATGTCCTCAACCCTCACAGGATAGGTTTCATATCCATACATCACACTGCGTGCATACATACATCTACATAATAGATTCTTCCCTTGGTCGACAATGGTAACGCTCTGTTGCTAATAATTACACCTAAACGAAAATAAGTTCCCTGAACGACAATAACATATCTGGACGTTATACCTCTAAAGTATAAAATTACCAAATCAGTCATAAAAAGTGATGTCGTAGTGAGATCACTTCAACTTTTTATCTTGCTCTCTTTTTTTTTCTCCTGAATCTTGTTGGAGGCAGACCTGTGTCTTAACGGTCAGAGACCGTGCCCCCCTGTTCCTCACCTCACCTGACTGGGGGAGGATTGGGGTACTTTAAATAACCATGGTTAACTACTTTCGTGTTTACAAATACAAATACACATGTGAACCTCACAAAAAGTGTTGTTTTTTTTTTTAAAGTAAATTGTTCTAGGTCGATGTGTGATGTCCTAATCCAAGATGGCTGACTGGCTGGAAGAATCAAACCATTACAAGACAATTAAAGGGCGATCAACGTGATTGTCAGATGAGAGTCAAGTAAAAGCATCGAGCAAACTTGCACTTAGCTACCCTTCACTTATGCAACAGATAATTATGTTTATTTCTAAATTAGTGATCACTCATGCATGGTATAAGGAATCATGTGAAGTATGACATGAAACTTATTATAAACCATTTTATCAGGCTATGCGTGAGTGTTTATGAATTTAAAAATAAACAAAAATCAGTTCACCAGATTTAATAAAAAAAAAGAAAAACATATGGCAGCTCTTCTTTGAGTGGAATTGTTCTTTTGACAATGAGAATGACTATATCGCCTAGAACTTCTTGAAGATGAAGGCTTCTTAGAAAGACCTATTGCCAGTTACTTTCATTATTATAATCAGTTTAACGTCTGTTTTACATGCTAGCATGTGTTGGACGGCTTTCAGAAATTGACTTCCAAATAACCTAACTCTGACCAGGTCTTTATTTATCCACCTTTCTCTCAAGTCCATTCTTATCACTTCCTCCCATGTTTTCCTTCCCCTTTCTTTGTGAACTGAACTTGCTACCTCAACTGTTCTATATTTACTAACCCAAAAATTCTTATTCATTCTTTCAACATGGCCATACCATCAAAGTCTCCTGTTCCACACACATCACTGTATACTGTCCAGATTTAATCTTCATGTGAGGTCATCATACCTAAACATGTCTTTAAGACTAGTATTACACCTTCATCGTATCATTCTCATTATTTTTCTCAATGCAATGCATGTCCTCAACCCTAAATGATTAAGTTTCACTTCCTTACATCATCACACTGCGTACACATGCCCTAACGGGTATAACCACTTCCTTATTAAATGAATGTAACGATCAGTTCTCAGGGAGTCGATGTGCTAGTGCCATGCCAGGACGAAAGAGCCATTCCAGAAAAGTCCTCAATGTGCACACACCAAGTTACTCTACCCGGCAAACGAGTGTGTTACACAAGTTGTTAAAAACAAAAAAAAGATTTTCAATCGATTTCAATATTTAATCCTGATGAATATTTCATTTTTGATGAGTTATAAATAAAGGAAGACGGAGGAGATTTTACCCTAAGTCAAAAGTCCTAACACTGCTACCCAAAACACTGGATACAAATTTAATATAACTGCCAATTTTTTCGCTATTCATTATTTCGTTGGCTATTACTCTCCCTTCACCTCCTTTTTTAATAAGCGGCTGACCTACATTTGACTCTAATGAAAAAAAGAGCAGGAAAAAAAAGACAGTCTGGTCTATGTATTTAATAGTGTCACCATTTTGTACTTGCCCCCAGGGGTCAATCAGTTAGCATGCCATACTTAGAGAAAGAGTTTGTGAGTTCAAACCTCACTTAAGGCATGATTATTTTTACTCCGATTTTGTTCCAAAATGAACTTAAACATTTAAAATTACAATATTAAGCAGATTGTTTAGAACCCCAGGCGACGTCGGGTAGCCCTGCTAGTTCACAATATTTTGGCCACCATGAACCACTATACTCTGGATTTAACAAAGGGTTTTGGTTTTAAAATATCACATGGTTCTCCTCTGCAACAAAATGCATCTAAAGAAGGCTGAAGAATACAGCAGCTGAAACGTTGTGAACATAACAAAGATGATAATCCATGGGAAGAATACAAATAATAACAATGGTGCATCTCAAAAATGTAAACAAAAATAAAATCTTGTTTCTATTTTTAAAACCAAATTTCTTTCCTTCCACGACCAATGCTTGGATCCTTGTTGTCCCTCAGTCAAAATGAACGGCTCTCTTTTCGAGGAAGCCTCTTACTTTGATAAACTTCTAGAACTGACTTTCACTCCAGATCTAAAATGGAAGACTTACATTCAATCTGTTGCTGAGAACTGTGTAAAAATGGTTAGATCATTCTACTGTACCAGAAAATATCCGACTCCTGATGCAACCCTCTGCCTATATAAGAGTCAGATATGCCCCAAGTTGGAGTACTGCTACCACATCTGGGGAGGCGCTGCTAAGAACACTCTTCTTTGCCGAGATAGAGTTCGAAATCGACGACGACATCTAGTAGAAGATGATCTCTTGTTTCTTACAGGCTTGTTTTCACAGAAGAGACGTTGATAATCTCTCCACTCGATTGTTAGTTTCATAGAAAGTGCACGACTGAGCTCCAATCTTGGGTTCCTCCTTGTATAACATTCACAGCTAAAACTAGCTTTTCTACCAAAACAAGAACTTTCTTTTCCTCTTCCATGTGTCTAGCGGCAGGCAAATTTCCATGATCAGAGCTTCTTCACAATAGCTTCCCGTCCATGGAACACATTGCCACGGAACTGATTCCCTACAGATTACAACAGTCATCATCAAATCCAATGTCAACAGATTCCTGTCTCATAGCATCTCCACAAGTAATCAAACTTAGCTCATTCTATTATGCATCCTTGCTCCTCAAGAGCCCCCTTTCAACTAGTTATCATTTCATCTCATTAACCCTTATCCTTGAGTGGCTTTTTGGCCTTGATAAGTGGTAACCGTTCAGTAAAAAGACCCAAAAAACTTCCACTTGAAATTTTGTGATTTAAGTTTCATAATCTTTGAATTCTCATGCCTTCTCTGATTATGTTCTTCTCATAAATTCCTACGTCCTTTCATTTAATTTCTTAATATCTTCACATATTTATTCATGTTGTAAATACATGTTTTGTATATGCTGGTAAACCCTTAAAATCGACATTAATTTCTGACGGTATATTATGAATCATGCTGCTTTTTTTGCGTTGGCACCTTTGTTTGCATAGGTAATACCATTAAATAAACGGTTAATTTAGTCCACGAGGCTGGGAATAAACAAAGAAAATGAAAAAGTGAAAAATTAAATTCGTAAAGTATTCATACCTGTTCCTCTAAAAGTTAGATCACCCACAGATTACAAGTCTCATTTTTCCCTTTGTTTTCTTTCTTTATTTCCAACCCCGTGGATTAAATTAAACATTTATTTAATGATATTACCAAACATGAGTGTCAGCAAAAAAAGAAGCATAATACATAATATATAATGGCTTGTAGATTAATTTGTTCTGTAGGTGTATATTTTATTTACCTCTAGCTAGAGCTAGAAAACTTCTCACACCTGACAGTATCCTATATCTCTACAAAGCCACTATCAGCTCATGTATGGAGTATTGTTGTCACATCTGGGCTGGTGCAATCCTTACTACAGGAGAAACTAAGAATAAGATAATTAACGATTCTACCCGGTCGTGGTTGACAGAACAAGAACAATCTACCCCTGTGGATTAAATAAAAAGTTCCATTCATAATTCTGTATAGGTTCCCGAGTTTTACAGAGATTCCCGAGTTCAAAAAGATGCACCTGAAGAAGGTAAACAGTTACATTGGCGGAAACATTGTGAAAATAGTAGTCCGAATAATCCAAGTAAGAGTTGATTTTCCGTTTAACGATATATCAACTATTTTTGGTAGTTTTAGGTTGAAGCACAATATCTATTATCAACTATCAACTTGTATACGATTAGTTGAACACAAGTCACTAAATTACCCATAGCCAGGTAGAGGAGTGTTTATACCTTTACTTCCCAATGACATTTGAGCGTAATTGAACAACAGATTAAATTCCATGGTTTGAGATGGCATCTATTAGGTTTGGTGTTTTGTTGTTTTATGGCATATTAACCCTTTTCGGGTTATTTAATGCCAAATCCGGTCATTTTGGTAAAAGTTTTTATGCTTCAAGTTCTTTATGTCTTCAAATATTTATTCATCATGTTTGGTTTGGTTGTTTTGTAGAGGAAAATTGTTGTTTTTGGCTTTGCAGAACATGATTGAATTTTGCAAAGGGAACGGAAAAAAAACAATAACATTTATGTTTGATGCATTTTAAGTCAAGAAGCCAGTATTTTCAGACTGGCCTGATCTGGTAGCACCCAAGCATCTATTAGGACATTCACACATCTCCCTTGTTGGTTCATACTAGTGTTGGGACGATTAATCGGAATCGGAACATTTTGGGGTATCGGAATCAGAAAAATTTGAGCCTAATTTCCGATTCCAAAAACGATTCTTGGAATTTTTTTTTAAAACTTAATTTTCCATTGCTGGTACTAATGATAAAATAATAAATATTCATTGATTTTAAACTACCAGTAAAACTTAAATCTATAGATCATAATAACGAATTTAAGTAAAAATTACACCGAAAAAAAAAAAGAAAAAAAAAAGAAAAAAAAAAGGGGGCACGGTAAAAAGTGCACAAGTGAAAAATATAGATGAAAATCTCAAAATGAGTTTATCAAAATCTTGGATACAATACATAAAGGGAAACATTAAGAAGTTTGTCAAATTTAAAAAAAAAAGGTATATCTACATTTAAAAGTAGATAAAGACCTTCAGCTAAACCCCCACTCCCCCCCCCCCCCGAAAAAATAAGATTCTACATTTTTAAGGGATTATGAAAAACCTGAGAAAAATAATTTTACAATTTAAAATGGGGGATCAGTTTTGCATATAAATTTAACAAAATAATCACCCATTTCCCGGCCAGTGTCTAATTAGATAGCGTTTTAAAGGCATATGACCAGATTTTTTTGATTTTTTTAGGTAAGTGAGATAAATATTGTGTTTTGGGGGGTAAGAATAAAAAACAACCCTCCCTTAAACCTACTACTAACCCTAAATCTATGTGCCCCCCCCCCCAAAAAAAAAGAAACAACAACCTTCCTTTAACCTTACAACACACTAAGTCTAGATCCCCCTCCCCCCAAAAAAACACTTCTTTAACCCCACGTCTGAGTTGCAATGCCCCCCCCCCAAAAAAAAAAACTTAAACAAATCAATATTATCTGCTAGAAAACAGAGTAAATACTTACTTTAAAATATGACTGGTAGCATATTACACCTATAGGTAAGGGAAACTAATCCTTCTTCCACCAAAAAAACAAAACTGAGAAAAGTCGATTTTATTTGCTTGAAAACAAAAGAATAACTTTTTAAATATGTATTAAAAAATATTGGGGTTGGGGGTGCTTAGCTCTTATTTAAAACTACTGCGGGGAGCCTAGCCCACTAAACTTAAATAAATTAAAAATTTAATAAAAATTGAAAGCAACAGACTAAATACTAATATTTTGGACTATTAATGTTCTCATCTTGGATGTTATTCTTACGTTTCGGCCGATCTAACCTCCGGCCTCCTTCAGTTGCATCTTGTCACACTCGAGAATCTGTATGGAATTTTGGTGCTTGTGGACTGCAGGTCAAAAAAAAAAATTATCTTAAAGTTGAAGAGAGTCAAATAAGGGGGAGAGAACTCTAGTTTCAACCACAATTTATCTGAAAATGGATTTGAACACTCTGAACTTGCAAGATATTTTATATTTAACCAGAGATAATGCCAAACTAATAGACTTCTTGCAAACGCACAGATTAAGTTCAGGTGCGAAACCTGCATCTTTGGCAATGACCTGTGACTTGTATTGACATTAGAACAACTGATGGGTTTCTGTGGTGTTGCCCATGTGGTTATTGTGCAAGGAAAATTTCCATTCGGAATAATAGTATATTTGCAAAATCCAGACTGCCCATCAGAGAGATAATTAAATTTATATATATTGCCGAATTTTACCGTGTAAAACTCATTTATTTCAAAAACTTTATTTCCCGTGTTTCATGTTTTTTTCCCTTCCATTTACATATTTCTATTTTTTTCCTTCTTCTGTGATAATTTATTTTAATAAATCATTTTATTCTTCAAAATCATTTCGTCAGCCATGGCTGGATAGAAGTATGAAGTAATTATTCCATTAAGGCCTATTGTCAACGCCCGAGGTTCAACATGCCATTCAAGGAGCCACTTTCTGGTAGATATAATCATCCTACTCACAGGTAAATGTCCATCTTATGTCAAGAATATATATATATATATGAAAAAAATGGAAATAATATTCCAACGTAATGGAAAATGAAAAAAGGAAAAGCAAAAATATTATTTATGTATTCATCAACGTTTCGTTTTTATTTCAAGACTTTCTCGGGATAATTGGTGTGAAGAAATATGATTTGTACTTGTGTTATTTCTTCACACCAAACATCCCGAGGAAGTCTTGAAATAAAGACGAAACGTTGATGAATACATAAATAATATTTTGCTTTTCCTTTTTTCATTTTCCATATATATATATATACGTTCAAAAAATAAATTAGAATTTTATATTAAGACAAACAAAAGGTTTAATGTTAAACAGACTTGGTATTGTGTGAAAAAAAATATTTCAAGTTTTAGAGAAAACAAGCAAACATTTAATATTTTTATCAAAGATTTGGGCATTCTTCTTGAATTTTAGTCTAAATTAGT
Source organism: Sepiola atlantica (assembly GCA_963556195.1). Classification (NCBI taxonomy): domain Eukaryota; kingdom Metazoa; phylum Mollusca; class Cephalopoda; order Sepiida; family Sepiolidae; genus Sepiola; species Sepiola atlantica. The sequence goes on along the minus strand of OY744515.1, from coordinate 211,203,461 downwards.
TTTTTTTTTAATAGTTTTAACTTCAAATCATTACAAGACTTCAACCTTGAAAACCACATGAGAAACCAGCAGTATCTCTTTTTAAATACCAAACAATTACTAGATCAAAGATGAAATAATTTCAGACAGAAATGACCACCGTCATATGTCCATATGTAGCGTGTAACCGTTCCCTTCGAAGTATCTTATTTATTTACTCAGCACCAACCACTGTGACATCAGCAGAAAAACGAAGCTCAATTGAATGGCATTCTCTTTACGAATGCCATGGTTCGAGCATCTATGGTGTATTTTATTATAACAACCCTGCGTATTTCTAGAGAGCATGATGTTCGAACATCTTTGTGTTGGGGATACTTTTAACCACTTTACCCAGAATTTCAAAGAAATTATTAGTATAACTTCCCAGTGAGTGACTATATTTTTAGTATTTTTTACGCGTATTTTACTTCTTTGTTAATTTATAACATTAAATTAGAATTGTAGGTGCTTCTTTAGCTTCGCTACGACATGTTAGGCCTTTCTTTAAAAAATAGGGTGCTTCTGCAGTTTCACACTGACATTAAAATATTTAAAGAAATGTATAAACTTTATTATGTACTTACGTGTTACCTGAAAATAAGATTGTACAGAAAAAAATTACGCAAATTCATCCAGTATTTATTAAATTATAAGAAAAACAAACAAACAATCTTACGTATCGCTAGACATTTTTTACCCAGTTCAGCTTACTGATTAGGCAAGAGAGATAAAAAAATTTCTCGGAAAAACTCAATTTAAAAAAAAATGGCGACCGATAGATAAAATCGTTTTTTTTTTAAATTTTTAATTTAATAAATACTGGATGAATTTGCGTAATTTTTGGTGTACTACAGTCTTCTGTTCAGCTACCACGTAAGTACATAACAAAGTTTATACATTTTTTTAGCTATTTTTTTTTAACAGAGGCTTTACGTGACATTGTGAAACTAGCTAAACAAATGTATAAACTTTGTTATGTACTTACGTGGTAGCTGAAAAGAAGACTGTAGTACACCAAAAATTACGCAAATTAATCCAGTATTTATTGAATTAAAAAAAAAAAAACGATTTTATCTATCGGTCGCCATTTTTGTTAAATTTTGAGTTTTTCCGTGAAAAAAAATTGACTTATCTCCCTTGCCTAATAACTAAGCTGAACTGGATACAAATGTCTAGCGATACGTAAGATTGTTTTTTTTTCTCTTTTTCTTATAATTTAATAAATACTGGATGAATTTGCGTAATTTTTTCTGCACAATCTTATTTTCAGCTAACACGTAAGTACATAAAAAAGTTTATATATTTCTTTAAATATTTTCATGTCGTAGCGAAACTAAAGAAGCACCGAATTGTATTTACATTTTCACTGTAAATCATTTCCACGATTCATAGTGACTGAATTTGGAATTATCCTACATTGTAAAAATTACAAAATTTTCCAGACACCACAAATGTTTAGATTATAAAAAACGAAAAGAAAACCTTACCTGTTTAATGTTTAGGTGAGAAGCCAATTCGCTGTGTAAGTTTGTCGTAAATTGACCCCCCCCCCCCAGTGGTATGAGGTGACATTCTCTCGTGTAGGTGGTCAATTTACGTTAAACTAACATAACAAACTGGACCAACACCGTGACCCCTCTAAGAATTAAACAGGTACGCTTTTCAAAAAAAGTTTCTTATAATCTTAAAAGTTGTTGCGTGTATTGTAAAAAAATACAAAATATACCTGTGCGTTGGTAATTTTCAGCATAAAATTTGTTTAAGAAAAGCGTCTACTCATGAAAAATCCACGCCCTAAACATTTCAAAAAAATTGCTAAGCGGAAGTAAGTAGTTTTCATTTTAGTTGTATTTAGCATAATTTCACTTCGTCACGAACGTACGATTATATTTTCATTTCAATATTTTCTTAGAAGGTATGACACCGAATGTATCGGTTAGCTGTGTCGGTAATGTGGACACCGCATCACCTCCACAAGTTGTTTCTTAGAGATTAACACCAAAGCTGTATACTTCGTAATCTTCGAAGACAAAAAAAAAAAAAAAAAAAAGAAAAAAGAAAAAAAGGGGGACAATTTTCGGCGCTTCTGTAGTTTTACAACGACATGTTAGGCCTCTCTTTAAAAAAATGGTGCTTATGCTGATTAACGGCCTATGAAAAAAATTATTTTTATATAAAAACAATAATATATACTTATTAAGCATTATATTCTTACTCACTGTACGAAAAAGTAGAAAAAATTATCCACTAGAACTTTAATTACAAGTATTTTTCCATTCTGCGTATCATAACAGCGACTCGTTCACTAAGACTCCATTTTGTTTTTTAAGAAGATTTCAGTTATCTGCCCTTCAAATCTTCTTAAAAAACAAGATGGAGGCTTAGTGAACGAGTCGCTGTTATGATACACAGAATGGAAAAATACTTGTAATTAAAGTTCTAGTGGATAATTTTTTCTACTTTTTCGTACAGTGAGTAAGAATATAATGCTTAATAAGTATATGTTATTGTTTTTATATAAAAATAATTTTTTTCACAGGCCGCTAATCAGCATAAGCACCAAAAAAATAGCTAAACAAATGTATAAACTTTGTTATGTACTTACGTGGTAGCTGAAAAGAAGACTGTAGTACACCAAAAATTACGCAAATTCATCCAGTATTTTTAAAATTAAAAATAAAATAAAAAAACGATTTTATCTATCGGTCGCCATTTTCTTATATTTTGAATTTTTCCGAAAGTTATCTCTCTTGCCTAATCAATAAGCTGAAATGTCTAACGATACTTGAGATCGTTTTTTGTTTTGTTTTTCTTATAATTTAATAAATACTGGATGGATTTGCGTATTTTTTTTCTGTGCAATATTTTCAGCGGACAGTAAATACATAAAGTTTATACATTTCTTTAAATATCTTAATGTCATTGTGAAACTACAGACGCACCCAATTTTTTGTTTCTTTTCTTCTTACTTTGCAGTATTTTAATTTTAAAAATAGGTTACTTACTGGTCTATTTAAAAAAAAACGTTACTAAAAAGGGTATTCAATTGTTCATGAAAAAATTCAAATGCGATTTATTCAACTTACAACGACATACTGCAAATCGCTTTTATTTTAAAACAGAAATACATTTTTAGTTACCTCATTATTTTTAATCAATTACGTTAAAATCATTTGAGAAAAAATAGTTAGAAAGATCTACTCGTGTAATGTACGCATCATCCCAGCGTATTTTTACTTTTGCGAAATTATATGAATGGTAATCCGAAAATTAAAAAAAAAACAATATAATTAAATATTTAAAAATTTAAAAAGAATTAGAATCGGTAATTCTATCAGAATCGGCAATTGTATCTTTTATATCCACATATTTTGCCCCATAAAGTATGAAAAGAAGAATAGGGGACTTGTTGGCACATGTTCCCCTACAAAAAAAAGTACGGTGCAATTCGCCAAGAAGAGAACACACATTACCGGATGTAATCTAGACAGTTAGAGGCCAAGAGCCGGGAGATCAGCCCACACAGTTTCCGGGGGGGGGGGGGGGCGGGGGCAGAAGTAGGGCAACCAATCAAATTGGAGGAAAGCCTGTTACTAAGCGAACGAAAGGCTCTAGAAAATATCGGGGAAACCCCAGCAAGTGGAAACACAAGGAGTCAGATTTCAGGAGCGAACAAGACGTGTCAGATTTGGTGCTCACACTGCAGCCAAATCGAACCAATATCCCGTACACACACACAAAAAAAAACTAACAAACAAAGGGGATTCAAAATTTATTGGCTGAGAAAAATACAGCGACGATTTTACCGCTGTCTATCAGACATCACAAGGAAAACCCCAGTCTGACAAAGTTGACAACATAGACGAAGTCAACAGTTTCCTGTCTGGATACAAGATTGTCTAAAGCTTGCCACACTAAAAAAACTATCCGAAGGATGGACAACAGGATCTAAAATTGTGTGATAATATCCTTCATGTAGCCGACAACTCCACACTAAAAACTATCCGAAAAAGACGGACATCAGAATAAAAGAAATTCTGTGATAATATCTTCAACACAACATGTCAACTATCACACACAAAAAAACCCACTACAATTGCTCCGTTTTGATGACCGGACTCAACTTGCGAACTACCATTAGTACTTAATTAGAACGCAAAAGATCTGATTGAATTTTACTTTTATTCACCTCAAAGTGTAAGGGGCTATTGTAATAGGGGACAGATTTATAGGGGGTGAGGGAGGGGAGGTGGGTGACAAGATGTTTGTTCACATGTTATCTAAATTTCTGTATGTTGATACAGTTGGGGAAACAGTAAGCAGAAAGGGAATTCCAAAGGCAAGCGTTCCGAGGTAAGAAGCTATCACAGTTAAAAATCTTTAGGGACCTCTATAGTAAAGGAGTGTGATTTTGCTGCAAGTTGGCTGGGTCAGGGGTATTTTCATTTAAGGGGAAAGTTTTGACCTCGGTGTAGCCAATTTCATAGTCTATTAGTCCAATCCGACAGCCTCTTCCTAAATTAATCCTCGAATATCTTCAGTTTGATTCCTTTATAAAATTCACTAATTGAGTGTGTTTAATTACGTTAAAATGATTTTAAAATGTGTATCTAGGGACGAGCAACGAAAGTGAAAGTTCTGTTTTTAACCAAAAATTTAATAATCCCGATTGAAAAAAAGTCCACCAAAAATCAGATAATATTTGACTTGAATAAAATTTCCAGTATTTATTAATTAATAAAGCTGGCTTTGACGGCTCACTATCACTTCGCAAAGTTCGCTATTTGAAACATTAATTTAAAATAATAAAGATTTCATTCATAATTTTGTAAACACGAAACAAAATCTTTCTCATTTATTTATATTATCATTATTATTATTATTATAAACATCACAATAAAGTTTCATTTCGATAAAGTGACATTTTGGCCAAAACATTGTAATAAAATATCGTTTTATTATTATTATGTTCGTTTTATAAAATTTTAAATTATAAAAAAAAAATCAGTCAATTTCAGAAACTATATTTTATTACCATGTTTTAGCCAAAATGTTACTTTATTGAAAATAAACTTTATTTTATTACAATGTTTTTCTTTCAGAAACTATATTTTATTAAATAAATTTATTAAAATGTTTTAAACTATTGGTCGTTACTTCCTGTGGCTTATCTGCCACTGTTTACAAAACTGCACAAGTGCCATTTATTTTATTAAAAAATGTTTTTAGATGACTTACATTACTTTATCCCCCCACATATTATACCCATAGTCGAAACTCAGTGACCACCTTCCCTAAAAGTGCAAGAAAAATAAGTAAACTCTCGGTAGAAAATTATTGTAAAACATGGAAAATTTAAAGATTAAATGTCTTGAAAGCTTCAAATATCAGCTGCCTTTAAAAAAAATATTGGGGTATAAGGCGTCTTGCAAGCTTTAAATACATTAAGGGTATAATAAGAGGTCTCCAGCGTATACAAAATATTTATAATCAGCAACTATAAATGGCACGTTACTGGAATGTTCTTAATCCGAAAGGTATTTGTATGTCGTTTTTAATTTCTTACCTAACTCTTCTAGGGAAAGAAAGATCAAATAGTGACGTGAGCCGAGACATTTAAAATCCTCCCTTCAGGGAGAGTTACAACATGAATAGATTATCAACAACATGTAATGCCGGGTCAATCTTAATTTGACACACAAAACGGTTTAGAAATCTAAGGGGTTTTATTCCTTATACTCTTATCTTTCCCAACTGTATCTGTAAATCTAATCCCTATATTTTTATTGTGCAAGCGGAAAGATTTTATTTGCTTAATATAAGCAGAATACTAAAAAAAAAAAAAAAAATTAAAAAAAAAAGCAACAAAAACAACAAAATAAACAGAATTATTTGGGTTAACAAGAGATGATTTGGGTTTGGAGCAAAGTGTAGCATCTGTTCTGATGCTGCACTTAGTTTTTTTCTCCAGGTGCAAATACAGCCTATTTAATGGGTTCGGACATCGTTAAATATTATTAAGTTCGATTTTGCTTCCATTTACTTTTTAAAAAAATTATGACAATGACTAGTTGGAATATCAGTCCTATGGTGGATCCGGAACCATCATCATCATCATCATCATCATCGATTTAACGTCCGTTTTATATGCTGGCATGTGTTGGATGGCTTTAAAAAATTGTCTATCAAACAACCCTATCTCTGATCAGGTCTTTTTTATCCCTTTTTCTCTCAAGTCCATTTCTATCTCTTCCATGTTTTCCTTGGACTTTTCCTGGGAACTGAACCTGCTATCTCAACTGTTTTACATCTAACCCAAGAACTCTCATCCATTCTTTCAATGTGACCATACCATCGAAGTCTCCTGTTCTGCACACATCTTCCTATACTGTCCAGATTTAATCTTCCTCTGAAGTCATCAGACTTTAAGACTTACATTACACATTCATCGTATCATTCTCATATCAGTTCTCTTCCAAGGTTTCACTTCCATACATCATCACACTGTGTACACATGCCTAATAGACTTTTCACTCGGTCGACAGTGATAACACTCTGCTGGTTAGAAATGGCAAAGTCTTCTAAACTTACCAATCCACTCCTAATTCTTGCAATCACACTAGCACCTGCTCCACCCTGTGCTCCAATTGTATCACCAAGGTTACAAAACTTTTCTACAACTTCAATAGCTTCACCATCCAGATAAATTTAATAAGTGCATGAAGGGGAAAGCAATCAAAAACGCATATTACTACAGATAAAATGTGTGAAAATAGAGATTATACTGTGGAACGCCTGTTACAACAACAATAGCGATGGGAAATGATCTCTGAATCATTCAAAATTTATTAGATTGAAATACTTGGTGCTAATTGGATCAAACTACTTAATCTTGATTGCTTGCTTATATCGGACTCCAACCAATCGGAAACAGTTGCTTCACACCTGTTCGTGTTAACTATATAAGCAAGTGCACATGCGCTGTCTTTGGTTAGTGCCAATGAAAACACCCAACTTTCCACAGGAACCTATGTTATTCATAACACTGTGTTACGAACTGCCACACAAATAACTCTGCCATAGCCTCTGTGTGATGTAAGTCACAGACATTTGAACTCTCAACATAACAATTTTTTCGTCTAGACCAAAGAAAATGTCTTAACTCTTCTCTTAACCTATTACTTTCGTTTGTTCAAGATGTAAATACAGTCGATATATTACGTATGGATCGACATTGTCATTACTTTTGATACACACCTTTTCCACAACACAACTCAAGATCTGAAATTAAAGACTAATATCCAATCTGTTGAAAGTATTTCTCTCAAGTTAATGTAACCCATTTCCATGGTAACAAATCACCAAATAACTCTTACTATGAAACATAGAACAACAATAGAAAATCATCATCATCAGCAGCAATTTTGCTAAATGAGCCAGAGATCAACCTGGTAACACATGGCATTTTATTGATAAACTCATAGAGTTGGAAGTTGAGTACTTGAAAACAGATGAAATCTACCCAATTATTAATGGCTGAGCACTTGTTCACGGTCGAAAAATCACATGACCAACTGAATCAATAAACAGTCTTGTCTTTGACCGACAAAAATATTCGAACACAAAACATTTGAAACTAAAATATTTTTAAACTTAAAAACATAACTGAAGAATAAGTTGAATTCCGACAGTCGAATATAGAACTGACTTTTTACTAAGTTTTAAATGCCATTCAACTTGAGGTTCAATACTCACTACAGGCAATACTATGAATAAAATAAAAATTACTTATCACTTCTACTCGATCATGGTTGATGGAACGAAGAACAATTTATTCCCATGGATTAAATAAAGGGTTCAGTCTAAAATTCTGTATAAGATTCCAGAGTTCGAAAAGATGGACCTGAACAAAACTGAAAGTTACAACAGCTGAAACCTTGTGAGAATAACATTCAAGATGAGAATAGTAGTCAGAATAATCCAAATACAAAGTATTGATCGCCATCTAAAAAATTCAAAAAGAAAATCATTTGAAAGCAAAATTTTGTAAAACTTTAAAACTTATCTCAAGAATAAGTCAGATGTTGAAGATCAAATATTAAGTTACTACTCTGAGGGAGATCCAGCAAGACCCCTCACTGTTTTTAATGGGGAACCTATGTTATTCATAACACCAGTTATCAAGGCCAAGAGCCACTCGAAGATAAAGATTAAATGAGATGGAAATGATTGCCAGCCAAAAGATGAGGAACACTATGAGAGTACTAATATTGAACAATGGCATGAACTGTGTTTGATTACTTATAGGGCAGTTCACAACAAGAATTTGTTATTTTTTTTTCAGTTCTCTCAGCAGGGATTGAACTTACATCCTCACTGTAGCATTCACTCTAGAATCGCAAGGTCAACATATGGAAATTGGAATAAGATCAGTCAAGCCCAGTGGATTAAAGTGTTCAGTTCGAAATTCTCAGGTCAGAAGACTATTACAAAAACACTCGAAAAAGGCCGAAGAGTAGAACGGTCAAAACGTGAAAATAAAACAAGATGAGAACAACAGTTGTAAACATGTCACTATTTATAAAGGCCTAGAGCCACTCGAAGATTAGGGTTAACGTGACGCAATTATTGTCAGCCGAGAGATGAGGAACATTATAGGAGTACCAAGATTGATCAAATATATGCACTGTGATTACTTATGGGGCGGTTTATGACAATTTGTTGACAATGGATTTGAAGATGACCAAGTTGTAATCTCCAGGGAAGCAGTCCAACGGTAATGTAATTCAGAGGCGGGAAAGCCCTTGCAAAAAAGCTTTGTACATGAAAATTCTGTCAGACACTAGGCACTTGAAGCAAGAAAGGAAAGTCACTTTTCGTTGTGGTAGAAAACGAGTTATTGCTGTGAATGTCTTACAAGAAGGAACCAAAGACAGCCGAGCACTTACCATGGAAATAAAGATAGAGTAGAGAGAGACTAGCAATGTCTCTTCTATGAGAAATGGGTTGTAGTGAAAGAGAAGAGATCACTCCCTCTCCACTAGGTTTTGGAGTCGATTGTCAAGGCAGGAAAGACTGCTCTGTGCAGAACTTTCGATGATGTCGCAGCAGTACCTCCCCATCTTAAGACGTATCTGACTCTTATATAAGTAGAGGATTGCATCTGATGTCTAGTACTTTTTGGAGCAGTAGAATGATCCAACCATTTTTCCAGCAATTTTAGCAACAGACAGGATATACGTCTTTTATTTAAGATCTGAAATTAAAGTCAGCCCTAAGAGCTTATCAAAAACAAGCGGCTTCTTCAAGGAGAGAGCCATTTATTTTGACTGGGGCAAAACAGAGACTTGAGTGTTGATGGTGAAAGGACAGCCCAGACCATATTCTTTAAATATTAAACATGTTTGATCAACTGTGCAATCCCGGAACGGTTTACCATTAGTTTTTTAAATTTTTTTACTAAAGAGTCACCACTTATCAAAGGCCAAAGGCCATTCAAGGATTAGGGTTAATGAGTTTGTCAGATGGACGGTGAGACAACACTGTAATGATTGGTAACGATGGTTATAATTGGGCAGAATTTCATTATTTAAGAGGACGGCTCAACAAGAATTTGTTTACATTGGACTTAAAAACGACCATGTTGTAGTCAGCTGGGAAGCAGCCCCACGGTATTGTGCTCAACAGATGGGTAGTTCTAGGAAAAAAACTCTGTTCATGGAAGTTCCGTTTAGTTTTAGGTACACAGAGGGCGAAAGGGAAATTATTGACAGTGGTTGTAGCGAGACAAGTTTTGTTGCAAATTTTTTTTACATGGGGAACCACAGATTAGAGCGCAGTCGAAGACCTGTTATGAAAATAACGACAGAGCAGAGAAAGACTAGCAACATAGTACTAACTAGAAAATTTAGCGTTTAGGGAGCTGGATTCTCTCCACATTAAGAATTGAAAATGTGTTTCTACCTCTGCCCTTGTGGAGAGGCTAGTCAACAGAGACGAAATATCAACATTTCTTACTAAATTGAATAAAAACGTACAAAACATCAATTTTCAAATAAAGCTCAAACAACAAAACAGTATCAAACATCGAAGTTCTAACGGGTTTTATCCATCAATTTTCTAACACGTCTTACTAACTACAATAAAAAATGCACTCTATTTAGCACAAAAAAAAAAAAAAAAAAATTAATGAATCTGGTTGTAAAAATATGAATCACTGGTTCAAGCAGATGTCAGAGTGTGCACTTAACCAATGCCCAGTGAGCAGTTTGAGTTTGGAGATGGAGATATTCAAATGACCCTAGTTATTTGCGGCTTTTATTTCCTCAAAGTGTCTCACATAAAATGGGTTTCTTTTTAAAATTAAATACTAGCAGGACTACGCAGCGTTGCCCGTGGTTTTAATTTCTGTAAAGTAAATTGATTGCAGCAAAAAAATAAAAGTAGAATGGAACAATCTCAGCGATATTGTAATTTGAAATGCTTAACTTCATTTTAGGACAAAATCAGAGTAAAAATACTTAAGCCCCCTAGTGAGGTTTGAACTCAGAACCTCTGCGTCCAAGTATTGCGTGATAATCGATTCAGCTAAATAAATTCTCTTTCTAACACTTGAATGTTGCTTAAATCTAGAGCAGGCGGCATTCTTTCTGTCCGCCTTCCCTTTTCTTTCTCTCTACTTAATCTTTCTTTCCTCATTTCAGGAAACAAAAACACGAGAGAAAGAAAGCGAATCCCTCTTTCTCACTAGTGAAGATCGAAAAGATTATATGTTATTAAATTAGGATCCGGTGATTTGAGTATTGATTTACTCCTCTCCAGGAGTTAGGCACAAGGCCAGTTTTTATCTTACTCCCACAAGTAAGATGTGACCCAAGGTCGGGTCGGGAAAGTGGGGTTTAAAAATTGCCTGGGCAGCCCCGTCGGCATTCCCCAGTAGGGGCGCCTCAGGCAGTAAGCAATAAACTTACTCCTCCCCAAAGAGAGGGAGGCAAAGCCTGGGAGAGTGGACCTCCTAGAACTGCACAGGACAGACCCATAGACCGGCGTAAATCAAGCCCCGAAGGCCAAGACAATACCAGTCTATGGGGTGCAGTATCCATCGGAACAGATACTACACTTTGATCTTAGCCAAAAGGCCAAAATTTCTCCGGTGATTTGAGTAGCGGTGTTGGGACCTCTGATTGTAAGGGTAAAATCTCTTTCGCCTTCTTTTATTTATGACTAATTAAAAATAAAATATTGATCAGGATTGAATATTTAAAAAAAAAAAAAAAAAAAAAAAAAAAAAAAAATCGCTGAAATCAATTGAAAATAACTTTTTATTAAATGCAATATTTAGAAGAGTCTCTAAAACATTGGGAATAGCTGGTTGTCTACGGTAGTGACGTCGTTAGATCTCAACAATAAGGGTAAAAAAAAAGAAAAATTATCTGTATATCACTGAAAAGAGCTAATTAAGCCGAAATATTGGCATTTAAATAATTGTTTTAATTTATTTGAAAAAAAATTCTTGCATCGTGGTTTGGTTTCTAACTGATTTCTCATATTTTAAGCTTTTTTTTTGTTTTAACAACATCGACCAATATTTGCCTTATCTGACTGACAAAACAGATTTATTATGTAGCTTATAGTAAAAAAGCTATTGCTCACAAAGGTATAGGGAAAAACTGACTTCTCTATATAAAGTTAAATATATGTATATGTTTATATATCTGTATGTACTTGATTCACTCCTAAACTAATCAACTGATCATTGTGAATTTTGAAACACAACTGCTAGATATATGGTTGGGTAATGTGGGATATATTTAGTTTTATGCAACAGGAATAAAAAGGTGGTGGAAGCCTTTCGTGAAAATTCAGACATCTTGAATTTTTGTGAAATTTTAACAATAGCTATTAGACATCAATAGATATTCCCCAAGTTTCAATTTCTTTAAAGGGTTTTATGGGCATAATATGGACACAATCTCCCATTTAAAAAATCAAACATATTAGATTTGTATTGTATAGAAATTAGACACCAATTAAGCAAAATTCCCTGAATTTCAATTTCTTTTTAATCCTCTTTAAGCTTAAGCCTTAGATGTTACACATTTTCTATAATCAAAATCATGTAATGGATTTTTGATCAATATTAGAAAAATGATTCCAGACATAAGGTTTAATATCATTATATTTTGATTTTAATCTTTGTAAAGGAACATAAAAATGGTGCAAAACTGTTCTGTTCTGAGAATACATTTTACGCATCCTGGGACGGGTAGTTTTCTTGTTACTTTCATCATCATCAACCGGTTTATTTGTTGAATCAGGCCACAATTAATCCTCTGATGAGGGTGGGGCCTGATTGTCTAGTCTCGAAATCTAAGTCTTCCTCTCCACTCCTGTCTTTGGCAAGGCTTGATGGAATCCATACCCATGGCCTTCCTATCACGTTTGACTACGTCCTCCCAAGTCAACTTGGGTCTACCAGTGGTGATGTTCTCTGCTGGCACATTCAAATGTCGGACTTTAGCAATCCAGCCATCGCTACGCTCAATGTGACCCAACCAAGGCAGTCTGTTCTTCCGCATGATGTCCGCAAGGCTTTTCAAGTCGACCTGTGAGAGCAGGGATTCAAAAGAAACGTACTGTTCAGGCCTCACCAAACAGATCCATCTGACCATTGCCCTGTCATTACGGTGCAGCTTTCTTAGTATGCCAGCAGAGACAGCCCAAGTTTCTGAGCCATACAACAGCACACTTCTGACACATGAGGAGTATACATGCCCTCTCGTAGTTGTTGGCAGGTGTTTGTTTGTCAGGATTGGTAGCAGCTCTCTAAACTTTTTCCAGGCACACTTGCAACGTGTAGCTGCCGCGAGTTCACAGCCTCCGCCTGATGACAGCACATCTCCAAGATAACAAAAGTCTGTCACTACTTCCAGCTTGTTGTCACCAGTATCCATCTCCGTCAGTGGTCTGCCATCTATTGGTCTTGCCATGCCAGTGCAACGAAAGCACTTAAAGTGAGGATCTGCTTTGAGAGAGCCCTTTATGCCACTGCACTTTTTGTGGACCCAACCTAAACAGTGAGTGCAGATGATTGAGTTGCTGCCAGTTCCTTTCAGACATACAGCACACGGGTATTTTCCTGTTTTCTGTAGTAAGCTGAGGTTTGGACCTGCGATCATGACCTTAGTTTTACCCATGTTGATTGAGACCTTTCTCCTCCATGCTACTCTTCCATCTATCAAGACGTTCCTTGAGTGACTGAAGTGAAGTATCAATGATCGCTAGGTCATCGGCATATAGCAGCTCCCACGGGCAGCCAGTATGGAATTCCAGTGATAGAGCCTCAAGTACAATGATGAATAGAAGGGGACTTAAGACAGATCCCTGATGGACGCCTACTCTAACCTCAAATTCGTCGCTGTAGCTGTTACCGACTCGTACCCGACTACGTACATTGGTGTACATAGACGTTATCACCTGAACCAACCACTCAGTAACACCCAGCTTTCGCAGGGCCCACCAGATGACCCTTCTGGGGACACGGTCAAAAGCTTTCTCCAAATCTACAAATGCCATGTACAGTGGTTTGTTGGCTGCTAGATGTTTCTCCATGACTTGGCGTATGATGAAAATTGCATCTGTGGTGCTCCTACCGGGCACAAAGCCAAATTGCATATCAGCAATCTGTATTTGTTGTCTGATCAGCTGTTCAACAACTCTTTCCAGGACTTTCATGACCTGATCAATGAGCTTGAGTCCACGGTAGTTACCTCTGTTTAATGCATCGCCTTTACCTTTGTACAGACTTACTATAATGTTGTCTTCCCATTCCTTAGGTATGCATTCTTCTCTGATGATGGCTTCAATCAGTTCATGCACCAAACTGGCCCCTAGTTGGTTTGAGCATCTCAGCAACTATACCAGATGGCCCAGTTGCTTTATCAGCTCCCATTTTACGGATTGCTTCAGTGATCATCTCCTGGGTAATGGGGGTACTAGGACCTTCTATAGGATATATATATATATATATAGTGAATGTTAGTTAAGTCACTAGCAACTCATTTACTATAAGTATGATATACCTACATATGTAAGAAAACAAAATAGATGTACTTTAAGTAAACAAAATAAATATATATCAATGTTTTCGTTGCTTGGTTTTATCATATATATATATATATATATATATAAAATAGAGTTGGTTTTTCCCCTCCAAACTCAGTTAGAGTAGACAGTAAAAATAATGCATCAAACGCATTGAAACAGATCACTTCATTTGACTGCTACCTTCGACAGTGTTTCCAGAAAGTTTGACTTATTTTTAAAACCTAAACTAAACACATTATTATTAGTCCCCTCTTTAAGCCTGTTCCAACTAAGTAAACCAAAGAGAGGGTAGCAAATTATATTCCCGCTAAGAATTAAGTCCTCCCACAAAACTCATAGCACTGCCAAGCATAGCCAATCTATTATTTCACATAGAACAAATTACGGAAACACCGGTTTAGAATTCGCAAACCAGCCAATCATCGATCACTAAACAACATCTATAATACCGCGGAATGATTTGATATTTTCATAACTTTGACTTAATTTAACAAACTATACACTAGCTGTAAGTACTTACATATTTTCTTCAAACCTCATTTATACAAGTAAAAAACAAATATTCTGTTTAAAACGTGAAGTAAAAAAAAATTGTTTTGATGTTGCCGGCAGTCAGCCAAAAGCCTCCAACTGTTGAACTTTTAACGATTAAAAGGGAGGTAGGAGGGAGACGCTTCAAACCACCCTCTTCCTACACCTCCCGCACTCGTAATGATTACAAAGAACAAAATAATATTTTGTAACTAGGTATCTGTATATGTCCATATATTTTTATGTACAGGATTTTTAACACAACTGCTAGACGTAAGGGAGTTCAAATGTGGACTCTACTTAGTTCAGTTTACTTTTATCCGAAGGGGGCAATGGGGAGAGGAAACCCTTTATGAAAATTCAGATACATCCGATATTTTGTGAAATTTCAACGTAAGACCTTAATGTGGCGAAAATCCATTACATTTTCTAAAGTAAGAACATAAATTAAAATTGCCGCTATCTAAAAGGGTTTTCTTTCAATGACCGAGGAGAGAATACATAACAGATCGAACAAATATCCTGGCACGACAGAAGTACCCTTTTCACGAATCGGTTAGTGAAGGAGATATCCTTCTACACTGTGGCAATTTCTATTTTTGTTCCACTCCGATGTAATCATTTTCGTGTGTACATAGATTTTCCACAATTCAAAAGTAGCATTTTTTCTTAACATTAAAACTATCCGTTGTGATTTATTTGCGTTCTGTCGGCTGTTTACATATTTTAATTCATTCGTTTATATTTCTCCCAGGCAATGCTGGGCGACAGGTCCTGCTAGTAATAGAATAAACTGGAATTAATACAATCTTGTTGAAAACTATGTAAAAATTTTATACTATTGAACTAAATTTTTTTTCTTAATTATAATGTTCCTGCTATATTTTGGAGGATTCATTCTACAGCCTTATTTTCCATGCAAGAAAAAGAGTCCCTCCCGAGTTTTATACAATACAAAAGCTTGGAGAGTAAAAAGTAGACATTGGATTTATTTTCAGAAGCCTCGGACCTCTTGCTTCCCTCTTATTTTGTCCTTTAGTTCACACATTCCATGAACGATGTTTCTAACAAAGGAGGAAAAATTGCTGTTTTCTGGGTTAGCTGTTGTTTTGAGTGAGTGATATGTGGGGGATTTTAAATTCTCTCATATTCATCTTCATTCAGCTGTCAATCTATCCATCTTATAAACCCTTATCCTCGAATGGATGTCAGCCTTAATAAGTGGTGACTCATTAATAAAAAACCCCAAAAAAACTAAGATTGTAAAATATATGAGAAAAATTAAAAATGTTAAGATGGTTAAATATTTTAACATATATAACTATCTTAATTACACTGAAACAGTTCATTCTTAGATAAAGAATTGTTAACCTAATAGGTACCGCACTGTCTACCAATCTCCAACCCCTGTTGCATCTTTATTCTTGTTGTACAAGAACTTCCACGGAATGTACTCCGATGAACTTACTGCACTGAATGAAAATAACCCCTGACCCACCCAACTAGCAGCAAAAGTCTCACTCTTTCACTGTAGAGGTCTTTAGATGCCGGAAGATTTCCTACTCTAATAATTTCTCTCTTTAAACCCTTGCCTATGAAATTCCTTCCCTGCTCCCTGTTTTGCTGACCGTAACAACATGCAGAAATTTTAATGTAATGTGAACAAACATCTTGCTGCTCAACTCTCCACCACATTAAACTTCAGTGTTTGGGATAAAAAATTAAAGTAAAATAGAAATTTAAAAAATTAAAATTTAATTTAAAAAATTAAAATTAAATAGAAATAAAGTAAAATAAAAATAGAAAGAAATAAAATAAAAATAGAAATAAATAAAATGAAAATAGAAAGAAATAAAATGAAAATAGAAATAAAGTAAAATGAAAATAGAAATAAAGTAAAATGAAAATAGAAATAAAGTAAAATGAAAATAGAAATAAAGTAAAATGAAAATAGAAATAAAGTAAAATGAAAATAGAAATAAAGTAAAATGAAAATAGAAATAAATAAAATGAAAATAGAAATAAATAAAATGAAAATAGAAATAAAGTAAAATAAAAATAGAAATAAAGTAAAATAAAAATAGAAATAAAGTAAAATAAAAATAGAAATAAAGTAAAATAAAAATAGAAATAAATAAAATGAAAATAGAAATAAAGTAAAATAAAAATAGAAATAAATAAAATGAAAATAGAAATAAAGTAAAATAAAAATAGAAATAAATAAAAATAGAAATAAAGTAAAATAAAAATAGAAATAAATAAAATAAAAATAGAAATAAAGTAAAATAAAAATAGAAATAAATAAAATAAAAATAGAAATAAAGTAAAATAAAAATAGAAATAAAGTAAAATAAAAATAGAAATTAAGTAAAATAAAAATAGAAATAAATAAAATGAAAATAGAAATAAAGTAAAATAAAAATAAGAAATAAATAAAATGAAAATAGAAATAAATAAAATGAAAATAGAAATAAATAAAATAAAAATAGAAATAAAGTAAAATAAAAATAGAAATAAATAAAATAAAAATAGAAATAAAGTAAAATAAAAATAGAAATAAAGTAAAATAAAAATAGAAATAAAGTAAAATAAAAATAGAAATAAAGTAAAATAAAAATAGAAATAAAGTAAAATAAAAATAGAAATAAAGTAAAATAAAAATAGAAATAAAGTAAAATAAAAATAGAAATAAAGTAAAATAAAAATAGAAATAAATAAAATGAAAATAGAAATAAAGTAAAATAAAAATAAATAAAATGAAAATAGAAATAAAGTAAAATAAAAATAGAAATAAATAAAATGAAAATAAAGTAAAATAAAAATAGGAATAAATAAAATAAAAATAAATAAAATGAAAATAGAAATAAAGTAAAATAAAAATAGAAATAAATAAAATGAAAATAGAAATAAAGTAAAATAAAAATAGAAATAAATAAAATGAAAATAGAAATAAAGTAAAATAAAAATAGAAATAAAGTAAAATAAAATATAGAAATAAAATAAATAATTTAAAAAAATTAAATTTTCAAAGATTAAAGAAAAAGAAAAACATTAATGTAAATTAACTGTAAAAGTTTGCATATATTAACTTTATTCATAGAAAAATAAACAATACATGTCCCATATCCACCCACCTCCACTTTCATTCATTAAGAAAGTTTCGTTGATCGTAAAATGAAAAAGTACATACTTGAGAGGAAGAAGAGAAATCTCTATTTTTATTGTGAGAACTAAGCATGTGTCAAGATGTCCTTTTTTTGTACTTCTGTAAAAAGTGTTTCTCACACACAAACGTAATCAGTTTAGATTTCGTGCTGACTTTAAATATCAGACCATGTGGCACTTATTTGTAGTTGTGTACATTTGTTATAAGAATATGCTTTGTACATATATTTTGATAATAATGAGTGAGCAATGGTTGAAGCATAAAACGATGTCGTTTTTTTTATTATGATAATTCAATATTTCAAATGCTCTGCGTTCTTCATTAGGAATAAGTAGTGTGGCGAAAAAACCGAGAAATGAAGCTGCCGATGTGCGGAGTATTAATATGCTAAAAATTGGACGATCATATGTTTTTAGTTTTTGGTGGGAAGGGAGGGGAATGCCGATTAAGTGTTGTTTAAATGTGTTTAGATGCTGTTATTTTTAAAAAAAGAAAGGGTATAGTTATTTGATTATTTATGTATAATAGTTGGTTATAAGGTTTTTCTGAGACAGTTAACGATCACTTCCTCTTGTTATTTTGAATCGTCTTTGTACATATATGTATTTCGATAGACAATAGATATATCTATTTATATGAAGTTAGGTATGTGTATATGTTAATATATTTCTAGGTATAGGATTCACTCCTAAACTAATCAACCTATCATTATGAATTTTGGAAGAGAGCTGCTAGGCAGGTAATGTGAGTTAGTTTTAGTTTTATGCAACGGAGGCAAAGAGGAGGTGGAATCCCTCTGTGAAAATTCAGGTATTTCCGATTTTTGTGAAATTTTAAAAATACGTATTAGACATCAATTAATGAATATTCCCAAAATTTCAGTTTCTTTGGAGTATTTTAAAATGTTTTTAAGGGGCATAATTTCGGCACAAATTCACATTTGAAAATTCAAATATTTCAGATTTGTATTAAATCTGATCCATAGTCATTTAAACCAATTAAACTAGATTCCCTGAATTTCAATTTCTTCTAAAGACCCCTTAAACCTTAAATGTTAGACATTTTCTAGAATCAAAATCATGCAATGAATTTTGATCAAAATTGGAACAAGGATATTAGACAAAGTTTAGTAACATTATATCTTGATTTTAATGTTCATAAGGGGACATAAAAGTGGTGCAAAGCTGTTCATTTCGGAGAATTAATTTTACCTGTATTCCTAATTCATACATGCGTTCAAGTGTAAACCTTGTGGTTAAGATATTTTTTTTTTAAATCACCATTGAAACAACACACGGATTCTTCTCATGACAACATGCCACATAAAAAGGAGATGAAAAGAAAAGTGTTTTTATTCTTGATGAGAAAACTTAACTGACTTTAAATAAATTCATTTATTTAAAAAAACATCTGCATTTTTGGGGGATTCTAATCTTTTAAACATTTTCAAATTATGCAATGCTTCTACACTGAGGAACTATTTCTAATATATATATATATATATATATATATATATATATGATAGTTTGTTTGAAGCATTGCGCATGATAATAGACTAAAACAACTTTTCCCACCAAAACAATAAATTAAACAATAGATAAAATGAATTCCAAACAACATTTCTTGGCCTTTTGTCTAGGAGCAAAGTGTAGTATCTGTTCTGATACTACATATAATCTTTTGTCCTCAGTCAGTGAAGGAGAAATCCTTCTAGATTGAAGCAATTTAAATTTTTGTTCCAATCTAGAGTGCCGCTTTTTGGGGAGCTGGATTTTCCTCGCATTAAAAACCGACCTGGTATCTAACTCTGCCCTCGTGTGGAGGCAAGGAAATAAGAACAACATATTCCATGATGATGACCAAGAATAATCAGAAACGCTAGAGATGGATCACATTACACTTGTGGATACCCACTACACAAAGTATCCTACCCTCCACTTCCCTCAATGAGTGGAGAAAACAGAATTTAAAAAAATCTCTGTACTTTTAAACCAGACACACACATTTATTTATTTATGAAGATTAAACTTTTATTTTAAGTTACTGATTAACCAAATAATCTACAATGTTTCATTATCGCTTCTGAGCACTAGGCCAGTCCAATAATTTTTTTACTATCAAGGTCAAAAGCCAGTCAAGGATAAGGATTAACGAGATGGAATAATTGTTAGTATTGATTTACTCCTCTCCAGGAGTTAGGCACAAGGCCAGTTTTTATCTTACTCCCACAAGTAAGATGTGACCCAAGGTCGGGTCGGGAAAGTAGGGTTTAAAAATTGCTTGGGGACGAATAAGTTTATTGCTTACTGCCTGAGGCGCCCCTACCGGGGAATGCCGACAGGGCTGCCCAGGCAATTTTTAATGGCCAGAGTGCTCCCCTCTCGGGCGCTTTCTTTTGTGGGAGTAAGATAAAAACTGGCCTTGTGCCTAACTCCTGGAGAGGAGTAAATAAATACTCTCCTTTACCTTTACCTTTTATTTGTCAGCCTCTTATTCTCTTTTTTCTTACATTGATACTACTACTATTTTAGACTTTTTCTTTTCTTCTTTATTTATGCCATTTATTTATTTAGGTCATCCTCTTACTCTCCTTCTCTTACACTGCAGCTATTACTACTACTATTACATTCTTTACCTTTTCTCATTTATTTATGTGATCCTCTCACACTCCTATTCCTTGCCACCTTTCGCGTCCTCATCTCGTTCGTCCTTCTGCCCACCTTCTTTATTTACGGCATCCTCCTACTCATCTCCTCCTACTACTATAGTCTTTCCCCCTTACACTACTGATCTTACTCCTACACCCTCTATTCTTCACTACCTTCCCTCTTTTCGTCTCATTCGTCCTTCCACCAACCATCTAAAACATTCAATATGCAAATAAGTGTGTAGAACACGATAGCCCGAGGTTGCTTCCCAGCTGACTACAAGATGGTCGTTTTCAAGTCCGATATAAACAAATTCTTGTTGAGCCGTCCTTTTAAATAATCAAATTCTGAACAGTTTCAACCATCGTTAAAATGTTGTCTCACCGTCCACCTAACAAACTCATTAACCCTTATCCTCGAGTGGCCTTAGGGCCTTGATAAGTGATGTCTTGTTAGAAGAGAAAAAAGAAACAGCAAGATTATCAGTGTTAGTATTCTCAAGATATATAAGCACAGCCTTTCCAGCACATGCACCCAGAATATATCTTGTAATAAATCATTTGCAGTCTGTATTTGTTATAAAAAAGAAAAAAAGAGCGTGTGTGCGCGCGTCTGTGTGTGTGTGTGTGTGTGTGCGTGCGTGTGCGTGTGTTGGGAGGGGAGTTCGAACTGTGAATGTGTCATCTGTTGGTTTCACCAGTTTCTTTATTCTAATAACATTCTTATTTTTTTTCAATATCTGATATCAATATATTTATCAAGGACATATGGTGTTTTACTTACTTAAGCTTACCTTTTATACATATCTATAATTTTTCTAGGCAACAACTGAATAGTTTTACAGCAATTAAGATACTACTATCTAATTATATCTATCTATAGACATGAAACGAAAATTTTAGACAAAAATAGAATGGTAGTTTATGGAATAGTGGGTAAGCATGTCAACAGACTAATAAAACTAAAGACACAAACATCACTCAAGCAGAACCAAAGTCACAAAATAATTAAATGTCATCATCAAAGTAACTTTTATGCGAGAAATGCACACACACGAAGTTGTCTCATAATTTTATTAGTATAGAGATAGTAATAATAAAATGTACTTATCTCAACAATTTACTGCAGTTTCACAACATTACCAATGATCAGAACTGTATCTGGCATATCTGGCATTAGTTCAAAATTAATACCAGACTTTTAGAGACCAGTCAGGTACAATTGTGATAAACGGTGATGCTATGAAACTGCAGTAAAATGTTGAGATAAGTACATTTTATTATTATTGATATTACTCTATCTTATATAGAGCCCTTTGTTTGTTCAAGACAGATGGGGTAGTAGAAGGGAAGAAAAATGTACAATGTACCAACGTTAACCCCACGGGTCGTTTATTACATTTTTAGATTATATTGAAGCGGTTAGCTGCCAAATGTTAATGACTAGTTCTGTTCGATTTTCAAAACAGTGAAAGAGCAAATTAACATACCATAATTTGTTCTGTTATATTGGCAGATTCCATTTTTTTTACATTTTTATTCTACAAATATAAATTTTTCTTTTGAATTTTACGGATTAATTGTAAAAAAGAAAAAGAAAATCCGTAAAAATTAACCATTTTGAAAATCAGACAGAACTAATCGCTAAAATTTGTCAGCCATTTTGGAAGCTAACCGCTTCACAACCCATTTTTTAAATGACATTAAACAGTAATATATTTTTTTTTAATATTTGTAGACTTCTGATAAATTTCTTTGATCGAGCCTCATCAGAGAAGAATGTGTCTAATAATCAGTTAAATGCATAAAACAAATAGACAAAGTCGAAACACTTAATAAAGGCAGAATTTATGAGCATCCCTCTTATGCACCATGTGACACAAGGTTTTCTTTACAAGGATATAGCCAGCTCCCTCGAGGGGTACTCTCGTTGAGTGCAAAATAGCCGAGAACGAACTTATTGGTATTTTGCAATAGCGGCATCTCAACCGACTCGCATTAACAAACCCCCTCATCCCAAAAGAGCAGATAATGCCAGAGATGGTGCACAACCTAGGATTGAGCGAAACCATACTTCATCCCAGAAAGTTGGGAGACTGGAGCCATGCGGGCCAGTCCCCTAAATGCCAGGTAATGCCAAGACATTTACAGCAAGAACCTTGTGTCTAACCTCCCGAAGAGGGGGTAAATAAATTACACTTCCTTGGCTTTTGTTTGGTTCTTTATTTTTCATTCTTTTTGGAGTGTTTGTAAATTGCCCCACTCCTCATCATTATTCATGTATATTTATTTTTGTAAATAAAATCTCATTAAAACCATTGGGGATCTTTTCAGTAGGATTAAAGCCATAGAGTGAATGCGGTATTTTGGTGATAGTGTCTAGTTTAGAGTAGGCAAAAGTTTTTGTTGTAAAAAAAATGACATTCGACCCCCCTCCCCCCAAAACAAATAGGGTGTAATGCCTAAGACATTATTATTTACTGTGATGTTTAATTTTTATCTAAATAAATGAGCTTTTTGGCTAGGAGCAAAGTGCAGTATCTGTTCTGATACTTCTTTTCTGTCCTCAGCAGTGACGGATAAATCTTTCTAGACTGAGGCAGTTTTTATTTGGGGAGCTGGATTTTCCCCACATTAAAAAGTGACATTGTGTCTAACTCTGCCCTCGTGGGGAGGCAAGAAATAAGGGCATACATAAAAATAACAAAGATAATATAGTTGAACAGACAAATATGTGCACAAGTATGTTAAATGGATAAAAAACGTGATAGTGTCGAACAGTTAAAATATAACTATTTAACTCACACTTACGTACAAAAAATTCCTTTATTTCATATTAAAACAAATATTAACAAAGCTAAAACTAAAAATATCTAAAGTAATTGTAGTTTATTACATTCCTTTAAACACAATGCTTTAATTAAAAAATACAAAAGAGAAAGCATAACTATTTGTAATATACCAAGAAGACCAATGGGCCAGTGTGTGACTTATATAATGCAGTCGACTCAATCGATTTTGGAAGCATGTACTTGGACAAGTTCTCAGACTTGGCTTTTGACATTGTAAAATTCTCATAAAATATTTTCTTCCTAACATCATTTGAGGAAATTAATTTAAAAACTTCAATTTTCCAATATTATTGTAGTACTAATTGAAATAATTACGCTAAAGTATAATCTATAAAAATAATACATTTTTTTTAAAAAGTTACTAGCCGTAGTGATGCAGTGAACACTAGTGGTTCTATTAGCAAATTAATGATAAAACGATATTAGATTTAATTTTCAAAATCCTCCTTAACAAAATGTTTTTAAAAACTTGGTAAAAAACGGATGTAGTTTAATAAAAAAAAAAAAATTTTCTTTCAAACTTCTATAGAAAAAGAAATAACATTTTAGTTATTCAATAAAAAATGATTATTTTGATTTTTTTAGGTCATTATTGAAAAATATTTCCATCTTTGATGGCAGGATTACATCATTTTTTTTTTTTTTTACTAAACTGTAGTGAAGTAAGTTATTATAGTGGCAATAATATGGTACAAAAAATGAAAATTGCCTAATCTGAAAGATAGTCTATGTCAGCTTAAATTCTATTTAGGTCCAACTTTAAAAATCTCACAGGATAACTTTACATGTTAAATATGATTATATTATCAACATTTTCTGTATAAAACTCCTTAGAAACGCTTATCTGTATAATACTGATAACCTTGCTTCTTTGCACATTGAATTAAATCGTGGAAGGCAGGGTGAATGAGACAAGTGTTGGGAGGAGGAGAAGCAGCATGAAAGGGGAGTTAAAGGATAATGTAAATAAATAAATGATCTAAATTAAGAAACGACTAAATGTTTACAATAATATACAATGTACCAACGTTGACCTATTATTTATTAAATCTCGGTAATTTCTGTTATATGGAAAGAAGGTGTTCACTTTATTCTCTAACTCTCTTGCTCCACTTGATCCAACAGCTAACAGGTTGTCTAGTGAAATCTAATTATTTTCATTTAATATACTATTAAAAAGTTGTTCTTGGAATTTGTTCGTACGCAAATTGAAACGTGATCGGTTGACAAAAAAGGAATAGGCAGAGTACACATTATTAAGACAGTAGTTTTTTACAATGTCAATACCGAGTCCGAATCTCATGTAAGTCTAAATTTTTTTTTTAAACTGGATAAGTGATTCATGAATTTAAAGAAATTAACATAATAATATAAACAAACATTAAATACTTCTTTTTTTTTTTTTAAACTAAGTGAGCTGTTTTTGATGATCTGCAAAAAAAGTAGACAAAGGGTATCCGGCATTAATTCACAGCAAATTATTTTTGCTTAAAAACATAATTTCTAATATTTTTTTGCCAATAAAAACAATATGTAAATACATCCATCGTAGTTATTTACTCTCTCTCAAGCATATACTAAGTAGCATATTCCACAAAATTTCAAATATTTTCTTCATACTAGCTATGAAGCAGTAGAAGCGAGGTAAAAATGGAACTTGACATACCCAGGTACTGTACCAAAACCGCTTAAGGAGCAGGTAGAAACTAAGTTTCATTTAATGAAATAGTAATTTATTATAGAAAATAAACACAAAAATACATTGTTTTCGGCATTTCAAATGGCGATTTTTCGTTGCTTTTCTTCAAATGATGGTAAAAGCAAAGAATAAAAAATTTGGTGACAGTTCCATCGCATTTTATCCAAAATATCTGGACCCATCAAAAGTTGGTTTAATAATAATATGTGTCATTTTTATGAATAGTAAACTTTATCACTGAGCTTTTGGCTCTTTTGTGTAACTTTAAAAGAATAAAATAATTTATATATATATATATATATAAACTTATTATTTTTAATAATACGTGCCTTAAAGAAAAAATGCTGCCTCGATATACATATAAACTTATATAAACATTAGAACAGCTTACGCCAGCTAACCAGCATTTCGATGTTAATACATCTCCTCGGGGAGACCTGAGGAGATGTACTAACATTGAAACGCTGGTTAGCTTGTGTAGGCTGTTCTAATGTTTATATAAGTTTTTTTATAAAGGTCTATTTTGATTGAACACTTAAAAAAAAATATTGGTTCTAAGTTCATTTTAATCAATATATTTGAACTTATATATATATATACATATATATATATATCACACTGATAAGAAAACCACAAAGTGAACAATTGAATCGTACAGGAGTGCGACTCATTTCTCACTTTGTGGTTTTCTTTGTTTATTATTATATCTGTGGACTAAATTAACTATTTATTTAATTGTATTACCCACACAAACAAAAGTTTCAATAAAAAAAGCAGCAGGATACATAATATATTGTTAAAAATAAATTCTAATGTTAACTATATATATATATATATAATATATATATAAATAAATAAATAAATTTGTAAAACCAGTTCAACAAAGGCAAGACTTTTATTCAGGTAGATTGCATATCTCAATGTTCTAAGAAGGAAAATAAATCACATATAGTCAAAACAAAAAAGTAAAAACGAAAGCAAACAGAAACTTTTATTTTTGCTACTGGAAAGAAAAAAAAAGTTCCACATTTGCAACTAAATCTAATTTGGTGGTGTGAAAATAAAATACAGTCGCAAATACATTTGATCTCAAAGAAAACTTAGGGATCAAAATAAAGATAAATGAATACATTCAAGTGGTTCACTTAAATTTCTAAGATGCTCGAAAATATCTTGAAAGCGATCAATCAGTGCATTTGATTTTAAGTTGTTCGTTGTTGTTGTTGTTACAATGGCATTCACCCTGGTCGGGTTGAGTCGGCTTCTTTCTTTGCCTGCACTATATCCCAAATCATGGTGGTCCAGGTATGACAGTCCTGAGCAAGGTCGCACAAAATGGCTAACCAATCGTCATTCCACCATCAAAAGCCAACCACTTGTGGATCCGAGAGCTTAGCCAAGCCTTCTTTAATGGTTGTGGTCCATGTCCTCAGCTGTCCACCGATACACTTGCATCACCCAGGCAGAGAGGTAGTGAGGATTACATTATGAATTAACTCTCTCTCTCTCTGAGCGACAACCTGCATGCCCAAACCATCGGAGATGTCACTGCGACAGGACAGATGGCAGAGACTTTAGATTAAGATGTTGACAGAGAACAGCAGTTAGGACAAAATGAACCTGCTGGCAATGCAAGATGCGGCTGAGGCAATCATTGTCAAAAACTTCCAAACTTCCACTGATCAACCACCTCATTGGCCATGTCTAAGTGGTTGATTAGCACCCCAAAAATTTTAAGTTCAATCCCTTGTGACAGCATTCTTTTATTTTAAATTTAATTTAATTTATTGTGACTACTTATCAAAAAGAATTTTTTTAAATAATATTTAATAATACGGGAATATCTACATATGGAACTGAGTTCTACGCATTTTAACAGAATTCTGCTTGTTTACCTGATAAAGAGCCAAAATCGCTAGACCTTTTCGTACTTATTGAACACCCTGCCCTCCTAGGTTGGGAAATTGGTGGGAAGCCGTGAACCTCCACGTTGAGAAATTAATCTCGATTTTAGATTTTTTTGCCATTAGCCACTCACTTCCCTGACATATCTTTAGACAAACGTCACTAACAATTCCGGAATTTACATCAGTATTTGCTTCCTTGGGTTTGGATTCATTGAAGCTCTGACTTAGTAAACACCCACAAATTATTAACCATCTTGCCAACAACAACAACCCAAAGCACATTTTTGATCTCCATGTGTCTAACACACGTGGACATGCCTACAAAGTCAGAAAACAGTACAGCTCTCAAGACTTCCGGAAACATTTTTCCACAATCAGAATTACTAAAGCAGAAAACAAACTTCCTGCATCAGTTTTTGTCTACAGAGACAGTGCATCTTTTAAAACCCTTATGCTTCTCGAAATTCATCTAAACTACACCGGGCGTCCCTCTCATATGCACACCTGTATGTGGATTTGTGATGAGTTGTAGTACACAAGGATT
Source organism: Sepiola atlantica (assembly GCA_963556195.1). NCBI lineage: Eukaryota > Metazoa > Mollusca > Cephalopoda > Sepiida > Sepiolidae > Sepiola > Sepiola atlantica. The sequence goes on along the minus strand of OY744515.1, from coordinate 211,175,988 downwards.
TCTTCTTCTTTATCTTCTTCATTCTAAACTAGGAAATTACCTTGAATGATACATTTTCAAACCTATATTTAATTGCTTCTGCCGGCAGCAAGGTGTGACACAATTTCGAAGAATCACAAAGTAATTCATTCTATTATTTTTACAGCTATTAACAACAGATTAAAATGGCTGACTTGTTTACAAAGAAACGGTTATTGTTGTACTGTGTTATTGACAATATAACGTACTTAGCTACATTTTTTTTTAATTACTTAATGTGGCTAAACGACTGTTAATATAAAACATTTTTAAATAATCACCTGAAAATAAAAATCAGCAATGGGAACAACTGATTTTAAATTGAATATAATAGGAGTTGTCTCCCTTAAGTTTAAAAATGTGCAAACAAAGAAAACAATGATAAACTAAATTGACTTCCCTGCATCTCGAGCAACGCCGAAATACAATGTTTCCAGAAGGATGTTTAGTCTTTCAATTACTGAAAATTTGGAAAATCAGACAGGTAATCCCGAATCACTACGTTACTAAAATTGTGTAACCACTTCTCATGTGGTTGTGCGTCGTTGTACTTCCACGGAATGTACTCCGATGAACTCACTTCACTTGTAACCCCCCAGGTAAATACTCCTGACCAACCCGACTAGCAGCAAAATCCCACCCCTTCACTGTAGAGGTCCCTAGATGCGGAAAGATTGTCTACTCTGATAGCTTCTTTCCTCGGGCCGCTATCCTTTAGAATTCCCTCCCTGCTTCCTGTTTTCCCGACTGTAAAAACATGTGGAAATTTAAATATAATGTGAGCAAACATTTTGCTGCCCAGACCCCCCCCCCCAAAAAAAAAATTATTTACTCCTCTCCAGGAGTTAGGCACAAGGCCAGTTTTATCCTACTCCCACAAGTAAGATGTGACCCAAGGTCGGGTCGGAAAGTGGGGGTTGAAAAGCCAGCGCCCGAGAGGTGAGCACTCTGACCATCAAAAATTGCCTGGGCAGCCCCGTCGGCATTCCCCGGTAGGGGCGCCTCAGGCAGTAAGCAATCCGAAATAATCTGACTGTTATCGCACTGGCTCCTTACACTCCAGTGTCAATATGTCTTGTTTGGGGCGAATAAAAGGTTAAAAAATAAAAATAAAATAAAAAATTACTTGACTTACAAATTAAATTATTTTTTTCTTCTTTACTATCAATCGGACATTTATTGAAATAAGAAAATGCAATAGCATAAAATAAAACAAAATTTAAACAATCCTATTTGAAAAAAAAACTAAGACAAATTTTTTTTGGCGATTGTGAAGAATAGTCAACAGAAAAAAGGGGCCCCAAAAAACAAAAAAATAACAAATAGTCAACGAATAAACTTATCCAGGTAGGTAGAAGAGTAACTTATCTTGCCTGTGGTAACATTTATTTGTTGCCTATTTGTTTTTTCACCCCTTTTTTGTTTTGTTGGCTCTTGTTAAAAATGCCCATTTTTTACTACATGCTAACTTCTTCAGCATGCATAATCTATTTCCCTTAACAAAAAAGTTTCTCTTACGTGCCCTTAAAAAGCTATCCGGTTAGAAACTGCTGACCCGGAAATCTATGATCATTTTACGTTAAATTTATATACGAGACAGTGATCTCCCACTCTTAATTCTAAAATATTTTCAGAGTACTTACATGTAATCGCCTAAAAAAGTAGAATCTTATACTAGTTTTTTGGGGGGTTTTTTACGTAGCATAGGGTCCTCATATACACGTTTCCGTTTCTTAATCTTTTCAATGAAATCGAAAATTTAGTTCAATTAAATTTCAGATTAGCAATTCCATCGAAAAACTTACATTTTGGGTACATTTTAACATATTTCGTCAACAAATTAATTTTAATTGTTTAAATGTACGTATTAAGAAATAATCCCAAAAATTTAAATGTTCACATTTTATCGAGTAGTCACATCTTCATCACATTTTAGAAACATCAAAAAAAATATATTTTTAAATAGTACTAGATAAATAGAGAAACAATTATTATTATCGAAACTTTGCTCGCACCGACTCCCTTTCCCCCAAAAAAGGAGATATCTTAAACAGAGGAAATTTTAAATGTTTCCAATCTAAAGACCCCACTTGGGGAGAGCTGGATTCTACACATTAAAAACCGACATTGTGTCTAACTTTGCCCTCTTGGGGAAGCCAGTTAATACGAGAAATAACCCCTTTTTTCAACGGAGTCACTTAAATTAACTGAACCGAACATATTCCCGTGCGTAAAAAAGTGTGGTAAAATTGTCGTTTCCCAACCAAAATGGCAGACAATAAATCGTCTGCAGTTTTCTGATTTTTTCCCTCGACCTCACAAATGAGTAAGTAAATCCAAATAACTTGTTTTGGACTGATTTTCTAACTGTATTTCCTTTACAATAATTTAAGGTAAATTTTAAATTAGTCCAAAACAATTTATGTGGGTTTACTTACTCATTTGTGAGGTCAGAAAACTGCAAACGATTTATTGTCCACCATTTTGGTTGGGAAACAACAATTTTACCAACAGTGTTTATTAGAAAAAAGAAAACCTTTAACCAAATACAAACAAACCCAACTTCTGTCCCTATTAACTTGCCTTTCCATGAAGGCAGAGTTAGACACAAGGTCGGTTTTTAATGTGGGGAAATCTAGCTCCTCTAAAAGATTGGGACAACAATTACAATTGCCTCAGTCGAGAAGGATTTCTCCGTCACTGACAGAGGAAAATAAAAGGTGAGGTGTAGTATTCGAACAGATACTATACTTTGCTCCTAGCCAAGAATATCAACAGTTTATATACTTACTAGCTGTGTTCTACCTGGCGTTGCCCGGAAATATTCTTACTTTCATTTTTGTTTCGATTTTTTCTCTTTTAATTGTGTTGTTTTTTCTTCCAAATTATTATTTGGAAAAAAATATGACTTTGAAAGTTAAATTTAATTATTGCAGTACCATTTGATCATTGTGCCAAATTGTTATAAAACTATAACACATTTTCTTATCGTCATGTTTTAATCTCTATTAAACGTAAATAGCTTCCAAAACTTTCAATCTTAATACATGAGGATTTGCTAGGCATTTTATAGCCAGAAATTACTTGCTGTTCAACAATTTAAATGCTTCCAATCCCTTTAAAATTTCCAAAAGTTACGAAGTAATGAATTCATTTTTTTTTTTAGCTATTAAGAGATGAAAATGACCGATTGTTTACGAAGAAACCGAAATGCATTCTGATGGATTTAATTTCGTAATTAAATTGTTTTTGTGTGTTTTAAGGTTCGTTTTAGTACTTTACGTTATTGCATTTTTTTTTATATCAATAAATAATCGATGAATAGTGAATAAAACAAATAATGCGTAAATAGATGCAAAAAAACACGCGCATACATTTTACTTAGGGATCATGCTCCCTATCTAAAGCCACGATGCAGTAAGATCGAGAACGTGGATATCATTTTTTTTTAAAGTAAATTAACTAAATACAAAAGAAAATGAGATTCTACTTTTTTAGGCGCGTGAACACCTTGAAACTTTGACGGAAAGAAAAAAAAAACGATTTTTTTTTCGAATTTAGAGTGAGTGACCAGTTTCGTATATAAATTTAACGTAAAGTAATCCGTATATTTCCAGACCATTCTAACTTTTTAGAGCAGTTAACTCAATGTTTTTACCACTAACTCTCAAGTCTGAATGGCAAGATCGTAAAACCACACATTATCGCCTAAAAGAAAACGCACAGAATTTATCTCCCATTATCCCTAAAAGTAACAAATTGTGTTAACTGCCCTAAAACGCTAGAATGGTCCGAAATGGGGGGGGGGTACTCTTATGTTAAATCTATATGCGAAACTGATCCCCCAAACTAAATTTTAAAATAATTGTATTTTGTTTTGTTTTGTTTTGTTTTTCTTTCTTCCCGCCAAGTTTTTCAGGATGTTCACACGTAATCGCCTGAAAAAGTAGAATCTATTTGAAGGGAAGAGAGTAGCTGACGGTGTTACTGTTCATCTACAATAATACAACAACAAAAAAACCCATTGAGATTTTATACTAACGGAACTAACTTTTCAAAAATTAAAAAAAAAATTACATTAGATATTGCTGAACTATTTACAAAATTTTTGAAAATAAATATTAATTAGGAGACCACTCACCTCAAATACAGTGGACAATGTAATCTCCCCTGACGATGAGCCCATTGTGACAACATCGCTTCTTAATGTTGCGGGGGTTAAGTGGACCCTCGTTTCAGTATCCATGGCGCAAGCCTTCAAGGCATTAATTTCACAGTATTTTATAATATTTGCATTTTTTTTCTTTTCACATTATTATCATACACAAAAGAAAGTTATCCCAAAACCACATGGCAGTGTTTTGTAATAATGATGGTATTCCAGCATCAGTGATATTTGGTCTGTTTCGTAATAATCTCAACAGGTGCGGGCATGATTGTCGTTGAGACGATGAGGAGAGAGGAAGAGGGGGAGGAGGGGGCAGATACATGTTTACTGCGTGCTTATTATCCAGGTAAACAGCAATGCAATGGTAGCAATGAATGGCTGTTATTCGATCACAGCATTGCTGGTAGTAAGTACTATATTTATAGATTAAATAGTAGGGTAGACTAGACCCCCAAGACTTGGCTGTGCAACTCGTCTAGGAGAAGGAAAACTCCGAAAGAACACCAGTCTTTTTCTGCTTATACCGGCATTGTTTTCAGTCGTCGTCGACTTCTTCTCATTGGACTGATCAAACAATGCCGCTTTAGGAGATGCAATTGCGGATTGCGCGCCCCTTGCTTCATTACAGACGCCTCGCACAGGTACCCTTACAGGATGTATCTATTGTCTGTCAAGACTTGAACGATGCCAACAGCATTACATATTTGCAACCACATTGAAGAAACAAAAAAGAAAGAAAAGGAAAGACACGCGACGGGCGGTCAGCTGAAGTCTTATAAGTTCACAAGTTTCCTTTTTTCGTTTTGTCGTTTTTCTATTCCTATTTTCTATTTTAAATTATTTTTTTCGAGGACAGCTAAAGAGCGAAAACAATCTGAAATCACCTTTTCTTCTTTAAAATGCAGAAAAACAACAGGTTTCTATAGGAGCGCGGTAGTAATAGTGCCGGGGGGGGGGGAATCGATCGGGAGGGGGGAAGTCTAGGACGAGGACTCGCCACACGACAACAACAACAACACGAGGAGGAAGGAAACTCTCTCTCTCTCTCTCTTTTCAGGTGAAAGACAAAATTCAAGGCAATCTGGTGCAATAGTACCGGCGGTGGTTGTGTACCGGGTGGGTGGGGAGTTTTGTTTTCCCTGGACTGAGGAGAGAAGTAAATCGATTCCGGTTTTTCTTTTTTTTTTTTTTATTTACTCGTCACTTAACTGACGGTTGGCGACAGTTTGTGATGAGAGAGAGAAAGAGAGGGGGAGAGAGAGTTAGAGAGGGGGAGAGGGAAAGGGAGATACAGGGAGAGAGAGCGAGAATTATAAAACGAGAGGGAGGGGTAGAGAGCTATAGATAACGGGGGAGGAAGATAGAGCTGTGTGTGTATATATATATATATATATATATATATATATATATATATATATATATATATATATATGAGAGGGAGAGAGAGGGTATATATAGAGAGAGATGGGGTAAAGAGGGGAAGCGGTAGACAAGAAGGTTGTTTTTGTTGGATTATAATCCAAAACGAGAACAGAACTGTGTAGAGTGCTTAGCAGCCGACGCACAAAGAAGAAAAAACGTTTTCCTTGCTATTGTTACAAAAAAAAGAGTGTATTTATTATTGTACGCGGCTCATCTAGTAAAGCTTCTGGCGGCAATCCGTCATGTAGAGGGAAGAAATGGTCTATAATATTACTTAATTTCAATTGCCCCCCCCCCCCACACTCACACACACTACGTCGCGGGTATTTACGAGCCCTTTTTTCAAAGAATTAGATTCGAAATAAATAACATGAAGTTCGATTCCTGGACTTTGCTCAATCATCAACAAGAAGAAATTTATTTGACGAGATTTCCAAGATAACATGAGGTGGCACGCAGATTGGGGTTGTTTTGATTTACATGTTTCCGCCTTTTGTCGAAACATTTTGAACATAACGATTCGAAGATCGGGGTATTTGTTACTGTAACTAACAGAACAAAAAAAGGTTGAAGAAACAAATATGCAACAAACAAATGTTACCAAAGGCAAGATAAGTTACTCTTCTATCTACCTGGATAAGTTTATTTCTGTTTCAACTTATTTTAAAGCGTTTTATTTTGTTCAAAACAAACCTAGTGTCCCCTCTGTTCAGTTAGAACAAAAAAACAATGGCTGCCCATAAGCCCTGCACGGGGACCCTTGATAACTGCTCAAAAATCGAAAATTAAACAAAATACTGGTAGAACATTACATTCTCGCACGGTGAGATTGATGACGTTTATTGGATGTGTTTCTACCAGTATTTTGTTTACTTTTCGATTTTTGAGCGATTATAAAGGGTCCTCGTACAGGGCGTATGGCCAACCATTTTTTGTTCGTTCTAACTGAACAGATGGACACTAGGTTTGTTTTGATAATGAGAGTCGTGATGGTAATGGGAGTCTTTAAGATGAAGATAGAGGACGGCCAGGCACTCTTGACAATGAACGTTTGAAAGCAATTGTTGAATAAAACCCGCGTTGAAGTGTCGGTGAAATATTGTTGCATATTTGTTTTTTCACCCGTTTTTTTTTTTTTATCTGTTAGTTACAGTAACAAAAGCTTTGAGATCGGTATCGGAATAATGTATGCCCACCATCTTTCACTGCGGGTACCTTTATTACTAGCTGTACCTAGGTTTCTTTTCTTTTTTACTTTCATTTTTGTTTCGCTTTTCTTTTCTTTTCAGATCGCATAAATATTTACATTTTTTTTTAAACCCTTAAATTTATAAATAACTAAAAGAATACCCCTCCCAGGACGGGTAAAATTAATTCCTCGAACAAAACAGTTTTGCACCGTGCACAATTTCTTTGAGTCAGTCTTATAAATCATCCCCTTTTATATCCCCTTACGAAGATTAAAATTAAGATATAATGATACTGAACCTTATGTCTAGAATCCTTATTCCCATTTTGATCAAAATCCATTACATGATTTTGATTTTAGAAAATGTGTAAAATTTAAGGCTTAAGTTTAAGAGGTCTGAAGAAATTGAAATTCAATGACTCTTTCTTAATTGGTTTCTAATGACTATGGATCAAATTTAATGCAAATCTGATATATTTGAATGTTCAAATTGGATGTTGTGATCATATTATGCCCCCTCCAAACTCTTAAATACTCGAAAGAAACTGAAATTTGGGGAATGTTAATTAATGTTTAATACCTATTAAAATTTCACAGAAATCGAAGATATCTGAATTTTCACGAAGGGTTTCCACCTCCTTTTTACCCCTTTTGCATAAAACTAAATTATATTAAATATAGCCAACATTACAACCCCTTTCGCCTAGCAAATGTGTTTTCGAATTCATACTTATTACTTCAGGAGTGAAACCTATATAAACATACCTAACTTTATATAAATAAAGAAATGAGGAACTAAGAGCCACAGGTGATAAATCAGTGTGTGCTGATTACGTTACGAATGCAGGAGGGGGGCTACATAGTGTCATCCTTATGCGTGATCGAATCGAAGAGAATGAATATAAATTATTTAGAAATATAATTTTTTTTTATTTATGATATTGAATTTTTTATTTAAATTCATATTCGGTTGACTGTATTTTTTTTAAAATCCTCCATTCTATAATAAAGACCAATGTGTATTTATTTGTATATTTTTATATAAATAAATATATCCGTCTCATCACACAAAAGTTAGTGAGTAAAAAAATGCCTTTTTTTAAACTCCATCCGAAACCATTTCAAGGGGGCGGGGGGGGGGGTTAAAAAGCAAGTCAGACACCCCTATCATCGAAAATGAATTCCGAAAGAAATACTTCACTCTAAATAAAAAAAAATCAATGGTAGTTTTTATTGTTTTTTTAGGTCATCAGAAACGATATTTTATATATGAACAATTAAATTACTGATGTAATTGTACGATTTTATATGAATATTAATGCGAACACTAGAGAAGCATAATTTAATAAAAATTATTTGTCATTTTTGACGGAGGGTGTACATTAGTTCATCATCGTCATCATATTCGGTTTAACGTCCGTTTTATATGCTGACATATGTTGGACAGCTTGAAGAAATTGACTTCCAAACTAACCTATCTCTGATAAGGTCTTAATTTATATCTCTTTTCTTCAAGTCCATTTTATCACTTCCTCAGATATTTTCTTTGGCCTTCCCCTGTGAACTGGACCGGCTACCTCAACTATTCTGCATCCTACTTTAACATTAAAGCTGTCACTAAATGTGCTGTTAATTCTAACATGACTGAGCATTTCTGTACATTGCTTGAACAACCTTCACAAATTTAACGCATAATTATCAAAGTTAAGCTGAGGCGAGAAATAACATACATACATACACGTATGTGTAGTTTCAATTTTATTAATAGAGTTAAGGGTTTTCGGAGGAAAAATTGAAGGTGTACATTTAATGTCTGTAACTGACTCAGAAATTTTAAAATAGGGATTATTCCCAACTTCCAAGATAGACTTACCACACTTTTAACAGATTGAAAATCTAAACAATATCAACATTTCCACTTTCGATCCGCTTGGGGAGCAGCTGGGATGGTCAATAGAGATTTGCTCTCTATGGAATTGAGTGCCAGGTTTGAGATATCTCCACCATTCTGAGTTGAATACTCTCTTACCTTGCAATTGTTCTGGAATGTGTTACTCCTCAATTGCATACAATTAAGTTTATGCATAGAAGACATGTTTGACTATCTGAGTTGCAATAGCACTGAAGAAGAAACGTCTGAGTACACCTGCTTTGACTGAATTGAACTAGGGCGGTTCTGGAAGTATGCTGCATCAATCCAGAGCAGTTATTACGGCTGGATGTTCCGTATATGATTGACAACATTGACCCAATGTGGGATAGAGAGAAATTAATGTGTTCTGCGATCCTCGCGGTAGTTAGTATAGTGATGTGGACGACGCATCTAAGGGGTTGAATCTTTTTCTGAGCAGGATCTGATTTCTATTCTTCAAGCGTCAGCTTGAGGTCAAAATTAGATGTTATATAAAGAGATTATATTGCATCGAATTTAAGAAAACGTGGGTACAAGCAGCGAGCTTGTGTGTACGAAAGGAAACCAAGTAGGAGTATGGTTTTCCATGCTTGAGCATGGCGCATACAATTATGCCCTGTTTGACCCCAGCTTGATTAAGGTAGCCTCTTAGTTAATTGAGTGAAGAGTCATGTCCCCCTTTTTTAGTTTTTGGTAATAGAATTCCTCCAAGATGTGCACACCTTACTTTTATTTGACCTTGATCTCCCCAAATTGTTTCCTATCTTGGAACGACTACACCAACTCCCAAACTCAACTCAATTTCATTTCCTCCCACTTATAGATCAACTTGCTTCTTTTCGGTTCTAAACAAACCGGAAAACAGTGGGTGGTCTATATTGTTACAAAGGATTGGGAGGGCCTTACTGACCTGTTTTCTTTTTTTATGGGGGGGGGGGAGAGCGGGGGAGAGCACTTTCCATTTTGTTATGCTAATAAAATTGTATATATATATATATATATATATATATATATATATATATTTATAAATAAAATTTAATTCAAACGATTGGGGATATATTAAGTAGGGTATCCTATAGAGTAAATGTGGTATTGTGGTGATTAACTGAAAATGGACAAATAGTGAACAAATGAAAGGAACCATGCCTGAACAAATGAATCAAGATGCGTCTAGATAGAGAGAGGATGACCAACGACCTCCTCTCCCTATTTCCACACTTGATTACCTTGTGCCTAATTTGTAAATAAAATGAATTTTTTTATTTGTAAATAAAAAAATTAAAATGTAGTATCTTCTTTCCTCAGCCTGAGGAAGAGAAATCCTTCTAGACTGATGCAATGTTTATTTTTGTTTCCACCAGAATAGCTTTTTAGTGGATTTTCCCAACATTAAAAAACGACCTTTTGCCTTATTTTGCCCTCGTGCAGAGCAAGTAAAAAAGGACTTACTTCCAGTTCTTTTAACCACTGACCCATGAGACAATCAATGAGATTTTTTTGGTTGAAGAACACAAAAGAACCATACTACTTGACTTTTAAACTTAAATTCAAGCTAGAGATTATTTTCTATTTGGCAGTTTAAAAGCTTCAAATGTCTATGATTGTTTAAAAATTGCTGACATGCGTTCGACTATTGTAAAATTTATTCGAAATTAATCTTTAAGCCTTTTAACTGTTGAATAGTGTAAGCTCTGATTTGAATCAAAGTTTAAAAGCATTGATTTGTAACACAAAAAAAACATATTAAAGAAAAACTAATTAATTTTCTTGAGAAAATTAATTAGAAAAGCAAAAAGTCACTTAAAAATAGTCCAAAAAGTCACTTAAAAATAGTCCAAAAAGTTACTAAATAAAAAGTTAGAAAAGTTGCTCCATAAAAAAAAAAGAAAAAATTAAAAGATTACTCAAAAAATCCATTAATATGACAAAAAAAAAAAGATCATGTCACTTTTGATGAAAATATCCAAAAGCCACATACAAAACTTGCTAAAATATCCCTACTCTCTCAACAACAAAAAAATCCCAATCTCTCCCAAACTATTTTTCAAGTTATTTACTCCAATATAGAAGGCTAAACAAATAAAAGATATAAAAGGGGCAAATTATCGTTCCTTTCTGGTTCTGCAAACAAGAAATACCGGTTTGATAAAATTTGGTTATTTCTCAGTAAAAACAAATGCTGTTAGCAACTTGTCATATTTAACTGTGGGGAGGACTTTTCAGAAATGTTATTAATCAAGTTTAAACTAAAGACTGCAAACATGTTCCAGATAAAATGTAATTCTAAATAAATAAATGGCAAAGTTGGGCCCATTTCTCGCACTAACAGTAAAGTCAAAACACATTATTTCAAGTTAATTCAACTGCAGACAAATGGTGCATTTTTTATATATATATATATATATATATATATACTGCTTATGTATATGTGACATCAGTCGCAAGTTTAACTTATTTGCATATTGGTTTTGAAAAAGGACATTTTATTAATTAATTATTTTATATTGTTTTTAATTCAATAATTGTTTTGATTATAATATAATAAATAGTTCCGTTTCGCAATATTGTTTTATTTCCTGGAAAAAATATTTAGCATTCGTGTTAAAATGTTCTTTTTTTCAGAGGGACTGACTTGATTTTCAACAAGTTGCGATCTATTCCTAAATTGCAAGTGAAAAGGCAAATTGATTTCTTCTTTATTTTGATTTCTTTACGGTCACATTTAAAAGATAAATAAATTTGTATCAAAATTACAGAAAAGATTTTTTTATAATCTCTTTTCTTATGAATGCAACCCAACATTTTAAGAAAAACAAGTTTAATTTAAGTTTCATGCGATGTTCTTCATTTCCGGCTGGACCATCTAGTTTGAGCTCATCAAATGTTTATTTGCCAAGTACTTTTCTTTCAACATGCAGCAATGATGATAGTTTTTTAATGTAGTGAGAAGTTGCATTCAGAACACCCTTTCCTGCCTTGACAGAATCCATAAATGACTTCACAATCTAATTGGAAATGATCTCTTCTCTTCCCTACAGCCCCTTTCTCACAGAAGAGATGTTGCTAGCCTTTCTCTAGTCTATCGCTTTTTTCATGGAAGTTGCTCGACTGAGCGCCAATCTCTGCTTCCCTTTTGTAAATCATTCACAGCAAGAACTCTACTTTTGACTGCCACTGTAATAAAAAAAATTTAAAATTTGTTTCTTCTTCTGTGTACCCAAAACCAAATGGAGTTTCTACGAACAGAGTTTAGTTCCAAGAACCTTCCAACTGTGGAACTAATTGTCATGGGACTGCTTTCCTGCAGACTACAACTTAAAGTCCAATTTCAAGAAATACTTGTAGAGCTGTCCTCTTAAGTAATTCAATGTTGGCCTTTCCATCCATCATTTTCGACACTCTCATAGTATACTTCAGCATTCAACTGACAATCTCATTAGCCATTATCCTAGAGTAGCTTTTGGACTTTGTAAGTGCTGACTCATTAGTAAGAAAACCAAAAAAAGTCTCCCGGATGCACAGGAATTTATTTCAATCAGTACCTGAGAAATCCAGTGTGTCCCAATTAAAGTTTCTTGATAAAGTATGTAAAACTACAGAACTCTTAAACTGTTTTGTGTCAATCTCCTGAAAAAGCATTTTAGTTATTCAATGATTGGTCTGGAAGAAGATCAGGATGAAGAAGACAACTTGGTAGAGTTATCCGTGTGTGGACGCATCTGGTTAGAATTGAATGTTGAATAAGAAAGGGGTCACCATCTTCCAAGAAAAACACTAATATCTCCACTAAAATATGAATCAACTTTATACAAAGGGAACACTGAAACATAAGGAGAGTTGTTTGATAGGCTGGCTTTTATCGATAACAGAATGTGGCATCCTGGAGTTCCATCTCGCCTTGACGCTTCTAGCTAAGGGACGAGAACAGGATAGTACATGTCTTATCGTGATGAGAAACTGAATTGTCTTTTGATGCCAACTTCCTTAGCGCATATTTATTTGTTGTATTTGCGCAGTTGTGTCCTCACACCTATGCAGTTATATAAGTCTAGATGCTTCTCTTGTGACAGAGGACAGAACAGATACTACATTTCGATCCCAGCCCAAAGGCTGGCCTTTTGCTTGCCTTCTAGAAAGTAATAATAGCAAGCTAGGCTACCATTATCATGACAGATGAGTTTCATCTTCAGTAAGTGTTAAATATTTTTGGCTTTGTATCTTCAAAATATTTTTCCCTGATAATAAAAATGTCATATTCCTCTTTGTGAGAAGTTGAATAAATGAAGCCATCCACAGTCTCTTGATAACATATCAACTTGACTTTCATCAGTGAGAGTCTTTTGTCATAAGAGTAAGAAATCAATTGAATCAGGTCTGAAGCCATCATAGGCTATCTCCTTTACAATGCAATAAAATAGGAGTGTCAGGATTAACCCGTGATGATTACGATTATGACATCCTCTCTTCTAGGGATGGGAGATTCTGATGAAACCAGGGGAGGGGGATTTTTCTTTTCAATCTATCCTAAGCACATTATCATTTGCAAAAAATCCACACCTTAAACCAACCTTGTGTTAGAAGTGAAGTCAGAGTTGGAGGTTTTGGAAGGAGTTCGATTCAGCGTCGTAAGAATGCTGGAAGTCAGATTCAGATTTTTTCATCGCCAAAGCATTAGCAGTGTCTGAATTTTAGAAAATCCTAGCCAGTCCGAGTCGGAAGTAAGGAGGGCCCCGCCAGTCCGAGTCGGAAGTAAGGAGGGCCCCGCCAGTCCGAGTCGGAAGTAAGGAGGGCCCCGCCAGTCCGAGTCGGAAGTAAGGAGGGCCCCGCCAGTCCGAGTCGGAAGTAAGGATGGTCCCGCCAGTCCGAGTCGGAAGTAAGGAGGATTCTACGAGTCCGAGTTGGAAGTTGGGGAGTTCCACAAGTCCGAGTCGGAATTTGGGGAATCTTACGAATCTGAGTCAGAAGTCGGGGAGTCCTAGGAGTCCGTGTAGGAGAGGACTGAGACTCCTAGGAATCCGAGTAGGAGAGTTTTAGGAATCTTAGTCGGAAGTCAGGGAGTCCTAGTAATCCTAGTCGGAAATCGGGGAATTTTACAAGTCTGAGTCAAAATTGGCGGAACCCTAAAAGTCTGTGTCAGAATTTAGGGAATCCTAGGGGCTTGCATCAGAATTTTTTGAATCCTAGGATGCTGATTCAGAATTTTTGGAGTCGTAGGATTCAAAGTTGGAACTGGGAAATCCTATATGTCTGAGTCGGAATTTGGGGAATCCTACAAGTCCGAGTCGCTATGTTGGGAATCTTAGGGGTCGGAGTCGCTATGTTGAGAACCCTACGGGGGTCGGGTCGGAGTCAGAGTTTCGAGAATCCTAGGAGTCGGAGCCAGAATTTGGGAATTCCTATGTCAGAATTTTTGTAATACTGTGAACTGGAGTCAGACATTATAGTTTTTGATTCCGCAACCGTGGTTAAAAGTGTCTTCGTGAGTATGTGTGTGAATGACAATTAGAAATTACACCTAAAGTCATTTTAGTAAAATTTACAATCAGAAACCAACAGTTGGATCCTGTCTACCCCCCCCCTCCCCCCCCAAAAAAGTGAGAGGAGAATAAAAAGAAATGTTCTTAGATCAAGAGCTTTTCTGGAATCATTTCAAAAAAGTTAAACAGTGGAAGAACAAAGTTTGGTAAGTCACTAGACTCACAGGAAATGGATAATCCAGTGAAAAGAAGTCCATTTATTCTGTAAAGTCTTCAATGGCATCAAGTCACAAAGAATTCCAAAGAATTCCACATTATATCAAAGATTGAACTGATCTTTGAATGACCAATGTGTATGAGTCAGCAGTTCGTTAACTTTACTGAATGAAACATTGGAACTTAACGTAAAACTATTTTCATGAAATAATCATCAAATCCTGTTGATCCACTTTCATTTTATCAGTCAAGATAGATTAGAGAAGACTAAATAATTTTTTAAAACTAATTCATACCCGCTCCGAGAGCAGTGTTAGTGCAGTACCTGGGTATTTCAATTTCCATCGTAACCTAGCTTCTACCACTTTATAGCTAGGATGAAGAAATGTATTTATGAAATTTTGTGGAAAAAATACACTTTGTATTTGCATAAGAGAGTAAGTAACTATGATGAATGTATTTATATATTGGTTTTACTGGTCCAAAAAATTATAAATTATGTTTTTAAGCAAAGATAATATGCTTTGAACTTATGCAAATTATACTTTATGTCCAGGGCCGGCGGGACAGTTATGAAAGTGGGGGTCTTCTCTTAAAAAGTGTGTGGGGGGGGGGGCGGTTAAACACATGCATATCAACTTAATTATTGATGACCGTAAAGTGGGGGGGGCCCAAGTCAAAAAGTGAGGGGGCTTCAGCGCCCCCCCCCCTGCCCTTCCCCTCGGTGCCGCCATCCATGATGTCTACTTTTTTGCTGATTATCAAAAAAGAGTTAATTAGTTTTAAAAATATATATCATGCAATGTTTTTTTATGTTAATATATTATGTTAACTTCTTTAAAATTATAAAAATGTATTCAGTTAAAAAAATTCCTTTAGACTTACGTGAGATTCAAACTCAGGTATTGACATCATAAAAACTACTACCTTGGTAATGCATACTCTGCCTATTCTTTTTTTGTTAACCAATCAGTTTTTTAAATTTTATTTGGATAATGTGGATTACTGTTTTCATCTTGAATGTTATTCTCACAACATTTCGGTCGATGTAACCTCCAACCTTCTCCAGTCCTATCTTGTTGAACTTGAGAATCTTTCTGTCGAACTCGGGAATCTGTATGGAATTTTCTTTTTCGCTAGCATGTTCTCACTCACCGAGTGATTCATATGTTGTGTGATAATAACATACTTGTGTGTAAGAGGAAACAGTCAGAGTTTAAGCATCGAGTTGACACGACATGATATCCCTTTCTCTCCTCTAGCCATGACTTGAGCAAGAGGCAAGATGAAAAACCAGAACTCAATCTCACTTGTATAGTACATGCATGTCTACTGGCTCAACATATTTTTGTATTCTTGTCTATGTAACTGTTTCTCCGACTATGTCTACAACAGATGAATGAATAAAAATAAAATTGATTTGAATTTTAGAAGTTTAACCTTGTAATCAAACTATGGTAACCCATTTTTATTCATACCCCGAAAAGCCAGAAGAATGGATATCTATGCATCAACCCTTTTCTTCATACAACCCGACTCCTTTTCGTTCCTTCCTACAAATAGGAAATTTCTACAGATTCATTTTAACATTTAATCCATTAGTGCCAAATTTTATTTTATTTAACTTATTACAAAAATGTTTTTATAAATATAATATATTATTTTGAAAAGTCACACATTGGAAAATACTTTCAAAGATTTGCTTGACTTTATAGGATAGAGCATTCATTTAACTATCAAAATATGGGGTTGTTAAATGGACTACTTTCCTCAAAAAGTTTATTATTGAATAATATATGAAACTGACTGTATCCTTCCACTATAAATTCTTACAGTATACTGAAAACTGAGACATCAGTGTTGCCAATTTACATCAGACAGTAGGGGTAATCTTTGAAAGACACCCACATCTTTATGACTAACTATGGATATCTTTGAAAATACAAATGTTGTTGAAATATGGTTAATTACCCTTCTGGTCCTAAAAAAAGGACCGTGGTCGATAATGGGTTAACAAAATATAATCAAGTTTATTAAGATTAATTTTTTCAGGTACTGTTAAAATGAAAAACAAAAAAAAACAAAAACAATATTATCATGTTTTATTATACTTATCTGATTATTTCAATGTACTTAGCTTATTTAAAACAAAAGGAAAGAAATGACTGATTTTTATTTGATTATAAAAAGATTCTAGGTCAAGAACTGGCTTAGTGGAAGAGCACTCACGTTGTATGTTAAAAGTTTGCAGTTTGTCTCTGCTTACCCCGTCATTGCTTTTAGTTGTTTCAGATTCCCCCCCCCACTGCACTTAAGCAATACGATTTAGTGTGGTTAAGGATTGCATGACTCTTGCTTCACTTTAAATTCTTCATACCTATTCATCGTTTCTTGTGTGTGAGAGAGAGAGAGAGAGAGAGAGAGACACACACACACAAATTAAAATATATTTTACAAACAAAACAAGGAACTATTTTAATCTGTGGCAGACGTTATGATCCTGAACCAAGATCGAGCGATGGAAGTTGTCCAAACTTGCCGCACCCCCACCATAAAAAAGTCAGTCTTTGCCCGGCGTACAATTTGAAGATTTAAGAAATGTTTAAATCATAGGTTGCGAGTGAGGATTCGAACACCGCTCCATTGATTACGAATACCGACGTTAGCATAGACGATCTCGTGGTGTCTTTATTTTAATATTCGGAACAACGAGTACCCGAGATGTACTTATGCTAATCAAGTTGGTTTGCATATGTCGGATAAAAGAAAGAACATAATTCGCATTTTGTGTCGGGATTTGACTAATCTGAACTTTATACTGTGAAGTGCAGAACGCAGTCGGGAGAAAGAAAAGGGAGAGAAAACGTTAAGTAAGTTGTGAGTTGGATTTTTTGACTGAGACAACAACTTGATGATTTTCATTTGAATTCCGTGAAATTTTGTCTTTAACGGTCTCATTGAAGTCAGAGTGAAAATTCTTCCCGGATAGTCTTTCACCTCTCCCCCCCCCCCTCACCGCTTTCAAAATCATATTCATCAAAATTAGCTTCATCTCAATGGTCGTTTATTGCCACTTTACATCAAGCGATCACAAACAATTTTCACCGTTTACATAATACTTTGAATCAGCTGCTACTGAGGTTATATACTTAATTATCTCTTAGTGTTATGTACTCTTTACACATACACATATATATATCTATAAGTTAGGTATGTTTATATAGTGGTATGTACAGGATTCACACCTAAACTAATTAACCGATCATTATGAATTTTGATACACAGCTGCTAGGTGTAAGGGATCCAAATGTGAGTTATATTAAGTTTAATTTAGTTTTATGCAAAGGGGATAAAAGGGAAACGGATTCCCTTCATGAAAATTCAGATATCTCTGATTTTTGTTAAATTTTAACAATAGGTATTAGACATCAATTAATAAATATTTCCCAAGTTTCAGGTTCTTTGGAGTATTTTAAAGGGGATTTTAGGGGTGCATAAGGCACAACCACCCATTTGAAAATTCAAATGTATC
This sequence comes from Sepiola atlantica, assembly GCA_963556195.1. Classification (NCBI taxonomy): domain Eukaryota; kingdom Metazoa; phylum Mollusca; class Cephalopoda; order Sepiida; family Sepiolidae; genus Sepiola; species Sepiola atlantica. The sequence continues at coordinate 211,158,054 of OY744515.1, read as the reverse complement.
AGATTTGAGTTGAATTTGATTCATTGTATCTCGATTTTAATCTTCTAAAGGGGCATAAAAGTTGTGCAAAACTGTTCTGTTCGAGGAATTAATATATAGTGAAACAGAGACGACTCATTATTATAGTTGATTAAGGTGATGGGTAGTAATGATAATATTGCCAACATAGATGTCATTGCTGCCATCATAGTCCCAAACCATATCATATTTACTGTCATTTTAGACTTGTTAGAATGTTGTCAACATAGAGACCAAGGTTTGTGTGTACACATGCATGAAATATTTAACTTCGATGAAAAGGAGACTCTTATTTAACACTGTTTTAGTACTGGGTGGTTCCCCAAAATGTCACCCATGGAATCGTTAAGAAAATTCACAATTCTTTCTGCAATACAACCATATTTGGTACAAATTAACTTCAGTCCACCAAGTTTCAGTCATGTACGTCCAACAGTTTTTGTTTTATCACTGTTCAATGATATGCAAGGACACTTTGGTGGTCGTCTCATCAGTAGAATGTGTGATCGTGAACAGATTTCACACTAACGGACCTTAACTCACCCTAATTTTTATCCATGAGGTTATCTTAAAGATAATGTCTATCAAAACAATCCCAAAACTATTCCTGAACTAAGGAGAGCCATCACAGCCGAGATCAGGGCAATGCCAAGGCATGAGCGCATCCGAGTTAATGACAATATTGCATGTCATATCCAGATGTGCTTATCATTGAATGATGGTGAAACAGACTGTTGGACATTCATGATGAAAACTTGGTGGATAAATCAGGCATCAACTGAAGTTTATTTGAAGCAAATATGGTTGGATTGAAGAAAAGATTATGAATATTTTTATTATTAATGATTCCATGTGTGGCATTTTTAAGAGGTAATTCTGTAACATTATCAAATTAATGTGCACACACACCCACATTATATATATATATTTATTTTGGTACAGAAAAATTAGTACAACATTCGTACCGTCGGTTTCAAGCACGGAACGACTTAGCCATCCGGCTCTCTTCAGCTTCTGTTATCTGTTTCGGAAATGTGAAGTCACATGTCACTCTCGTTGGGACGCGTTATTTGCTTAGCATGTTGTGTATGTTTGTTTGAATTTAAATTTAGTGTAAGGAAGGTTTGAAAGAAAGATGGGGGGGGGGGAGTAACAGTTGATATTTAAACCGGAGATATATAAAAATATTTAAAAAATATAAAAAATAAATTTTTAAAAATAAAAAAAAATAAAAATAAAAGTAAAACAATAAATAAAAGAATAAAGGAATGTTTCTATATAATTCCCGTGAGTCAATATTATGAATTTTGTATATTTGTCCGTTACTGTTTTGGGGTTTGATGATGTGCGTTCTAAAGGGAGAGAGAAAGGGAGAAAGAAAGGGTTAAAGGCGTTTTAAAGGGAAAACCGTTACTTAATTTCGTGTTTAAATTCTGGATTAAAGGACTTTAAATCAATCCTGAAGGAATTTAAATAAAGGTATCACTCGGCCGGTCTAAGGGCAGTAACTCTGTGGGGATTTTAAATGGTTTGAAGCCGTTTAAATAGATCTGTTTGTGAGATGTGAGAAAGTTGTCTTATGACTGAGAAATAATATTGTGAAATAGGGGTGTTATCCTCTTAATGACTGGAGAAATATTTGGGGGAAAGTTGAAGTTTTGCTCTTGAAAATTAGTGTGGATATGGGTTGATTAAGGTATTTGTTCGTATTTTTTAATTTTATTAATATTAATGAGAGGTTATAGTTGAGAAAATTTTCTGGAGTGGAAGCAGAGGGGGGAGTAGCTAGGCTTTTATGTGTATCGGTCAGTCCAGTTTATGAGTAGTGCTAGTCTCTTGTGGATACATCCCTTAAAGATTTCATCGCGAATATTCAAACAGGCTGTATTTGGGTCAATGATGGCCTTTGATATGTGGTATTTTTCAGCGTCACATAGAGGGCATCTGTTTATGGCTAGAGAGAAGGATGGTTTTCTCTCAATTACTTTCCATCAAATGGAAAGTAATTGAGAGAAAACCAGAACCAGGTAAGTTTGTACGAGAGAGAGAGAGAGTATAGGGTGAATTGGGGAGAGATATCATGACTTTTGGCCACCTGTGCCCATCTCTTCCTGCTGGGGTTGGCGAGACGATCAGTTCTCATGTCTTGTTCGTCGGCTGGTACAGACTCAAGAGACATAAACAGCCATAAACGGAAGTGACGTAATTTCCGACTTCCACTTTATCCCCCCCCCTAACAATGGAAGGGAGTGATAAAGATGAATTTGAGAGGGATAAATAAAGACTCGGATGGAAATGGGTTCGTTTGGTGCCCCCCCCTCCTCGACGTAAATACCCCCGACTAACCTGACAAGCAGCAAAATCCCACGCCTTCACTGTAGAGGTCCCCAGATGCCGGAAAGCCTTATACTTTAATAGTTTCCTCCCTTGAACGGCTAGACTTTGGAATTCCCTTCCAGTTTCCTGCTTCCTCGACTAACATGCAGAAATTTAAATGTAATGTTAACAGACATCTCGCTCTTCAACTTCCTACTTAGTGTCCTTGTAGGCATGGCCCCTAATTCACAGTAGCCCCTTACATCTCAGTAGCAATATGCTTTATTTGGGGTGAATATGAGTAAAAAAAAAAATTTCTACAAGTTGCTCAACACCTGCCAGTATGTAAAACAGATGTTGATGATGACGACGATGGTGATAATTGTGATGAAGTTTCAGAATTTAACAACGCAAAGCACTGGTAATTCAACCATAAATAATTCTACAAATTATTAGCAAACTTGCTGTATTGTCAGAAATATCGCTCCTAAGTGCTCGTGAAATAAGAGTCGGTTTGGTTGATGGCTTGCGAAAACAGTGCTCGTTTTGTAGGAGTCGGCTCGGTTGTATCGCTTGCAAAAATATTGCCCGTTTTTGTAACACTAATTCCATCTGAAGTCTGATAACTATAGAGGCATTCAATAGAATCCCAGCAATGTTGTGGTTCAACAAGCCACTCCCACCAATCTAACCAATCAAAAGATGTTTTAGATTACAAATGCAATAGTTTTTACGATGTCAATACCCAAGTTTGAATCTCACGTAAGTCTAAAGGTCTTTTTTAACTGGATAAGTGTTTTATAAATTTTAAGAAATTAACATTACATAAAAACACATTACATAAATATTTTTTTTTAACTAAGTGACCGTCTTTTTTTTTTCATAATCTGCAAAAAAAGTAGACATGAACGATATTCGGCAATAGTTCAAAACGAAATTTTTTTGCTTAACAGTTTCTAATTGTTTGGCCAATAAAAGCAATTTGTAAATACATTCATTGTAGTTAGTTACTCTCCCATACAAGTACTAAGTAGCATATTTTTAAGGAATTTTTAATACTTCTCTTCGTATTGGCGTCAGGAAGGGCATCTGGCCTCAATTAAGAAAATGACTTTCAAAAAAAAAGTCACATTTCAGGCTGTGCAGAACTGGTGATAGACCAATTGCTCGGCCTGGTCTGCAAAAGTAACCCAGAAGAACATGAAAGCAAAGCCGTGACTGAAGTAGACTCGGCTAACCAAACAAATAGAAACAGTGTTTTTTTTAATTTAAAAAAAGTCTTTATTCACCCTAAACAAGGCATATTGAATTAGAGACACCTTATATATAAAGTAAAGTTAGTCTATCATTTCTTTGCTATTGATAGCTTTCTTTTCTACAAATAAATATTTGATAATGGGCATCAGTTTTTATCTCTTCTTTACAATTTTACTTTTGTTCACCCTAAACAAGGCATATTGCCACTGAGACGTAAGGGGCTACTGTGATTAGGGACAGATTCATAGGTGGCATCCTAAGTGGGGAGTTGTGGAGCAAGATGTTTTTTCACGTTACATTTAAATTTCTGCATGTTGGTACAGTCAGGGAAACATGGGAGAAATTCCAAAGGCAAACAGTCTGGGGAAAGAAGCTATTAGAGTAGAAATTTTTCCGGCATCTGGGGACCTCTGCAATGAAGGGGTAAGATTTTGCTGCTAATCGAGTTGGTCGGAGGTATTTTGAGGGGGTACAAGTACAGTAAGTTAATTGGAGCATATTCCGTAGAAGTACTAGTAAAAACAAGCATAGAGATGCAAAACTGCGGTGATGGGACAGGGGATGGATCTTGGTAGACAGTGCAGGACCTATTAGGTTATAGACTCTTTTCTAAACCCTGTCCAAGAGGAATAGACTAGTGGTTCTAGTAGTTACCGATCTAACACTTTCGGCTAACAGTATAAGCTGATCCAATTCAACTCCACAACAAACGGTCCATGAAGGCATAAAGGATGACATACGCCAGCTGTTGAATGTACAGATCTAAAGGTCACATTTAAATGGTGAGGATGGCAGGTCTTAAATATTAACGCACGACATGCCACCCTCCTCATTTGGACCACCTCCACTTTTATTTCCAGGATGGCATAGATCTCATTTACATAGCAATGAAGTTGACGCCACCACAACCACCCAATCCCACTCACATTTGTTAATTTTTCTCTTTTTTCCTACACACAGTATTTCCCCAGTAATGTCCGGGTGGAACTCTCGAGAAGTTTCAGTTTTTTTTTGTTTTTTTTTTTAATTCAGAATTTTTCGGGTTATATTATTAAAAAGTTATACAGATATTTGTTATTTCTTTACATACATATATACGTAAAAAATGAAAATATATATGTTAATAAATAATACGTCTTGTTAATAGCGACGTGATGCAGTCTTCTTCATGCTAGAGAGGAAACTTTTGACCACTTATGAAGTGGAAAAAATGCAAACGCTATCATTATACATGAATTAAAAAATTATGGTGTTTTTGGAGTTTGTCTGTTCGTACGCAAAAAGAAACGTTATTGGTTCACAAAAAAAGAATAGGCAGAGTACACATTACTAAGGCAGTAGATTTTACAACGTCAATACCCAAGTGTGAATCTCACGTAAGAAGTCTAAAGGATTTTTTAACTAGATAAGCGTTTTATGAATTTAAATAAATTAACATAACATAAAAAAGCATTAGATAAATATTTAAAAGAAAAGTTAAATGACCTTTCTTTTGATAATCCCCCAAAAAAGACAATGGATATTTGACATTAGTTCAAAGTGAATTATTTTTGCTTAAAAACAGTTGCTGTTTTTTTACCAATAAAAACTATGTAAATACATTCATCGTAGTTACTTACTCTTTTATGCAAATACTAAGTAATGTATTTTTTTTTCCATATGAGCTATGAAGCGGTAAAAGCTATGGAAAGATGGAAATTGACATACCCAAGTACTGTATGCACACTGCTCAAGGAGCAGGTATAAACTAGTTCATTTTTTAAATTCTTAACTCTTTGGATGTTTTAATTTATTTTTGAATTTTTAAACGATTGGAATGAATGATTTTTTTTCATTACATTTTTTTGAGGCGAGATGCTTTCGTCCATGTTTTTCTCTTAAACTTCCCATTCCCCGCCTTATCTTATTAGAGTAGGATTGATTTAGGTTATTTATTTGAGCACGATACCAATTTTAGACAAACATCTACTGTTATTTTACTGGGGGGGATTCACATCTATTCCAACGGTATATATCATGGATAAATGAACAAAGATTTTGGAGGGTTTGAACTCTATTTGCTATTATCACAGTGTATTGCTAGTCATTACACCATCCATAGTATCAAGCCCTGTCACTCAAACAAACTGTTAGAGCTTCTCGTGCAGTAAGATGGTACATGGGATGTTTTAGTTAACGTAAAAAGTAAATTTCCACCTCAAAATTAAATTACGCAAACAGGAAATGTCTGCTTAGAAATTAAGATCAGAAATTTAGTGAACACGTTCAAGAAAGTGACACAACGAACAGGAAGTCACGATAGCAAACACAACAACAAAAATAATCTGGTAAAGCCTCTTGCATGTTGACCTGCGAACAGAACAAACGTGGTTTGGAGATTCCAGCCCACCCCCCCACACCCACGGGAGATGGATGGTGGAGAAGGTTTATATAATATTAATGTATACTGCAAAGAATGTAATATTACTCTGTATACTCTATAGAAACTGATACTAAAATAAAACAACAAAAGAATCATGACACAGAGTGGCATAATGTATGTTGTTTCTAATTGCTATAATGAAAGAACGATTATTACAATCGCTTCTACTTAAGGAAGAAAGAGAACAACTACAACGGCTGCTACGAAGAAGAAAGAAAACAACTCTACAACATAAAAATGACTGCTACAAAAAAAGAAAGATAGGCAAACAACCTCTACACAGCATGATCACTATGTCTACTACTATGTGTCAACAACACTTCTAAAATATACGCCAGCTATTTGTTGTGGTCGACCGCTATGCGCCCGTCCCAATGTATTATCAGTCCTGTTTGCAGCCCATGACTCGAGATGCTTCTTGGTCTGTCTATCTTGCTTTTTCTTTGTGTATTTCCAAAAGAGGGAAGATGTTTTTGTACAAGATGGAGGCCAGCAAAAGTGTGTCCAATCCATCTTCAACATCTTTGTAAGATTTCTTCCTTTATCAGTCGCTGTGCTGTTCTTTGCCACACACATACACATTTTTCATTTGCTATAAACATATTGTGAAAATATTACTATTATAAGTCCACTATGATGTTGCACATCCTTAATACATTTCTTCAGGGACAAAATTTGAAAATACCCTTTTTCTTTAAATCATTTAAAAATGTTTATAAATATGTAATTTATTTGAATAACGTATTTCATTAATCACGTTTTGAGTCCATTTACATTTTTAAAAGGCTCAGTCCAGGCTCATTTATGAAGAACTGAGCCAACAGAAACATTTTGCAACATCGCTGTGGACCTATAATACAAGGAAAAGAAGGAAATTTGAGGTTGTAAATTTTGTTTAAATTTTATTGCTCTTTCAATTTGTACAGACGAGATTTTGAGCATCTGTGAGTGCATTATTATATTAGTCTTTGGAAAACTTTATAAAAGTAATTTTTTGTACTAATAAATTACTCTTTGACAAATTTCCCGATTTTCTAGAAACTCCTTTGTATTATTATTACTAGCAGGACCAGTGTTCCGGCATTGCCCGGGAGAATTAAGGAAACCAGGATTCACAACCTCAAGAAGTAAATAAACCAGAAAGACTTTAAGCCCAAAATGCTAAGCATTTATCCACGATATAGAAAATATTGTTTAGTAGAACTGAGAGTTATATTAAAATAAAAACAATCAAAGAACAAGAACAAAATATAATCAAATAATTAAGGAGATGTCCTTTTGCAAAGGAATGTGAGAATTAGTTAACCTTCGGACATCGATCATATAGATGTGAAACAGTCTATTAGAAAGCTCTTCTTTTTCTATCATGAATATGAAGTTGGACTTTTAATCTCAATGTCAGTGTCACAAATGGCTTAACTTTATAAATATACTAAAAATATTGAGCATTGTTTTCATTACAAATACAAAAATTTTAGCCCAGCTTATATAAAAAAATATAATTTCTTCACAAAAAAAAAAAAAAATCAAATATATTTGCAATGAAAGTTTTCAGTTTGAGTTGCAGTCAATTCTTCCCCCCCCCCCAAAAAAAGCAAAACAAAATAATTGAATCGAGAACCAAATGCAAGAAATCTGCCATGACATGAAAGGTCACATTCTGTGTTGTTAAAATGCAAAATAAAAAGGAAAGAGAATCTAAACTTACATTATTGGAATGGTTGTTGTTCACTTGATAGTTCTTCTGACCATTCGCCATTTTACCATGACCTCTTGATCGCTTCGATAATCCGTTGCAAAGGAGAATGATTTTGATGGCTTGCTGAAAAGAGAGAAATGATATGCATTAAAGTTTAGCTCAGGGAGGAGGAAAAAAATGGAGACTCAGGGAGAAACGGAATTTATTTTTAAATAAATCGATAAAAAACTTTTAGTGATGTAAGAAACCGATTATAGTAATAGAGAGAAAATGTATTGGTGTTTAAATTTTTATCAAAATGCCAAAAGCAATTTATGTATCTCGAAAACAATTGTTATTTCCTATATAATAATAATACACTAAGGCAATTTCATGTCTGTATGCAAGTTATCACCCTCCACCCCTTTGTAAATCGATTGCCGTAGATACAATGTAAAAGTGATTTTTAAAAAAATTTAATCTCATGTCACTGTTGCATTGAATGTTCAACTCAAACTAAAATACACTTTCTTGGCCTTTGAGGTAGGATAAATGTGTAGTATCTGTTATGTCCAAAGATGGAACAATTATATTGTGGGGTCTGCATTCGCGCCAGATGTGCATTGAATGGAAAAATGTCACAAACTCCTTCAAGGGTTTTGGAGATAGATCCTCATAACGAGATATATTGTGAAACTGGATTAACCAAAAGAGATAGATAAGTATGTTTAAGTTTGAATAAAGGTGGTAGAATAATATAGTGGGATCTGCGTTCATGCCGGACGTCCATAGAATAGAATAGAAATATGTCACAGACTCCTTAAGCACGGCAGCATTATAAAACAGATGTAAGATACAACTGTGGAATTTCCACGGGTCCCGCTAGTTGTTATTATTATTACTAGCAATATGCCCCCCTCCCAGGGTTTCATATTTTTGCTAGTATATATAATGTAAGTATTTAGTTTACTAATTAACAGCTGATTGTGACAATTTTGTTGTTGACATATGCTACCCCTCGCTCAAAAGGATGTGATGACGCTTTGGAGGATAGTCTCATGACAACAGAACAGATACTACACTACTTCCTCAAAGGAGAAGGTAATGCCTGGGAGGATGGTATAAAAACAGAAGAGATACTACACTACCCGCCCCCAACTCCCCCCCCCCCAAAAAAAAAGAAAGTAATCCCAGAGAGAATGGTATCATGACTACAGAGAAGGTATTATGACGAACAAACATATACTACACTACCCTTCCCCCAAAGGAGGCGGTAATGTCTGGGAGGATGATCTCATGACAACAGAACAACTATTACACTACCCACACGCACATTGAATTGAGCATTGAAAAAAATAGTACATGAATCTGAAATAGTATAGTAAACTGAACTGAGCATTAAAAGACAGTAATTGCATAGTTTTGCCTTCAGACAGACAGATACCAAATCTCCATTAGTAACAGATTTTTCATTTTTCATCTTTGCTTCTCATACTAAGATTAGATGTTTCGCGAATGACTTTCAAATTCTCCTATCTATTGCCATTTTGCTTGTGCCACCCGCTAGGAGTCGGTTGTCATCAATTGATCCCCTCCATGTCTTAAGCGGCCTACTAAGTGGCCTGAGGCCATCAACATCAATCTGTGTCATACTTTGGAGGGTTTCAGACGACTGATGGCAGGCGACATGGCAGAGACAATTTGGGGCGCTCCTTAGCCTTTTGACTAGGAGCAAAGTGTAGTATCTGTTCTGATGCTGCACTTTTTTGTCCTCAGTCAGTGAAGGAGAAATCCTTCTAGACGGAGGCAATTTTAATGTTTGTACTAATCCAGAGTTCCTTTTTTTGGGGAGCTGGATTTTCCCCACATTAAAAACCAACTCTTGTGTCTAATTCTGCTCTCATGGGAAGGCAAGTAAATAGGGACATGGCCATACCAGTCGAGACGTCGTTGTGTGACACAATTTCTCATGGAAGCCTTTACAGTGAGACCAGCAATTTTCTCCATCCAATGCGCTGTAGTTAAGATCATGTTTTGACGGTTCATCATTGACCACATCTCGCAGCCATAAAAGAGTACAGGTCAGATATCTGTGTTGTACATGTGTGCACCTAATTAATGTGCCTCTCCACTAGGGCAGAGTTACACACAAGGTCGGTTTTTAATGTGAAGGAAAATCCAGTTTCCCAAAAAGAAGAATTCTGGATTGGGACAAAAACTAAAAAAAACTTGCCCCAGTCTAGAAGGATTACTCCTCCACTGACTGCGGAGGACAGAAAAGATGAAGTGTAATATCAAAACAGACACTACACTTTGCTCCTAGTCAATAGACTAAATGTGTGTCATACAATTATTGATGTGGTTGTTAAGGGTTGACAGTAGGTCTTTTAAGTTTACTTTTTTCAAGCTTTAATAAAATTGTGAAAAGATTTACGAAAGTTTGATAGAAAAATAAATCGAATGGCCATATTTTTTTTTGTAATTGTATGAATGTTTAAATTGCAATATCGAAAGTTTAATAGCTTAAACATACATGAAATAGGGTGCCTCTCATTTGAAAATTGTTTGCAAAGTGACATCAGCAGGTAAAACAATAGGCATTTAAGGAAAGGTTTTCTGAAATGTGTATAAAATGTTTGTAAATTCTAGATAGAGAGAGAGATGGAGGGTGAGAAAATAGAGAGAGAAAGAGAGATGGAGGGTGAGAAAATAGAGTAAGATGGAGGGTGAGAAAATAGAGAGAGATGGAGAGGGTAGAAAATAGAGAGAGAGAGAGAGAGAGAGAGAGAGATGGAGGGTGAGAAAAGAGAGAGAGAGAGAGAGAGAGAGATGGAGGGTGAGAAAAGAGAGAGAGAGAGAGATGGAGGGTGAGAAAAGAGAGAGAGAGAGATGGAGGGTGAGAAAAGAGAGAGAGAGAGAGATGGAGGGTGAGAAAAGAGAGAGAGAGAGAGAGAGAGATGGAGGGTGAGAAAAGAGAGAGAGAGAGAGATGGAGGGTGAGAAAAGAGAGAGAGAGAGAGAGAGAGAGAGAGAGATGGAGGGTGAGAAAAGAGAGAGAGAGATGGGAGAGGGGAGGAAACGGAGTGGGAGAGGGGAGGAAACGGAGAGAGAGATGGGAGAGGGGAGGAAACGGAGAGAGAGATGGGAGAGGGGAGGAAACGGAGAGAGAGATGGGAGAGGGGAGGAAACGGAGAGAGAGAGAGGAAACGGAGAGAGAGAGAGGGAAGAGAGGAGGAAACGGGGAGAGAGAGAGAGGGGAGAGAGGAGGAAACAGGGAGAGGGGAGGAAACGGAGAGAGAGAGAGGGGAGGAAACGGAGAGAGAGAGAGGGGAGGAAACGGAGAGAGAGAGAGGGGAGGAAACGGAGAGAGAGAGAGGGGAGAGGGAGGAGAGAGAGGGAAGAGGGAGAGAGAGAGGGGAGGAAACGGAGAGAGGGGAGAGGGGAGGAAACGGGGAGAGGGGAGGAAACGGAGAGAGAGGAGAGTGGAGGAAACGAAGAGAGAGAGAGAGAGTGGAGGAAACGGAGAGAGAGAGAGAGAGTGGAGGAAACGGAGAGAGAGAGAGAGAGTGGAGGAAACGGAGAGAGAGAGAGAGAGTGGAGGAAACGGAGAGAGAGAGAGAGTGGAGGAAACGGAGAGAGAGAGAGAGAGTGGAGGAAACGGAGAGAGAGAGAGAGAGTGGAGGAAACGGAGAGAGAGAGAGAGAGTGGAGGAAACGGAGAGAGAGAGAGAGAGTGGAGGAAACGGAGAGAGAGAGAGAGAGTGGAGGAAACGGAGAGAGAGAGAGAGAGAGTGGAGGAAACGGAGAGAGAGAGAGAGAGTGGAGGAAACGGAGAGAGAGAGAGAGAGTGGAGGAAACGGAGAGAGAGAGAGAGAGTGGAGGAAACGGAGAGAGAGAGAGAGAGTGGAGGAAACGGAGAGAGAGAGAGAGAGTGGAGGAAACGGAGAGAGAGAGAGAGAGTGGAGGAAACGGAGAGAGAGAGAGAGAGTGGAGGAAACGGAGAGAGAGAGAGAGTGGAGGAAACGGAGAGAGAGAGAGAGGGTGGAGGAAACGGAGAGAGAGAGAGAGGGTGGAGGAAACGGAGAGAGAGAGAGAGTGGAGGAAACGGAGAGAGAGAGAGAGTGGAGGAAACGGAGAGAGAGAGAGAGTGGAGGAAACGAAGAGAGAGAGAGAGTGGAGGAAACGGAGAGAGAGAGAGAGAGAGTGGAGGAAACGGAGAGAGAGAAAGAGAGAGTGGAGGAAACGGAGAGAGAGAGAGAGAGTGGAGGAAACGGAGAGAGAGAGAGAGAGTGGAGGAAACGGAGAGAGAGAGAGAGTGGAGGAAACGGAGAGAGAGAGAGAGAGTGGAGGAAACGGAGAGAGAGAGAGAGAGTGGAGGAAACGGAGAGAGAGAGAGAGAGAGAGTGGAGGAAACGGAGAGAGAGAGAGAGTGGAGGAAACGGAGAGAGAGAGAGAGAGTGGAGGAAACGGAGAGAGAGAGAGTGGAGGAAACGGAGAGAGAGAGAGTGGAGGAAACGGAGAGAGAGAGAGTGGAGGAAACGGAGAGAGAGAGAGAGTTGAGGAAACGGAGAGAGAGAGAGAGTTGAGGAAACGGAGAGAGAGAGAGAGTTGAGGAAACGGAGAGAGAGAGAGAGTTGAGGAAACGGAGAGAGAGAGAGAGTGGAGGAAACGGAGAGAGAGAGAGAGGAGAGGGGAGGAAACGGAGAGAGAGAGGAGAGGGGAGGAAACGGAGAGAGAGAGGAGAGGGGAGGAAACGGAGAGAGAGAGAGGAGAGGGGAGGAAACGGAGAGAGAGAGAGGAGAGGTGAGGAAACGGAGAGACAGAGAGGAGAGGGGAGGAAACGGAGAGAGAGAGAGGAGAGGGGAGGAAACGGAGAGAGAGAGAGGAGAGGGGAGGAAACGGAGAGAGAGAGAGGAGAGGGGAGGAAACGGAGAGAGAGAGAGGAGAGGGGAGGAAACGGAGAGAGAGGAGAGGGGAGGAAACGGAGAGAGAGGAGAGGGGAGGAAACGGAGAGAGAGGAGAGGGGAGGAAACGGAGAGAGAGAGAGAGAGAGGAGAGGGGAGGAAACGGAGAGAGAGAGAGAGAGAGGAGAGGGGAGGAAACGGAGAGAGAGAGAGGAGAGGGGAGGAAACGGAGAGAGAGAGAGAGAGAGGAGAGGGGAAGAAACGGAGAGAGAGAGAGAGTGGAGGAAACGGAGAGAGAGAGAGAGAGTGGAGGAAACGGAGAGAGAGAGAGTGGAGGAAACGGAGAGAGAGAGAGAGTGGAGGAAACGGAGAGAGAGAGAGAGGAGAGGGGAGGAAACGGAGAGAGAGAGAGAGGAGAGGGGAGGAAACGGAGAGAGAGAGAGAGGAGAGGGGAGGAAACGGAGAGCGAGAGAGAGGAGAGGGGAAGAAACGGAGAGAGAGGAGAGGGGAGGAAACGGAGAGAGAGAGAGAGGGGAGGAAACGGAGAGAGAGAGAGAGTAAAGGAAACGGAGAGAGAGAGATAGGAGAGGGGAGGAAACGGAGAGAGAGAGAGAGGAGAGGGGAGGAAACGGAGAGAGAGAGAGGAGAGGGGAAGAAACGGAGAGAGAGGAGAGGGGAGGAAACGGAGAGAGAGAGAGAGAGAGGGGAGGAAACGGAGAGAGAGAGAGGGGAGAGGGGAGGAAACGGAGAGAGAGAGAGAGGAGAGGGGAGGAAACGGAGAGAGAGAGAGAGGAGAGGGGAGGAAACGGAGAGAGAGAGGAGACGGGAGGAAACGGAGAGAGAGAGAGAGGAGAGGGGAGGAAACGGAGAGAGAGAGAGAGGAGAGGGGAGGAAACGGAGAGAGAGAGAGAGAGGAGAGGGGAGGAAACGGAGAGAGAGAGAGGGGAGAGGGGAGGAAACGGAGAGAGAGAGAGAGGAGAGGGGAGGAAACGGAGAGAGAGAGAGAGGAGAGGGGAGGAAACGGAGAGAGAGAGAGAGGAGAGGGGAGGAAACGGAGAGAGAGAGAGGGGAGGAAACGGAGAGAGAGAGAGGGGAGGAAACGGAGAGACGTGGGAGAGGGGAGAAAACGGAGAGACGTGGGAGAGGGGAGAAAACGGAGAGACGTGGGAGAGGGGAGAAAACGGAGAGACGTGGGAGAGGGGAGGAAACGGAGAGACGTGGGAGAGGGGAGGAAACGGAGAGACGTGGGAGAGGGGAGGAAACGGAGAGACGTGGGAGAGGGGAGGAAACGGAGAGACGTGGGAGAGGGGAGGAAACGGAGAGACGTGGGAGAGGGGAGGAAACGGAGAGACGTGGGAGAGGGGAGGAAACGGAGAGACGTGGGAGAGGGGAGGAAACGGAGAGACGTGGGAGAGGGGAGGAAACGGAGAGACGTGGGAGAGGGGAGGAAACGGAGAGACGTGGGAGAGGGGAGGAAACGGAGAGACGTGGGAGAGGGGAGGAAACGGAGAGACGTGGGAGAGGGGAGGAAACGGAGAGACGTGGGAGAGGGGAGGAAACGGAGAGACGTGGGAGAGGGGAGGAAACGGAGAGACGTGGGAGAGGGGAGGAAACGGAGAGACGTGGGAGAGGGGAGGAAACGGAGAGACGTGGGAGAGGGGAGGAAACGGAGAGACGTGGGAGAGGGGAGGAAACGGAGAGACGTGGGAGAGGGGAGGAAACGGAGAGACGTGGGAGAGGGGAGGAAACGGAGAGACGTGGGAGAGGGGAGGAAACGGAGAGACGTGGGAGAGGGGAGGAAACGGAGAGACGTGGGAGAGGGGAGGAAACGGAGAGACGTGGGAGAGGGGAGGAAACGGAGAGACGTGGGAGAGGGGAGGAAACGGAGAGACGTGGGAGAGGGGAGGAAACGGAGAGACGTGGGAGAGGGGAGGAAACGGAGAGACGTGGGAGAGGGGAGGAAACGGAGAGACGTGGGAGAGGGGAGGAAACGGAGAGACGTGGGAGAGGGGAGGAAACGGAGAGACGTGGGTGAGGGGAGGAAACGGAGAGACGTGGGAGAGGGGAGGAAACGGAGAGACGTGGGAGAGGGGAGGAAACGGAGAGACGTGGGAGAGGGGAGGAAACGGAGAGACGTGGGAGAGGGGAGGAAACGGAGAGACGTGGGAGAGGGGAGGAAACGGAGAGACGTGGGAGAGGGGAGGAAACGGAGAGACGTGGGAGAGGGGAGGAAACGGAGAGACGTGGGAGAGGGGAGGAAACGGAGAGACGTGGGAGAGGGGAGGAAACGGAGAGACGTGTGTGGGTGTAAGTGTAATTGTGTTGATATTGTGCATCTCATACATGCACCAACTGTCACACCCGCATGAACTGCGCATATATCTACAAAACCTGCTGCTCCAATGTACAGAGCGCATTCATAACTTTTTATAAATGAAGCCACAGACTTTACGAAGAAGCCAACTTGGTTCATTACAAATCAGCCACACCAACTTTCCTCTTTCGCTTTTCAATAAAGAGTGAATTTATAGCCGTCTCTAATGGAGACAATCCAGATGAAGACACACGATCAGATAACTTGTCAGCATTTTATAGGCTTTACAGCAGGACAGAAATGTCACGTAACCAGTGAAACGCTATCCGAACGGTCATTGTTTCACGTCTTAACCGCAGAATTGATTAAATAAGGTTTGCAAAATTAATTTCTCAAAAACAAATTAATCACTTATCTCTCAGTTAAACAGATTTTTGTTTTTTCAAGGGGAGATAATTCTTATATGATCAAAGAAGAATTTGGGAGTTTAAAAAACATCCTTGCTCTTTGGGCCGAGATCAAAATGTAATATCTGTTCTCCCCTTGGTCAAAAAAGAGATTCTTGTTGACAGGGGCAATTTCTAAAAAAAATTTTTTAATCATACACACAAAATGTTTTATTATAGGACTGAAGGGGAGAGGGAGGAAGACAAGTAATTCAGTGTTGCCTGAGAGCAATATCTTCAAAAATGAAAGCCTGGATGATTTTTTAAAATTTTGAATGCATTCGAACAAGAGAGGGTATGGACAGGGGGATGGCGAAAAAGGGGGAGACAGAGATAGAAAAAAAGGGCGATATATATATATATATATATATATATATATATATATATATATATATATATATATATATATAATACAAGTGTTGTTAAAAACAACAGAACTCTTGTTTTGTTAGTCCTTTTTTCAATTCGTCGAATGATTTTTTTAAAAGTTGACATCGAATGAATTAATAAATGAACCGTATGTTACACGAACGTTTTCGACTCCTTCTGGAATCATTATCAGGTGTTTGATGGTATAAAATGGTATAAAATGACTAAAAGCGGGTGAAAGAATGAAAGTTTTTAAAATACTACGGCAAGCTGTGAACGCAAAAACGAACGTCTACATTGTTGAAATGAGACGGATGAATTGAATCTTTAATTCATTTATGTATTTTTTTATTTTTTATTTTTCAAGTAATAGCTGATTTATTTTAGTTTGTTGGAATAATTATAGAGAAGGAAAAAAGGGGAGATAGGTAATAATTAATTTATTAGAATGTCCCTATTTTAATAATTTTAATTGAGCGACACCGGTGGTGTCGCTAAACTATGATAGGCATTTTAAAATGGTTTTGCTGGTCTCGTATGCTATATTATTAATTTTAGGTTGTTGTGCTTTAATATATAAGGCCTCGAGTATTTTTAATTTTTTTAAATTTGTCTCAGAATGTATTATTTAGGTGTTATTTACTAAAATTTGTCTTAATTCTGATTGAGGGCAATTGTGCATTTGTAGGTGTTTATGAATTGAGCTGGAATTGACGAGGTGCATGGTGAGTCTGTAAGGAGATGATGAGAGGATGAAAGAGGTTATCCTTTTATCTTCTCGTAAAGAAACGGAACAACGAAAAGTATTTCTTTAACTATAACAAAAAGGGGCTCTATTAACTCAAGGTTACCTATACCGTTTGGTATAGGTAGATGAGAGTGGAACGGTGTCCGTCTGAGGAAGAGGAAGAATATAAGAGTTCTTAGGGCCGCCCGTGGATTTCTTCAGGTGAAGATGGTAGTAGTCGTCGAGTGGGCAATGGCGGCGGAGAGAGAGCGTTTCCTCGTTCCTCGCTGGTGCTCTCTGCGATGTGTCCAAGCTGGTGCCAGGAGGTCGTCTGGTCTTTTTCCTCGAACCCTAAGGGAACATAAGTAGTCACTTAGGGAACTAACGATATTACTGCACCCTGTGATTTGATTGGACAAGCCAGTTCACAGGGACAGTGATTACGCATTCAAAAGTAGTCCCTATTGGTGACTGCTACAAGGCGACGGGATAGGGTGGTTGTAGTAAACACTTGTATTAATGAAAAAATGCTGCCTAAATACACACAATATATATATATAAATATATATATAATGCAATTTTCTGCATCTTTATCACTTAGGGAGTGAAACAATCGAAATAATAGTAAGCAAAAAAAACGAACGCTGCTATCACCAATAAAAATAATTACATAAAAATACATTAAATATTTAGGTGATAAAAATCGTACATATTTCTAGACAAGCGTCTTGGTCCAGTGGTAAAGACGCTGGACTATAGACAGCAATATCGAAGGTTCGATCCTCGTCTAAGTTTACAATGTTGATGACAGCTGTGAGCTTTTATGTACGTATAAAATTAATAAAAATATATTAACGAAAAATACATCCTATAAAGTTGAGAGTGACTAATAATGCAATTCTCTGCATCTTAATCACTTAGTGAGACAAAAAAACAACGAACGCTGCAATCACCATTAAAAATAATTACATAAAAATACATTATATATACTAGCAAAAATATGCTCCCTCCGGTCGCATATTTTTGCTAGGCTGCCGCGTCAGAAATGAACGCTCACCCGTAAACCGATGGAACCCCAGTCATATTTCTTGGGTGGTTAGACATTGATTTTCTTTGTTTCTGACCCAGAATATTTTTAGTTAAAAATAAAGAAAAAAAAATTTCGACCCCACCACAATTTTTTTTTTTTTACCCTCCCCATGAATAAAAATATTTTTAGTTATATTTTTAATTAAAAAGAAAAACAAACATTTTTTGACACCCCTAATTTTTTTTACCCTCCTCCATACATAGTATTTTCAGTTAAAAAAAAAAGAAAAAAATTTGCCGCCCCCCCCTCCAAATTTTTTTATTTTTTTTATTCCTCCCCCATACATAGTTTAAAAAAATGAGAAAAAAAATTAGGAGGCGCCTCGGTCATATCAAAGGACCAGTTTTGTTATTCTTCCAAAATGGTTACCCATTTACTAATGGCCGGGATATACCTTGCTTAACTTCAATTTACAACAAAACACCTTGTCTTAACAACGTAATGAAAATAAAGAATTATAATGTGAAAAAAAAATCCTCTCAAAATGACGTCACTTCCGAAAGAATGACTTTAATTAATTGTATGAATAACTTTTATTAATATCACCTTATCGGAAAATATTGTAAATACATATGTAAATTTGATAATAGCAGTTGTAAGTGGATATTTGTAAATATGAATTTAATAGAAGTTTAAAAGAAATGAATTATGTAAATTGTAAAACCCGTCTAGTGTCTCAGCGTGCTTTTGTAACAATATATAAAGATCTTAACACAATTTCTGCTCGAATCGCAGTCTCGTCTTGAACTTTCTTTGTACTTTATTTATATTACTCTGATGGAGTTTCAGCTTCAGACAGACACATAATCTCCATTATTAATAGATGTTTACGGCGGTTTTTGTAGTACTATATATAGAAGCTGGTAGACTAAGTAAATAGTAATATTACAGACAGATACATAATCTCCATTATTAATATATATAGATATATAGATAGATAGATAGATTGATAGAGAGAGAGGTTAAAAGAAAGAAGTTACAGTTTTTCGTAGATTAAGTGAAAGATTAAACTCAAAATCTTAGTCGAACATTCGGAAGCCAGGAGAAAATAGCATTATAATATTGTGCAGTCTATTATGTAGCAAACATTGACATGCTGGTACAATATGACGTCGGTTTTTAAAGTAGGGAAAATCTGTAGCAGTCACCAATAGGGACTACTTTTGAATGTGTAATCACTGTCCCTGTGAGCTGGCTTGTCCAATCAAATCACAGGGCGCAGTAATATCGTTAGTTCCCTAAGGGACTACTTATGTCCCCTTAGGGTTCGAGGAAAAAGAACCAGACGACCTGCTGGCACCAGCTTGGACGCATCGCAGAGAGCACCAGCGAGGAACGAGGAAACGCTCTCTCTTGCCGCCGTCGCCACTTGACGACTACTACCATCTTCACCGGAAGAAATCCAATGGCAGCCCTAAGAACTCTTATATTCTTTTTCTTCCTCAGACGGACACCGTCCCACTCTCTTCTACCTATACCAAACGGTATAGGTAACCTTGAGTTAATAAAACCCCTTTTTGTTATAGTTACAGAAATACTTTTCGTTGTTCCGTTTCTTTACGAAAAGATAAAAGAATAACCCCCTCACATCATCACCTTACAAATCCAGCTTCCCAAAAAAGGGTACTCTGGATTGGAATAAAAAAGATTGCCTCAGTCTAGAAGGATTTCTCATTCTCTAACCAAGGACAGAACAAATGAAGTACATTATATGAACAGATATTACACTTTGATCTTAGCTAAAAGGACAAAATATGTAAAAGTACCAAGATATATGACAACAAGAAATAGTAATAGTAAAATGCATTTTTTTTTTGTAAGCACTCTTTAGCCTTGGTGGATAATCATTTGAAGATTATGTCTATAAAACTATGAGTCAACCGAATAACGGAGATAGATTTTTTTTGGGGGGGGGGAGATAGTTGCTAATTTCAGGCTTAAAAGATGGTAAAAAACAAAAAGACTTACAGTACCACTGACCCTGAGTCCGGGGGTGGGGGTCTAGTCAGATTAGGGTAAGTATTTTCTTTTTTTTTTTTCTTTTACTATCTTTTGAACGTGAAATTAACAACTACCTAAAAAAAAAACGACCTCCATTTTTGACCGACTCATGTTTGGTTAACTGAAAGTAACGAAGCACAGTTTGAAATAACAAAATTTACGGTTTCAGAAGTTCAAACTATACAGTTTGGTGGAAAATTAAATGTTAATGTGTTTGGTAAAGTTATTTGTTGCATATTTCGTTTATTTTCTTTATTTCACAGTTGTTAATTACACTGCATGATTGCCAAAAAAATAAATCTAAACTATTTTAAAACTCCAGTTTTGAGTTTTCCAAATGCATTGGCCCTTTCTCTTTGATACAATGTAGTTGATGTGTTAAAAGAAAGTGTTGCCTCCTGGAGTTAGTTCCGATATTTATCCATAAACTCTTGGTACCAATGGCAAAGGTTCTTGGAAGCATTTTCGTTTAGTCAGAGAATATGCAAGATTGGAAATAAACGATATTTTCTAATTAAAGAATCAGCCTTTTATGGATTGTCTTACACACTAGCTAAAGAACAAGAATTAAAGATCCAATTTGCAATGCACCGTGTAAGATGTTGCGGTCAGACATGGTCAATAAGCAGGGTCAACTTTGCTTTCAATATTCATTATTATTGCAGAAAAGAAATTAAATATGAGAAAAGAGAAAAGAGGAAAGAAAGGAAAAGGTACAGAAAAAAATTAAAATAAGTTTAAATCAAAGTAAAATTGCCAAAAAAGAAAAAAATAGAAAAAGAAAAAGTTTTTAAAAATAGAAAATAAAGTAACAGAAGAAAAATATCAAAAACTGAAAATTAGAGGGAAAAAAGAAAAGGAAAACAGAGAAAATGAGAGAAAAAGAAGTAAAAGGTAAGAAATAACGAGAAAAAGTAAAAAAAGAAAAAAGTTTTTTAAAAAAAGTAAGAAAAAAGTAAAGTAAAAAAGAAAAGAAAAAAGAAGTAAAGAAACTTCTAGAGAAAATTGAACTTAACTACCTGTTCTTTTGTAACTGGTAATTGCCAGTTTGATTACACAAGGCTTTGACCTGCTGGCATAACGAAAAAAAGCCTTGATTTTTTTTTTTAAGTAATAAAAAAAACATTTTGCAATTTTATAGTAGTTTTGGAGAATTTCAATTAGCATAAGAGTTGAAAATAATTTTGGAAATATACCAGTGCGACTGATTCAAGACTTTTATATTTGGTTATAAAACAATGTTCCTGGTTCTTCTATGATGAATAATTGATAATGGATATAAAGCAGTCAGACACACACACGTAACAAAGAGGGAAAAACTGTTACTCTATATTCTCATTCATATATACACACATTTCATTTCTATATGGCTATAAGCAAGACTTCCCCAATGATGCCACAGAATATCCTGTAAGTCATGTAAAATCGTGTCTATTAATAAAATTGTGAGACAACTTCATGTGTGCGTGTTTTTCTTAAGATTAGTTTGATAATTACACATTGAATTGTTGTTTTTTATTTAATATTAATCGATTATTTATTGAAATCAAAGATGCAAGAGCATAAAATAAGACATTTTAAAAATCCTATTTGAAAAATTTGATTACGAAATAAACTCCAACAGAATGCATTTGTTTCTTTGTAAAGAATCAACCATTTTAATCTTTGTGAAAAAAAAGAAGAATTAATTACTTTCTGGCTCTTCGAAATTTGAAAAGAATTCGGAAGAATTTCAACTGTCGGGTGGAATGTCATTTATGGCTCTAAAATTCTTAGTAAATCATCATGTATTAAAATATTGAAAGTTTTAGAAGCTATTTACACCCAATAGTATGCCAGCATGTAAAACGGACATAAACCGATGATGATGATGAGTATTATAAATAGAAATTAAAGCAAGATTACTTTAACAAAATTAGTTATAGTTTTATAACAATTTGGTTCAGTTAATAATTTAATGACCAAATGTGTTGATATTTCTTTGTGTGCCTGTGTAAGTCAAAATTTGATGCTGCTGTCTATAATCGTACTATGTGAACGTGCATGTGTGAGTATATACACGCCCACTATTGTTGCTGCTAAATCTTTTTTTTTTCAGCATTCATTTTTGTAATTGTAGAAATCGTTTTTCTTCAGATAAATTGTTATCACTTCACACATGCTTTAATGTCTTCCTTCATTTGATCTAATTTCGTATTTCATTTTATTTCCAGCCATCCAACAATGAATGATTCAACAAACTATGTGAACATTAATTAAACTTAACAGAATGATACAGTAATAATTAAATTTAACTTTCAAAATCCTACTTGAAAGAATAATAATTTTGTAATAAAAAAAGAAGCAAAACAAAAATGAGAGCAAAACGATTTCCAGGCAATGCTGGATAGGTACAGCTAGTATATTTCTAAACTTCGTTGTTTGGTAATGCCTTTTCATAGTTTTCAAATTTAGAACAGTTTTTAATTATACCTGCATTATTTTGACACAAGAAACCAAACTTGTGTATGTACATTTGCCGTCTATGGGTTACTTAAAAGTAATGACTTTATAGCTAAATGTAGAATTCATTGGCTTCATATAGATTAAGTCAAGTCTCCGTCCTTCGTTATATTTAGCAAAAAAACAGTTAAAAAGTATCATTCGGAATATATTATCAATAACTATTATATATAATACTAGTAACAGAATTTGCTGCCGAGAACAAAGGCGGCAGCCATCTTAATTAAAACTTGTTGATAAAGATCGTGGACATCTGAAAAATATTCTTAGTTGGATAAAGTATTTTCTGAAAGGAATCAAATCGAATAAAATTTCATTCTTTAAATCGTCCAACACATGGCAATATGTAAAACAGACGTTAAACTGAATATCATGATGATAATACTTATATTTTATACTATATAATGCATGCATACAAATCCGTTTCTTCTGCATTTATCCCACACAGCAGGGTTCGCACTGGATTTAGTTGTTTGCAACAGTTGTACCCTGACCAGTGCCGTAGTTTGCTGTCAGCTACTGGACAGAAGCAGAGACGGAGGCTTCTTTCAGGGTTAGCTCACTCTTAGTGTTTGTCCATCCCTCGACAAACCGGCAAAACAGGCAGCAGAGAAAGACCGTAATATTTTTATATTAGTGTCGTCATGGATACAGGAAATCTATCAGCAATCGAGTAGTAAATGGAATACAATAAAATTATAAAACATTTAATTGAAATATATTAAAAGAAAAAGAATTATTATTTAACTCTAATGTAAAACTTTCCGATAAAAAGATCATGGCCTGTCTTTGCATTAAATACAGTGCATTTTACCTGACATTCCCAGAATTCAATTGTGTTTTTAATGTACACACTCGGTTTGCTGCTAAACTTAAATGCCCTCTCTCTAGTACAGAAATTTTCTCACAGAGAAATCCAAACTTTAAGACAGCTGAATAAAAGTCCTTTTAACTTTGCTGAAGGGCCACAAAAACTCAATTTCCCTTTTTTCTCTCCCCATTTTTTGTTGTCTGCTTTCTCTAAGCCTCAATAATCTTCTTTGTTCATTTGTAACACTGTCTCCAATGAGAAAGTATTTTTTTCTTTCGGCTTTTGCATATCTGAAGAAGGCATAAATTATACTGAAACGTCATGTAACCTACAGAAAACCTATTTCAAACCAACAAGATTTTCCACTCATTGTGTTTGTGTGTGCATATATATATATATATATATATATATATATTGTTTCACTGTTAGATACTTAACCCCCCTTTTTATTTTATTTACTTATTTACGAATTTTCCAGCGAATGTTAAGTCTGCAATATCTTGGATTTAGTTAGTTTCTCTGGGAATTTAAACTGCATTTTACTTCTTTTTTTTTTTCTTTTTTTTTTCTTTTGTTTAAAAAGACTCAAAGCTTCTTTAGACTATATATATATATATATATATATATATATTAATAAATGTCCTGAATTTGTTTAAAAATCCCTCTTTATTCATACAATTGTTTCTGCCCATTTTCAAAACACATTTTTTCATGATAATAAATTCAAGATGTTTTCAAAAGGCTTATTCAGTGAATTTTTATCACCCAGCCAATTGAAAAAAATACAGAACCGTTAGCATCAAAATTGTTCTCTTTAGTTTACTTACTTATCATTTTTTTTCAAAGCAAACCAATAAAAAATATTCCTAGTTGCATACTTATGTAGCTAAGTAATCCAAACTAATATTAAAAGACACTAGAAAAAAATGTGATATCATCTTCTTTCATAATGTTTTCCATTAGTCTTTTGATTAAGAGAATATACACAAAAAATATAGATGTATATATAAAGTTATGTATGTGTATATGGTTATATAATTCTATGTATAGGATTAACACCTAAACTAATTAATCGATCATTAGTAATTTTGGAACATAAGTGTTCGGCGTAAGTGTGGGTAATGTAGGCTATATTTAGCTTAATGCGAAGGGGGCAAAGAGGGGCGAAAGGCCTTTGTGAAAATTTTGATACCTCGATTTTTGTGAAATTTTAACAATAGGTATTAAATATCGATTAATAAATATTCACCCAATTTTAGTTTCTTTGGGGTAATATAAAGAGTTTTTAAGCGGCATAATATATGCGCAACCTCCCATTTGAAAATTTAAATATTTCAGATTTGCATTAAATTTTATCCTTTGACATTAGAAACCAATCAAGCAAGATTCACTGAATTTCAATTTCTTCTCACAAACCCCCTTACGCTTAAGCCTTAAATTTTAGACATTTTCTTGAATCAAAACCATGTAATGCATTTTGATCAAAATTGGAATAAGGATTCGAAACATAAGGTTTAATAGCATTATATCTTGATTTCACTCTTCAGACTGTTCTGTTTGTATAATTAATTTTACCAGTCTTAGGATAGGAGTCCTATAATATATATATATATATATATATATATATACACACACACACACACAGTGCAATTGATAACTGTACACATTTCAGACTCAGTTATGCATCATCCGGAAAGAAATCACTTCCATGGTTGAATTTAAACTTCCAGAATTATGGAAAAGGCAAGCAGTGCGGCTTCTTATTTACGGTTGGAGATTCAATGCAAAGATCTCCGAATGCTTGGGCTCAGAAAGGAGTTGAAAGAATCTGTTGCAGCTCACAAAACCTCACTTTCACCATTCTAATTGAAAGAAAAAAAAACAAATTTGTTGCTGAAATCCAGACTGTATTGACAACAAACCCAGCAAATCGATAAGGCTCATGACCAGTGAAAAGGGAATGTCGAAATTTCTCATCAGGCAGGTAGTGTGCGAGTACATCCACTACTACACCTACCAGATAGGTAAGGACTTATATATCATAAATAAAGAAACCTTGTTTATGATGTGAGCACTTAAAATCTGGGATGAGTCATTATATTAATCCAGTGTAAACTTTTTGAGGTCACCTTAACAACCATCTTACGTCTAAAATGGTTTAAGTAAGAAGTATAATGTGTGTGAAACCATCAGTTAAAATGTATATATATATATATATATATATATATATATATATATATATATATATAAATAAATATTTGTTTTGTTTATTATCTATATAATCGGGTCTCAGCAGCATAGAGATATGACTATTCACTACTGGTCATGCAATTCGAAACCCTGGATTCCGAGTATTTTACAACTCAAATTCTGACATCTAGAACCACTGGGCCAACCCTGAATAGCGAATAAACAGTGATAATTTTAACACTTTATCCGGAGACTTGATGTCATAAGAGCGTTCAATGAAAGGAATGATGCATTTATAGCTAGCAACGTCATGCTGTGTTAATACTACACTTACAGTGCCCATCTGAATGGGTTTTCTAGGAGCTACAATAATATATATATATATATATATTGCGCGATCTGCCTCTTCTGCCTTGTCTGTTCCTACTGGGTCCACAAAAGATGCAGTGGAATCAGTGGCCTACTCTGACCGGATCAGCAATACAGGTGTACTCGCTGTGTGGGCACAGATAAACCAATCGACGGTAAGCCAGTGAAAGAGGTTGTGATTGGGGATAACAAATTGAAAGCTGTAGCCGAGTTCCGTTACCTGGGTGACTCCCTTTCAGTCGATAGTGGTTGTGAGACTGCTGCCATTACCTGAAGCAAATCTGCCTGGAAGAGCTTTAGAGAACTCCTGCCCACCTTAACAAATAAGCATCTGGCCTCACGACTAGATGACAGATGTACACCAGCTGTGTGAGGAGTGTCATGCTTTATGGCTCCAAGACATGAGCTGCATCAGCGAACAGTCTCAAGAGACTGCAGCGCACTGAAAGAGTGATGATTAGATGGATCTAACATATCAAGCCAAAAGACAACACTCTTCGAGATTCTTCTTTCTAAGCTTGGTATAAAAAAAAAACATCTGATATCCTTAAGCTGGGCAGGATGAGATGGCTTCGTCATGTCGAACGAAGCTCCAGCTGGATCAGCCGGGTCAGAGACATGTCCATCACATCAAGTCGGCAGGTTGGAAGACCAAAACTCTCTTGGGATGATCTGTGCAAACACGACCATGAGAATTGTGAACTGGAGAGGAGGACTTTGATCAAGATTGACAGACTGGACCCACCCTCTTATAGAGGACTAATCAAAGGCCTATTAAAAATAAATTGAATGATGATGATGATATATATATATATATATATATAATTAACGAGGTGAATTCTTAAGTTACAGATAAAGCATGTTTATTATTTCTACAACTATTTTATCCTTTAAAGACAAATACACAATGTTAATTCACAACGGCCTGACTTTGTAAACAAACCAGTGTACATTATTTTTAATTATTTTTTAAAAATTATTATTCTTCTAAGAAAACCAAACAGACAAAGTCGTTACAGACTTAATTCTTTCCATTGAACTGTTCTGCATGAAATGGCCCTTCTCTTCACAGCGAGACAAGGTTGCTGACCCAACCCGGTTGATTGCTCACTGATCTAAACAAACACAACGTGGGAGTGAGTAGTCGCTGGACCAGACGTTTCAACATCGGCAACATTCATCAGAACGGCAACTTCTCCTGAGCAGTACCGGGTGACCAACCGCACCCAGAACGGCCGAACTGGTGACGTCGCGAGCTGGGGAGTGGGGTACAGAACCACCACACAAGACACATCGAATGCAGAAATGGATGCCGGTAAATTTTCATGATCACATGATTCATAACATTTGGCCTACTAACACCCCAAATATCAATCTTTTGGACTACTATGTATGGAGCCTAATTAAGAAATAGGTTAATGAGCACTTTCATAAGACTAAATAATCCCTAAAAGTCTCCATAATTCATTTGTTAATAAACATAGAGAGAGAGAAAATGATAAAAGCAAAAGTTATAGATATAGTATAAAGTAAGAGCGGTGTGTGTGTGTGTGGGGGGGGGGGGTAAACAAGATACAACGAGAGAGGAAGAAAGTGATGGTCACTTTGTGAGATAATTTCAATCTATGGCTATTAGAACAATTAAAATGGAATCTCAGAATATTTTAGCATGTATTCTGTGTGATTAAAATATATAAGAAAACACCAATAACCTGAGTTTGAGTACATATAATATAATATATATATATATATATATATATATATATTATTTCATGTATCCACATAAAATGTTATAAAGGGATATAATTTTTTATGTATCAATTTTCAGTATTTACTTCAACAGTGCTCGATACATGAGTAGAGCTACGTAGTAAGTCATGAAAATATATTTATGGCAATTAAGCTACATAGAGGCTTCTGCGGGTATGACCTCCTAGATTTTAAAACCAGATATTACGACCACAACAGCACATTTAAAAACAAGGAACGTCAAATTAAAACAGTACTAACAAACCATTATTGGGAGCGCAAAGAAAATGGACGCTCACCAATAATTGAATGGAAAATAATACGACAGGCCAATACATGTAGAAATTTAGACGACCCGTGTAAATTATGTCTGAATGAAAAATTTGGAATCCTAAATTGTAAAGACACCCAAAACCTATTATACTGTAGAAGTGAAATAGCAAACTGTGTGCACAGAATAAAATAACAATACATAATAAATAAAAAATAAATAAATTAAAAAAACTAAACTAAAACCTAAAAACTAAAACCTTAAATAGGAATACAAGCAAGCACGTGTTAAAATAAGGTCACCAATTATATTGACACAACAAAGAAACATGGTTGAGTCATCCTATAGAAAACAGAATAGAATAGGAAATAGGAAGTAAAATCAACCAAACCTTTGTTCGTGAGAAGCCTAACGATTAGCTAAGAGAACAACAAAGGATCTGATTGGTTAACTAGCTAGATGTTCTATAAAAACACCCGGCAAAACTAATGCCATGAATTTTAACCTGACGATTCCCTTCGGGGATGAAACACGGAAGCCTCTGTGTAGCTTAATTACCATAAATATATTTTCATGACTTACTACTATATATATATATATATATATATATATATATGCAATTGCTTTTTAATGAATCCAAAAATGTTCGAAAATCTTTTTGAATTTCTTTATTATTAAAACAAAACTTATCCACTTTCAGAACTGTCCAAAACCGAACAATAAGAAATTTATATTATTTGGATTATTCGGACTACTGTTCTTATCTTGGATGTTATTTTAATGTTTTCGCTGGTGGAACCTTCAAGCTTCTTCAGGTGCAATTTGTTTAACTCTGAAATCTGTATGGAATTTCGTACCGAACCTGTTATTTAATCCATAGGGGGGAACTTGCTTTCGTTCTTGTCAGCCATGACCGAGTAGAAGTCTCAAGTCACTCTTAATTATATTTGTAGTATCGCCGTACTGAGGATTGAACCTTGAACCTCCACTTAGAACTTATTATTACATAGCACTTTATCCATTCAATCGCAGGTCCGTGTGGTGGAATAACTAATCCTCATCTAAAAAATTCCCCAAAATAATAAAACATCATTTTAAAACAAAAAGCAAAACATTAATTTAATCGATTAACGTCAAACGCCATGCAAGTTAGAAATCTGATTATGTGTGCCATTGTGAAATGCACATCAATTATTTCCATTGAACTTCAATATCAATTATCCACTTGTAGTTTGTTTCTATGTGAAAAATTATGGATATTTTTTTGATTGAGTTATGTTCTTTCAAAAGTCTTTGGATATGCCCGTGACAAAAAAAACATAATTCATGTAATTTACAGGTATTCAATAAACATTGAAAATTACATTAATTTGTTTGAGAGAAAGAACTAAGGAAACTAAATCATTCTCTGCTACAAAACACCATTTTTTTGACATCTTAGATGCAGAAAAACAACTTATCTAGCTTAACAAACACTACAGAGTATCGCCATTTCTATTTTATTAAATATTGCATTTCTTTGAATATTAACGACGTCAAGGGAGATAATTGTTTTGCACTGAGAAGAAAACTCAAATAAGTGGTGTAGCGTAATGGTTACAGGCACAGAGAATGGGCTTCATGTGCAGGTTCAAGTTATGTTGAGGTTACTGCATTGCTTTCACTAATACCTTTGGGAAAGGTATGAATCTATGTATCCCCCCCCCCCCTTCAGCTATGGATTAAATAGTAGAGTAGACTGGACTAAACTTTCAAGACTTAGTTGTGCAACTATTCTAGAAGAAAAACTCTGAATTAACACCAGTCTCTGCTTATCTCGGCATGGTTTCTAGTCCTCCAGGACTTCTCCTTGCCACTAGACTCACGTCAGGAGATGTATGATTGCGGGATTGCTCAACCCATGACTTGTTGTGCAGACATCTTTACAGGGCATGTTCATTGTTTCTCAAGACTAAAAAGAGGCCAATTTATTCATACTAATGAGTTTATTTGTTTACCTTGAGTACGAGCTATCTTAATCTAACGACGGGCATACAGCTGTAAAACACAGAATCGGCTTAGGTTGGGCCGCCTTCACAAGAACAAAACCACCCTAACTTCTAAACGTATACCATACAAAAAGCGAAAATCTATAATGCATATGTCTTTCCTGTAATCTTATACGGACTTGGATGTGTCAACTTGACCATAAAATTACGACAGAAAGTTGAAACTTTCCAAAGCCACATCATGCGTTTCCTAACCAATCACAAACTATTTGATCACATCAGTAGTATCGCAGAGTTGTGAAAACGTACTGGCATCCCATCAATGTCCTCTGTCCTCAAATGTAAAGTCTTAAGGTTGTTTAGTCACGGTAAGCGTTCCAGTGTAGGTTTGATTTGGTTGTTTTGTTTCACGACATATCAACCCTTTTCAGGTTATTTAATGCTGAATCCGGTCATTTTGATAAAACTTTTTATGCTTCAAGTTCTTTATATGTTCTAGTATTTATTCATGGTGTTTGGTTTGGTTTGGTTGTTTTGTAGAGGAAAATTGTTGTTTTTGTTTTTTTGCTTTGCAGAACATGATTGAATTTTGCAAAGAGAAAGGAAAAAAAACAATAATATCAATGTTTGGTGCATTTTAAGTCAGGAAGCCGGTATCTTCAGACAACCTGATCTGGTAGCACCAGATTCAGTGTAGGGCTATGTAAAATATCCATTGAAGGCATAATACAAGAAAGCCGGTCGAAAGGTAGACAAGAGAAAAGATGGATAGACAATGTTTGTTAATGGACGAACATGAACATAAACCAAGCGAACACCTTAGCCCAAGATCGTAGGGCTTGAAGAACACTCAGCCATGTTAGTGTGGATTCTGCAGCTAGCAGAACGTTTAATAATAAAAATAATAAAAATAATGAGTATATCAAGAGATTAGTTATTTTTGATAGCATACATTTTTTTTAAGAAAGGGGCTGGTAGTAACTACACAATGAATGTTTTGTTTGTTTTTTTTCACAACAATGATAATAATGATGTCCCGTTAAAAATAACTTCTGTATTAATGATTTCAGAACGTTAGTGTACAGTTCAGATTTCATAATAGGAAATAAGAGTCATTTTTAGTTTAATTAAATTCAAGTTACTTAAAATCTTAATAAATTAATTGAATATAAAAAAATAAAATGAACACATTTTAAGGCTAGAACATTTTATTGATTTAATTTTTAAAGTTTATATTTAAAGTTAGAACAAAAATTTAAATTTAAATTATAGACAGTAACTTGAACCAACAAAACATTCTTTATTAAAGCAATCTTTTTATTTACGTTTCTCCAGAGCTATGGTGGAGTCTGCAATAATGCATTTTTGTCTCCACTTGGTACGACCACAGGCTTCGTCTGGTTGAAGGTCAATTCTACGGAGATCATTGTGCAGAGTGTCTGCCCATCTTATCATCGGTCTTCCTTGATGTCACTTCGTCGTGACTTTAAATTTAAATGTGAGTTTCACAATGGTGTTGTCTGCCCTTAGCACATGTCCAAACTATTCACTCATTTTGCCTTTGATCAGCATGATTCTGTAGCGCATTCGGATGCGGTCATTACAGGAAAGTAATAAATTTAAAAAAAAACAAAACGTTGTTTTTCCATTGATAAATTAAGTTCAGTTCTTTATTTATTCATTATAAATTTATTTTTTCTAATATACTGATTTATTAAACTAAGAATGTAAATTTTAAAAAAATTGAACACCTTTATCAAATTTGTCCATAATTTTATATAACATTTAATTAAAATTAGATTATGATAAACATTCCCAGCATTAGTATAAATTCTGTATTTCTGTTTGAAAAATAAAAATCATGTCTGCTGCTGAACTTTTTTAATAAAGCTGAAAATATAAACAATAAATATAGGAATAAATATTTATTTAAATTCCTTAATGTTTCTTCCTTTTCAAAGATTAATATAGTTTCTCTATTTTGCATTCCATTGAATTTGTAAACAAACTGGACTTTCCTTTTTATTGTTTATAAATTTTCCGTATTTCGGAAATTATTTAATTCCTATTTTAATTCTGTAAAACGATTTGAATTAAATGAAATAAATTAAAATTCCCACGTTAATTTTATTTCTAAACGTGTAGATTGTAAAACCGGTTTAATGTGTTTATATTGAAAAATCAAAACACGTGACATTAACTTACAAAATTTAAAAAAAAAACAAAAAAAAAACAAACTTTATTTCAACTGATGCGTATGGCGTATTATGTTTAGACATTCTGTTCCAAATCAATAGTTTTATGGTTCAATCTTAACCCGGTATGCAGAAAGGAAAAGATCATTTGGTTCAATTATATAATAGACAGGTGGAACACCATGTCCTGGTGTTGCCAGGGAGAATTGAGCTAACCAACAATCGCAACCCTCAAAAGTAAATTGACAAGAAGACTCTTTTGAACCAAAAATGTTGTAAGGAACTGATCCTGAGCAGCGCTGATTGTTTCCCCTTAATTGCCCCCCCCCCCCCCCGAAATAGACTGGAGAGTATTAAAAAATTCCCCACTGTCAGACCTCTCCCGTATGGCTCCCACAAAATGAAGAATCTAGACCCCCCCAGGTAATCAACATTCCTATCCTAAAACTAGAGTAAGAACTAAATATCTTTTATTGTTTTATATGATGTATGTTGCTCGTCTTTCATAATTGTCGACTGTAATCAATGTGTTAACCATAGTTTTGCCTTTCATTATATGTTTGAAATATATGTTTAAAACATGAGCTGTGAAATAAAATAACGTATATTCTAACAATGTTAAGCCATGATATAAATTATTCATAAATTGAACAATGTTTTATAGTAAAATAAAAAAAATAATTGAATTAGTAAACATAAAAATGAATATGAAAATTATTCAATCTTACAACGTTAATTGCATACACATGATCAGTATATTAGAAAACTAGTGTTCTTCTATTGAGTACATGAATGTGGTGTTTTAATCTCACTAGTAGTGTGATAACTGGTCCAAATTTATAAATATAAAGATGAAGAAACTAAATACCGGCTGTACTGACCATTTATGAAAATAATAAACTAACAAAATGTATTATTATTTGTTTAAACATATCAGATCATAACAGCCATTGTACAAACAAATGTAAACCCAGTTATAAAAATAGTGAATCAATTATTTTTAATGGTTAAAATCGATGTAAATTATGTCACAGATTAAATATTTATCACATTTAGTTGAACCCTCGTTAAAATATTGGCTCTTTTTCTCTTTAAAGGTGGCAACTTTTGATATCAATTTTCCGTATTTCTTCTATTTTATTTTTTTTTAACAATTTATTTTTATTTACAAAAACAAATATTTAAAAATTTGTTTTGAAATGGAAATGAAGAAAACATTTTTCTTAGCTAATTAAAAGAAAACCAAAACACTAAAAATGCAATTTCATTGGCTTTGTTTATCTTCCTCCTACGGCGGGAAGATGTGACACAAGGTTGGAAAGTTAGTTTGTTTCGTTTTGTGGCATATCATACCGATAGGGAGTCAAAGAAGATGGTGAATTTATCAGTCCTACTATCTTCTATTATTTTCCAGTATATGGCTGTAGCTTCTACACTGAAAATTGACGCTTTGTCAGGTAGTCTGTACTGCATTTTTGTCTCATTTAAGATAGCAGCACATCCAACTCCATCTGATTCTTTCGATCCATCCGTGTAGATGTACTTATAGTTAGGATGATGTTTTTTTATGTTTTCAAATTCATCCTGAAACATAATTGGATTGGGTTTGTTCTTTGAAATTGTTTTTAAATCAAAGATACAAGTTGGTTGTTTTAATTCCCATGGTGGAATATTGGAAATTATTGATTGATGTATGAGGCTAGAGTCCAATTCTAGTTTGTTTCTAAGTTCCTCGATACGATAACTCATCGTCTAATGGCATTGATTTTACTCTCTAACAGAATTTTATATTGTGGATTAAGCACGCAGCCATAGGCAGAATTTAGTGGACACGACAACTTTGTCACATATTGAAATGCCAATTTTTCTCTCCTTAGATGTAAAGGACGTTCATTTGCTTCAATATGTAAGTTTTCCACTGAGGACGTGCAAAATGCCCCTAATGCAAGTCTTAGTCCCTGGTGATGAATAGTTTCCAATTGCTTCAGGTATGACTTTCTGGCTGTTCCATATATATAGCATCCATGCATAGTAGAGCTTGGATCTTACTAAGGATCGATAGAGTTTAAGCAATGTGGTTTTGTCAGCACCCCAGTCAGTGTGTGCCAGAACTTTGATTAATTGCATGGCCGTGTGGCATTTTGTTTTTAGATATTTTATGTGAGGCATAAAGGTTAATTTCCTATCAAATATGATGCCTAAGTACTTGTGTGGATCAACAACTGGGATATTATTGTAGTTCAGTTTTAAGATGGGGTCATGATGGATCTTTTGGAGTTTGCAGAAATGTATACATTTAAATCCGTTTTCTATGGCCCATTTGTTTATTTTATTTAGACAGAGTTGGAGTTTGCGTTCGGCTGTGGGTATGTATTTTGATCGATAGCCTATAAGTAAATCATCCACATATAGAGAGCAGTCAATCACAGTATTCATGTTTTTAATGATATTATTTATTTTTATATTGAAAAGGGTGACAGACAGGATGCTTCCTTGGGGTACGTCCATTTCTTGTTCTTTTTGGGCTGAAAATACATTGCCCATCTGCACTTGAAAATGTCTTATTTAAGAAGTCGCAGATAAACTCTGGCATTCTGCCTTTAAATCCAAGCAGGTCTCTTTGAATGCCATATTTCCAGGTAGTGTCGTAAGCCTTTTCGATGTCAAACAAGATTGCTATCAGGTGCTTCTTCTTGACAAATGCTTCCCTTATGAGTGTTTCAAGTCTAATTAGGTGCTCAATAGGGTTTCTTTTCCTGAAGTCTGACTGATATTCTGTAATCAGGTTTTTGGTTTCCAAATACCATGTTGGTCTCTCATTAACCATTCTTTTGAAGGTCTTACACAGGCAACTAGTGAGGGTAATGGGTCGATAATCTATTGCATCTGTATGGTCTTTTTTTGTTTGGGTACTGGGATCACTATAGCTTGCTTCCAGGTTTTTGGAATACTGTTATTCATCCATATTTCATTATATATTTGTAGTAGATAGTTTAGGGATGGTTTTGGTAGTTTTAAGAAATTGGTAATGGATTTCATCAGGGCCAACTGCTGTATCATGAGACTTATTTATTGCTTCTTCTAATTCTGTTCTGTTGAATGGTTGGTTGTATTTTTCTTCATTTTTTGACTTGAAGTGAATTTTTTTCTTTTCTTCATTCTGTTTTGAAATCTTTTGTTTAGTTTTTTTTGCTGAAGAATTTATTGAAAATTGTTCGACTAGTTTGTTGCAATGTTGGTGATTTTTATGTTATTGCAAATAAGATGTTTGATCGGGTCTTTGTTGTTCTTCCCTGATATATTTTCCTGACCATCTTCCATACATTTTGGTTTTAGTGTTCACATTTGATACATAGTTTTTCCATGTGTTCTGTTTCAATTCTTTCATGATTTTGTATAGGTCCAAACTTTCCTTTGTTGGTGTTTCGGTCAACATCCATGGATTCAGTATTTTCTTGTTTATTTTTTGTTTTAGTTTTAGATCTTGATCGTGATGTTGTGTTAGGGGGGAGGGGGTTCTTGTTTTGTAAGGCTTGCTTCATTATCTTTTTTATTTGTTCTCTCTTGTGCCAGGGATTTGTGGTGGTTCTATTTTTCTTTGTTTGATGTTTTTTTTGTTCTGGTTTATCTCGGGGTAGGTGTTCGTATTTATGATATTCATGATTGTGGCTTTGATTTCACTTATAAATTTTGGCCAGTCATTTGGACTGAGGTTCAGTAATTTTTTAAACGAAATTGTCATTTTTTTTTTTTTCAGTAGTTTCCTTTTTTGGTAATTTCTGCATAACTTTTTTCCCCTTATGTATGTGTCTGCGATTCTCCTTGCTTCAGAAAAAGAGATGTTTTGTTTTTGTTTTACAGTTATTTCTTTTTCTTCCATACATCGCAAACCCTTGCATAGGCTTGATGATCTTCTCCACAGTTTGCACAATTGCACCCGTTCATGCATTCGTTTGTAGTGTGGTCTGGTTTCTCTGAGAACATCTACCGCATACTACCGGTTTTAACATGTATCTTCATGATGTCCGCACTTTTGGCATTTATGACACCGAAAAGGGTTTGGTATGAATAGTTCAACTTTTCCAATTCTTATCTCTTTTGGAGCTTTTGGTGTGTTGAAGGTCATGGTAAAGGTGTTTGTTTGTATAATGTTTCTATTCTTTTTAATGGACACTCTTGATATCTATTAGATCCTGAGATTTCAATTCTGTTTTTATTTCATCTATTGTGCAGTTGGAGAGTTTTTTTTACTTCGAACTACACCCTTTGACATATTAATTTTTTTTTATGTCGATAAGAGTTTTTTTATGTTTTTTTTTTATTATGGAAATTTTCTATTTTTAGTAGAGTATTGGCATATTTTTTTTTCCACCTCTACTAATATTGTTCCATTGCATAAATTTTTAACGATTTTGGGTGTTATGTTTGTAGAGATTACCTTTTGGATTAAGAATGGAGATAATTTTGTTTGGGGAGGGAGAGATAGGGTCATCTTCTGATTCCAGAATAATAAATCTTAGAAAGTTTTCTTTTTCGAAGTCAAAGTCAAATTCTGTGTAGTCTCTTGGTTGATTTTCCAGCCATCTATTTGTTTGTAACTTTCATTGTCCCTGCTCTCCACCCGCTACAGAGTCCAATTTAATGGGAAATTGGAGGGGGAAACCCATTCACCCTCGTAAGACAGAGATACAGGGCGGTATACGAATATTTGAAGGGGTCTGTGAGCACTTGCTCTTTCTTCTCGTTTCACCACTCAAGAAATAGGAAAACAGATAGGGGGGGGTACAACAATGCCACAGTCATTTTCCTGCAAACCGATTGACCCTACACCCACCACCTTCTAATTCAGCAATCTGGGAAACATTATATGTGATATATGTATGGGTTATGCAAAGTGCTGATTATGTCTTCTGAATTAGGGCTTGTTGTAACCAGCCGATTGATCGGATCGAGTCTCTCCAACTGCCCGTCTAGCCTAGATAAGGGCCAAAATGGTGTGTTGCATGGCTATGTCCTATTTGTACCCGGGTCACGGTCTGCTCAACCACCAGGATCTTGTCCTTAAGTGTCACAGGTTGCCAACCACGGCAAACTGTTAGGCCCATTGGGGGAAAAAAAAGAGAGGATCTTGAGGAAATGGAGGAAGGGAGGGAGAGGAGAAAGGAGGAGAGAAAAAGGGAAGGGAGGGAGAGGGGAAAGGGGGAGAGAAAAACGGAAGGGAGGGAGAGGGGAAAGGGGGAGAGAAAAAGGGAAGGGACGGCAATTGTTGTTTTATGTTTTGGGCTTTGCAGAACATGATAGAGTTTTGCAAAGATAAAAAAAACATCAATGTTTGGTACATTTTAGGTCAGGAAGCTGATAGCTTCAGACAGCATAATCTGGTAGCACCAGTCGGAAAGTGGGATTTGAAACCAATGTCCTAGAGGAAAAGCACTCTTGCCTAACAAAAATTACCTGGGTAGTCCCGTTGGCATTCCCCGGTAGGGACACCTCAAGCGATTAACAATAAACTAACTCCTTAAAGGGTGAGAAGGTAAAGCCTGGGAAGGTGGACCTCCTGTAACTGACCAGGACCATACCTCAGATTGACAGAGAACAAGCTATCCTCAACAATTTGAAAAAAATTGGTGATTGCTCAATAGTTTATTAATAATTTAAAATAAAAATGCAGTAATAAAAGCGTCCATCATAAAACTGGAATAATTTCATAGTTTGTGCTGAACTGTTTATGTAAATGGATTTAAAAATTATTTTTCATTTAACTACTGTAAATAATTTCCCTTACTCCCCCTGTGTACCTAAAGCTAAACGGAATTTCTATGAGCAAAATTTATTTCCAAGAACTGCCTGTCTGTGGAACACAATACGACAGAGCTGCTTCGAAGCTAACTACAACATGGTCGTTTTCAAGTCCAATGTTAAACTCTTTTGGCCGTCCTCTTAAATAATCAAATTCTACCCAGTTTCAACCATCGTCTCCAAACCTTAAGGCGTTGTCTCACCGTCCACCTGACAATCTCATTAACTCTTATCCTCGAGTGGCCTTTGAGCCTTGATAAGCGGTGACTCATTAGTATAAAAAAGTAAATAAAAAATAAATGAATGAATTCAATAACTAACTAATACACTATGTATCGAAAATATGGCTTTAATAATCTATATGACAATATGCTAAGGTAGTTGATGTTCGTACATACGTTATCACCTTTCACACACATTAAAAAAATATAAGATCGATCGATCAGCAAAGTGGTGATTGATCTGATGTCGCTAAGGTAAACAATTCCGACTTTACCCATTTTAAAACGAATTGTTGCAAAATCAAATTCTCATCCCGTCCACAAAAACAGTACAATTTTTAATAAATACATTTCAAAAAGTGACAGTCGTTTTGTTCATTTGAAGATAATTTCTCTGACAATTATTTTCATGGTAAGAGATACATCGTTTTATTTACTGAAAGAATATTAAGCTGTTAATGACAGTAATTTTTCTGCAGAAAAAAAAAGAAAAAAAAAAGAGTAATTTTTTTCTCATAGTATTGACACTGACGTACATTTATTATTGCAAAAGGAATATTATTATTATTATTATTATTAGAAAATTATACAGATTGATATAGAAGACACTATGAAATGTCCGCAGGGTCCCACTTTCTTTAATCACCTGATGAATAGTTGTTGTACATTTCATTTGCTATTGATTTTTAAAAGTATGTTTTATTAAAAAACCGCCCTGTGTTATTTCACATCTATTGGTTTGTGCATGTAAGGAGCCTCTCCATAGTAAATGACCATCCATACGTGGTGAAGACCCATGTCATTCATGAGGTTATCCTGTTAATATGCATGGGTATGAACAGAATATGGCCGATCTAGAGGAGTGAAACCTTGAACGAAAATCCCTCTATTCTTTACGGAGAGTTGGAGTTCCTGTGGCGACAAACGGATAATTCAGCAGAGAGAACATTGCAGCTTTGTGGAAGACCATTCTTAAGAACATGAAGGTGCACAACTCCAGTGAGTAAAGAACCAAAAAGTACACAGGTTTGAAAAGCCGTTTTTTTATCCAGCCCTGAAGATGTCTTTAGAAAGTACTTTAGTATATTATGCTAAATCACACGCACAAAGCAATTGACACCAGTGCAGAATTTTGTTCTCAAACATGTAGCAAAGCTCTCTGGAGTATATACACGTATATGGATGGATATACTAGTAAAATTTATTAATATAATATTGGATGGATATACTAGTAAAATTTATTAATATAATTATGGATGGATATACTAGTAAAATTTATTAATATAATATTGGATGGATATACTAGTAAAATTTATTAATATAATTATGGATGGATATACTAGTAAAATTCATTAATATAATATTGGATGGATATACTAGTAAAATTTATTAATATAATTATGGATGGATATACTAGTAAAATTTATTAATATAATATTGGATGGATATACTAGTAACATTTATTAATATAATTATGGATGGATATACTAGTAAAATTCATTAATATAATATTGGATGGATATACTAGTAAAATTTATTAATATAATTATGGATGGATATACTAGTAAAATTCATTAATATAATATTGGATGGATATACTAGTAAAATTTATTAATATAATTATGGATGGATATACTAGTAAAATTCATTAATATAATATTGGATGGATATACTAGTAAAATTTATTAATATAATTATGGATGGATATACTAGTAACATTTATTAATATAATTATGGATGGATATACTAGTAACATTTATTAATATAATTATGGATGGATATACTAGTAAAATTCATTAATATAATATTGGATGGATATACTAGTAAAATTTATTAATATAATTATGGATGGATATACTAGTAAAATTTATTAATATAATATTGGATGGATATACTAGTAACATTTATTAATATAATTATGGATGGATATACTAGTAAAATTCATTGATATAATATTGGATGGATATACTAGTAAAATTTATTAATATAATTATGGATGGATATACTAGTAAAATTCATTAATATAATATTGGATGGATATACTAGTAAAATTTATTAATATAATTATGGATGGATATACTAGTAAAATTCATTAATATAATATTGGATGGATATACTAGTAAAATTTATTAATATAATTATGGATGGATATACTAGTAAAATTCATTAATATAATATTGGATGGATATACTAGTAAAATTTATTAATATAATTATGGATGGATATACTAGTAACATTTATTAATATAATTATGGATGGATATACTAGTAACATTTATTAATATAATTATGGATGGATATACTAGTAAAATTCATTAATATAATATTGGATGGATATACTAGTAAAATTTATTAATATAATTATGGATGGATATACTAGTAACATTTATTAATATAATTATGGATGGATATACTAGTAACATTTATTAATATAATTATGGATGGATATACTAGTAAAATTCATTAATATAATATTGGATGGATATACTAGTAAAATTTATTAATATAATATTGGATGGATATACTAGTAAAATTTATTGATAAAATTATGGATGGATATACTAGTCAAATTCATTAATATAATTATGGATGGATATACTAGTCAAATTCATTAATATAATTATGGATGGATATACTAGTAACATTTATTAATATAATTATGGATGGATATACTAGTAAAATTCATTAATATAATTATGGATGGATGTACTAGTAACATTTATTAATATAATTATGGATGGATATACTAGTAAAATTCATTAATATAATTATGGATGGATATACTAGTAACATTTATTAATATAATTATGGATGGATATACTAGTAACATTTATTAATATAATTATGGATGGATATACTAGTAACATTTATTAATATAATTATGGATGGATATACTAGTAAAATTCATTAATATAATTTTCGTATTAATAGGTTGTCTTTATTTCTCTTTGATAGTTTGTAAACGGAAAGCAAAGGGTCATTTTACCCCCCTTCCCGCCTTTTTTTCTAAAGTTATTTTTAAAATATGACCCTCCTTTTATTTACAATTTAGAGTTAAGGTATTGACTAGAAAATGAACTTGATTTGGTGAGTTCAATGTTGTAAAGTCGAACAGAATGAAGGAAAAAAGCGACCACGTGTCTGCGCGTGTTGTCTTACCTGCTGGGATGATCGCGGGGAGGGCGGAAATTAGATTAATGGCGGCTGTGGTTTTTTGTACTATTATTGAGCGATGACGTCAGGCCTCACGTGACTGTTTTTCTGACCACCGATTGGCTGATGATGAACACTTGGACAATAAAAGGAGTATGTTCGGAAGATCAAGTCAGTGTGTATCAACTGCATCAGTGAGATTAGACGTCCGACGTGTTAATCAACTGCCGTAGTTGCGTAGTTGCGAAACAAATACAAGCTATTTCGGCGAAATGGGGGAAAAAATTGACCTCAAATTAATACCAGAGTTTGATGGATCGAACCCGGTAATTGACTGGGTGGAAAAGGTGGAATTACATTGCCTTTTGTCTGGCGTAAAAAACCTCGAACATGTTGTTCCTCTGCGCTTGTCCGGCGGCGCCTTTGCGGTGTATCAACAGCTCAGCCATGAGGGCAAACAGGACTACGAGAAAATCAAGGCGGCACTGTTCAAGGCGTTTGCGATTGACCCCACCACTGCTTGGGAGCAACTTGAGGCAAGGACCTTACGTCCGGGCGAAACGGTCGACGTGTACTTGGCAGAGCTGACGAAGTTGACAGTGTTGTTTGGTGGACTGCCTGAGCGGGCCTTAGCATGCAAATTCCTAGCGGGACTCCCGACAGGAGCGAAGCAACTACTACGAGCTAGCTCAAGTGCAGATTCGCTGCCCCTTAATGACCTAGTAGATCGGGCCAGGACTGTAATGAAGAATTACTCCGAAATGAGGGAACCAGTAATTGCTGCTGCTCAGTCCACACCGAATAATAAGAAACCGTATCAAGGACCCGGTCCACGTGGTGGAATCGTATGCTACAGATGCAATGGACAGGGCCACATCCAAGGAACTGCCGGCAACAAGCAATGGTTGTTCGCTGCTACCGGTGTAAGGAAGCTGGCCATATAGCTCAAGACTGTCCGGGAAACGGAACCGGGGACAAGGTGTCAGCGTCGACCTCTTCCCCACGCAAAAATTAAATGAGACGCTGCCGATCATCCCGATATATATCAACGAAACACTGTGCTCAGCACTCCTCGATTCCGGGTGCTCCCGCACTATCGTATGTGCAGATCTCTGCCACATTTGGAGAAAGAAGAACGTCAGAGTGACTACCATCAGTGGAGAGACGCGCACATGTTGCGGCGTGGGCAATGTAACTATACGGACGAAAAATGGAAGCTCCGCTAACCTAGAGGCGCTGGTAGTGCTCGAAAAACCCCTGAGTTTTGACCTGCTCCTAGGATATGATGCCATCAGAGCCCTTGGTGGTGTCCATATAACGGTGACAGGGGCGGTACATTTTCAGGAGAAAGCCCCAGTGTGTGCTGCGCTAAGGATCGACCAACCAGACTTCAGCGTCGAATTTGACGAGCAAAAGAGGGTTTGGACTGCCTCATGGAAGTGGTCGAAAAACAGTGAACCAGCCAAACTGCAGAATGGAATAACTGAATACCATGTGCCCGACCACATGAGGCCCGCGTACGAAGAGGAACTTCGCAAATGGATCGAGGATGGCTGGCTGATTCCCTACCCATACAAAAAACTTGGACCTCCTAAGGGTCTGATCCCATTAATGGCGGTCAATCAGCACAACAAAGCCAAAGTCAGGCCGGTAATGGATTACCGAGAACTGAACTCGCATGTCGATGCGTTTACAGCTGATGCTGACGTATGTGCTAGCAAACTACGAGAGTGGCGCCAGCTGGGTTCTAATGTGTCCCTGTTGGATCTGAGAAGGGCATATCTGCAGGTCCGAGTTAACGAGACAATGTGGCCGTTTCAGACGGTAGTGTTTGCCGGTAGAAGGTATTGTCTCACAAGACTGGGCTTTGGGCTGAACGTTGCGCCCCAAATAATGAAGACGATTGTCAATGCTGCATTGTCACAGGATAAGACCGTAAAAGAAGGGACATCAGCATACCTTGACGACATATACGTGGATGAAGACATTGTGCCGTCATCACGTGTGAGGGCCAAGCTAGCCGAACTTGGACTGATGTGTAAGGATCCAGAACGCTTGAGGATGGCGCTCGTGTCTTAGGGTTGAGCGTTCAACAGGAGCGAGGGACCTTGAAGTGGAGGCGCGGAACTGCACTTCCTGAAGTGCCCCATGTCCTTACGAGGCGGGCTATATTTTCCCTGTGTGGAAAACTGGTGGGACACCTACCAGTAGGTGGATGGACTCGGGCCGCGACAGCCATCATGAAGAGGAGGGCAAGTGCAGTTACCAAATGTTGGGATGACGAGACGGTGGACAATTTGTTGCTGCGCATGGTGAAGGAGACCATCACAAGAGTCGAGCAGGAGGACCCCGCTAAAGGAGATTGGTGCGTCCAGGGAGACAGGCTAAATGTGTGGGTGGATGCGAGCTCCCTCGCGATCGGGGCGCTATTGGAGATGAACGGGTCCGTGATTGAGGACGCCTGCTGGTTGCGACCAATGGATGATGCTGCTCACATCAACCTGGCGGAGTTGGATGCGGTAACAAAAGGAATAAACTTGGCACTCCAGTGGAAAGTCAAAGAATTATGCATACACACAGATTCGCTGTGCGTATACCACTGGATACTTGACACACTAACAGGCAAAGCGAGAGTGCGCACCAAGGCGGCTACCGAAATGCTAATCAGACGACGGTTGGAGACAATAAGGAAGTTGGTGGAAGAGTACGACCTATCGGTGAATGCGGTGCTTGTCACTTCAACCTGCAATCTTGCCGATAGACTTACCCGTGTGCCCCAGAGATGGTTCGACGCAATGAAGAAAGAAGCCGAACCAGGGTCTTTATGTGCTGCCTCTGTTGAGGAGACGGATAAAATCAAGAAGGTACACCATGACAGTGGACACCCCGGAGTGAGACGGACGTATTATTTTGTACGCTTAACCAACCCGTCAGTGTCCAAAAGCAAAGTAGAAGCAGTGGTCAAGGAATGCCAAATATGCCAGTCAATCGACCCTGCTCCCACCAAATGGCAGAAAGGTCGGCTGGAAGTCGACGAGAATTGGAGCCGACTGGGCATGGACATAACCCATTATGGTGGTCAGCACTTCCTCACACTGATCGATTGCGGACCAACGAGGTTTGCGATCTGGCGATTATTAACAAGACAGGACTCGGCTAGTGTCATTCGTCAATTAGAGTCCATATTTTACGAACGGGGGCCACCTGAAGAGATTCTCACTGACAACGACACAGCCTTTTGCGGCGGAGAATTCAGGCGTTTCGTAGACGAGTGGGGGATCCGGCTTAGACACAGGTGTGCATATGTACCGAGTGGCAACGGTATAGCGGAGTGGTGCCACCGAAGTGTGAAGAGGATAGCAGCAAGGAAGCAATGTACGATTGCAGAGGCAGTATATAGATACAATACGACACCAAAGGATGACGCGACTGCTGAAAGTGCACCTGCTAATGCGATACATTGCTATCGAGTGCGTGTTAAGGGCATTGACGCCTGCCTGCCTAATCAGAAGAGGACGCAGGGACGGTACAAGTTGGGGGACACCGTCTGGGTAAGGCCTCCCAGTAACCGATGTACGACCAGTTTCGGAAGAGGACGGATCACCGGCATAATTAGTGAGCAGGCTGTGCTGGTTGATGGTACTCCACGGCATGTGAAGGATGTCCGGCCCGCCCTTGATACAAACCAAATATCGAACAGCGAAAGTGATGAATCATCCAATGATGAAATGTGGATCCGACCTATGCCCCATTGCC
Organism: Sepiola atlantica; assembly: GCA_963556195.1. Classification (NCBI taxonomy): domain Eukaryota; kingdom Metazoa; phylum Mollusca; class Cephalopoda; order Sepiida; family Sepiolidae; genus Sepiola; species Sepiola atlantica. The sequence goes on along the minus strand of OY744515.1, from coordinate 211,113,511 downwards.
GTGATGACATGGCTGAGAACCTCAGCACAGATGGCGATAGTTCCAGCGCCACTTCTGAAAGCCCCAATGACGATGGAGCCCAGCTTGATGGAAGGACTGCTGGCAACGTTAATGGCGACAGATCTGTTACCCCTCCTGAGAGCTCTGATGAAGATGAAGAAGTCCAGCTAATCCCCCTCCGTAGGAGTGCCCGTAACAAACGACCGCGGCCGCCATGCCGCATGTGTGATCTTGAGACCAGAGGGGAGTGTAAAGTCGAACAGAATGAAGGAAAAAAGCGACCACGTGTCTGCGCGTGTTGTCTTACCTGCTGGGATGATCGCGGGGAGGGCGGAAATTAGATTAATGGCGGCTGTGGTTTTTTGTACTATTATTGAGCGATGACGTCAGGCCTCACGTGACTGTTTTTCTGACCACCGATTGGCTGATGATGAACACTTGGACAATAAAAGGAGTATGTTCGGAAGATCAAGTCAGTGTGTATCAACTGCATCAGTGAGATTAGACGTCCGACGTGTTAATCAACTGCCGTAGTTGCGTAGTTGCGAAACAAATACAAATGTCTATTTTCATAACCACTTTGCTGAGTTCATAGAAAAGTAAATTCGTATGAATCAGAATGGTACAACTTTGTTGACCGGTTCGATTCTGTTGTCGGCATTCTTGCAGGAGAGATCACATTTTTGCCCCAATCCAGAGTGCCCCCTTTTTGGGTAACTGGATTTTCTGAACATTAAAAATTGACTTTGTGTCTTATTCTGTGCTCGTGGGGAGGCAAGTAAATAATGACTATACAAAAAATTACCGTTACTGTTATAATAAAAGACTATTGGTATCATTTGTGTATACAGTAAGATTAATAGTGTAAGGGAGATAACTCTTTTGTGACATCTTTTTGATTCGTCTCAGAAATATCTTTTCCTCTAAAAAACAATTAAGTTCTTATTGGTCCCCCGATTTATAAAATCGGGAGACCTATGTTTTGAGGCATTTCTGTCTGTCTGTCCGGATTTTTCTCCGCAACCATCCATTGAATTTCTCTGAAATTTTGCATGAAGTTGTAACTTTTGTCAGGTTAGAAAGTTACATTCTCCGATTTTTGAAAAAAAATCTGGTTAGCCCCCCCATGGGGTCAAAAGGCCCCAAAATGGCAAAAAATGACATTTTTTGCCCCATAACTTTTCATCCATCCATTCAATTTCTCTGAAACTTGGCCAAAATTTAGAGGCAATTGTTATAGATATAAAATGAGCATCCTTGACCTCAGAAAAATTCTGGTTCGTGCCCCCAGGGGGTACACTGGGGGTCAAAAATGCCCCAAATTGCCCAAATTTATTGCATTTTACACTCGCCACATCGAGTCACATACAGAGGGAGACCACGCATGCGCGGCTTGTTTAAATTAGATATATTAAACCTCTGAGCGCTGAATTATTTTTGTAGAAAAATCATTTTTTTACACCTATTTTTAAAATTATTCTGTAAATGTAACCTTTCGTTGTACGCCCAAACAATGTATATGGCATTTGTAGCATATAAGTAGGACTATCAAAATAAATTGTAAAATTTGACTAATTTGCATATTGTGATAGCGACCATCTTGAATTTATAATGCGGTTGACCATCTGCTCATCGAAAATTGTATTTTTCTCATGCATATATTAGTCAATTTGTCCCCTTGCGCTACCCCTAGCCCTTTCTCTAGCACAAGCTCCCTTTTCTTTGCACCTCCCCCCTGGCCTTATTAAAGATGATAGACTTGTTGCAATTTTGCGACAGGTGCGTTAACAGGATTAAAACATCTAATTGTTACAATTTAAAATAAATTTTAAGTGACATTCGTTTTATTTATTTAAATATCTAGCTGACAATTATTTTACAATAAAAAGGACTATTTCAAAAAAAGATTAAAATTATTACAATAAAAAAAAATGGATTAAAAAGGTATACACGGTTTTAATTCATTTTTACTTATTCTCAAAACAAATGTCTGACAAGAAAGAGAATATTTATTGTTTTTAAAAAGATGTAAATTGTTACAATTTTCAATAAATAAAAAGAAGCAACATCTTACTTTTATTTTATTATTATTATTATTTTTTTTTATCTACTTTTGTTCACCCAAAACAAAAATATTGCCACTGAAGTGTAAGTGGATACTGTGATAGGAGCCAGATTTTTAGGGGAGCGAGAGTCAACCTGGGTGGGAAGCTTTGCCGCAAGATGTTTGTTCACATTCCATTTTAATTTCTGTATGTTTGTACGATCAGGGAAATAGGGAGCAAGGAAGGAATTCCACAGGCAAACGGGGTCTGAGGAAAGAAGCTATTAGAGTAGAAAATCTTCCAGCATCTAGGGACCTCTACAGAGAAGGGGTGTAATTTTGCTGCTAGTCTGGTGGGTCGGGGGTATTTATGTTGAGGGGGGAGGGTACAAGTGCAGTAAGTTCAGAGCACATAGAAGTATTTGTCAAACTTATTTGTTTAAAAATATTTAGCTGACAATAACAATTATTTTTATGGAAGAAGAGACAATTTTTCTTAATATTAACTCTGACAGAAATGTTTTATTTCAAAACAAATATTATACTTAACAGTAAATTATACAGATAGATGAAAGAAAACAACCATGGAATTTTTGTGGTGTTCTGCTAGTCTAAGATAATCGATAGAATCATTAATTTAATGTATTTAATTTAGGTTTGGTTTGTTTTACAGCATATCAAACATCAATGGGTTATTTAATGACAAATCAAATAGTTGAATAGAATTCTGATACTTCTGCAGTTTATGGACCATGCTATTTTTTAAATAGGATTTTCAAGTTAACTTTTATTTTTATGGTATCTTTTGTTTATTAAATTGTTAGGTGACAGTACAGAATAGTTAACAAAGCCACCCCTCCCCATGTTAAGAAAGGGTTTCTAAATAACGTTATTATTTCAGCACGGTCTGTAAACTGCAGAAGTATTAGAATTCTATAGGTGACATAATTATTCATTTACTTTTTATTTAAAAAAGAAAGTAGTTTGAGATAAAATCCTATTGAAGAGTAGAATTTTCTTTAATGAAGTTTTGGTTAAAGTTATTATTCGTTCCTGAATTTGACTTCCGGTTGCTGCTTCATTTTTAATTTAATTTTTACGGTATCAATGTGCCTGTAAATGGTCCATTGAATGGGACTTATACCTTAATGTCGATAAATGCTACCATATTGCAGTGGGATCTCCTTTCGACTCTGCTCTTACTCTCGGCGGTGACACGGCTCCACTCAAGTAGGCGAACGAGATTAAAGGTCTTGGCCTTTTGGTCGACTCGTCCTTCAAGCCATTTAAACATTGCATTCAGGCTGCAAACAAAGCAAGAACCATTCTTTCTCATTGGACGTTCTTTCTGCAAACACATCCTGAAATATTTTTTCCATTTTATGACTCCCTCGTCAGACCACTGTTAGAGTATAGTATTCAGACCTCTGCTCCATATGCAATACGTGATATCCAGCATCTGGAGAGAGTTCAAAGACTAGCTACTCAAATGGTGCAGGGTCTATCAGATCTGCCCTATGAAAGCCGACTCAAGAAACTTAACCTTTTCTCCCTTGAGCACTGACGATTACGCAGTGATCTCATTTTGACCTACAATCTCCTCAATGGTCATGACGATATACTTCAGGAGCTATTATTCACTCTTGCACCAGAAAGAGACCTACGCGGACACCACAAGAAACTACTTTGATTGAATCGGAGGAGGGCTTCCTTCTCAATCAGAATCCCTGGACCTTGGAATAGACTCCCAAGAGAGGTAATAAATGCGCCAACAACGCACCAATTCAAGGGGAAATTGGACAGTTGCTGGGCGACTGTATTCCCTTCTGTGTAACTTTCTACCACCCTTTCCCTAGATGGTAACTGAAGCAGGCTGGTTTTATTTTTTGCAAAATTAATTGAATTGAATTAAATTGTTAGGTGAAAGTACAGAAGAGTTTTAAAAAAATAGACCCCCCCCCCACCTCATTCCATGTTAAAAATGGCTTCTAAATATTAACGTTATTATTTTAAAAAAACAAAACATTCTTAACATGGGGAGGGCAACTTAAAGTTAAATTCAGTAACAAATCGTAACTTTTACCGAAGTTTAAGATGTTGCTCAGGTTAGTGTCTTTGGACAGGTCCTGTAGGTTATTTGAATTGTAGTATTTTCTCCGACTTTGTTGGTAATCATGACAGTCCATTCATATATACTTAACTGTATATAATTCTTGACATGAAATACACACTGGAGACTCTTTACAATTCAATAAATGCCTGTGAGTAGTATATGTATAATTTACTGATTAATATTCAGTAATCCCCAATTTTTTTTTTTTAATTCTAGAAACATCAAGATTTTAGAGAGAGCAGTGCCTTTGTAAACTTTAGCCAAGATTTAAAAAAAAAAAAATTTAATTATAAAAAAATACTTCTGTAATTAAAACAGGAAAGAAAAATATTCAGAGGAATACACACAAAGTTTTCTCCATGGAATTGTTTGACCTTAAAAATTCTTCTTTGCATGTCTTAAGTATACAACAGTTTTCTACCTTATACATTATATTGTACAATAAAAAACAAGTTAAACTACAAGTACTCACTTTCCACCGTCTGCGAGATATGAAGGATCTTAAGTTTCCAGTATTGATCACAGCAGCATTTAAATCTTCTTCTTCTTGTGTCTCAACGGGCTACAAAAAAGAAATGGAAGAGTTAACATGTCATTAAATATAAATCTGCTTCTTATACTCACACACACACACACATATATATATATATATATATATTATGTGTGTGTGTGTGTGTGTGTAAAGAAAGCATTAGAGTTTACTTTAAGCATAGCATATAACATAGAAATTATTGTATATTATTGAGTGCCTTGACAACAAAATTTAAAATAAAATAACTCCAATATTAATTGTTATTAATACGGATTAAGATCAGAGTTATTTTTTTTAATGTGTTATCAAAGCATTCAATATCTCTCTCTCTCATATATATATATATATATATATATATATATATATATGTGGTATCTAGAAAGTCTGGGTACATATGGAAATTAGTTTCAAAGTTTAAAGAAACTGACAGTGTCTTGAACAAACTTCCTTCCGGACGACCAATAACTTCAGAAATCACGTTGAAAATATTATTTATCATCATTAAAATTTAATTTAAAAAAATTATTTTAAAAAGTATGTTTTTAACCATGTACCCAGACTTTGTGGACACACTAATTTTTATTTATAAAAACATTCTTTGCTATATAATAAATAAACTTATTTAAATATTTTTTTTTTATAAAAATATACTTTGCTGCACAAATACACTGGTGTTGCAACCCAATAAATATTTTGGATACACAAATATTCATTCGGTTGAAACAAGTGCATCTGTGCAGCAAAGTATGTTTTTTATAAATAAAAGTTGTTTCATAAAAATATACACGGCTCTACTTGTTATTGAGCACTATTAATTTTACAACGTCCTGAAAAAATTACACCCAGAATATAAATATAAGAGAAATTAATATTGCACTTACAAACCTAATTGACTCTTCTGTTTATTCCTCCAAAACTATCATTATATATATATATATATATATATATATATATTATATATAGGGTGGCCAAGAAGTCAGTGAGAGATCACTGAGGGATTTTTAACTTTAATAGATTATTTTCTATGGCACCTTAATGGAATGTTAACATTATATGATGAAGGCAATGGAGATTTGTTTGCAAAAAAGAACAAAAATGAAAAAGAATTTATTTATGAAAAATAACATCTTTTAAATGGTTTCCATTTTCAGTTTCACAAATTTGTGCCCTTTCCAAAACATTATCCATGACGGATAGCAGGATGACTTGATTACGATTTAATTCCCCGACTGCATTCCTGATGTTCTCCTTCCATTCCCGTAGAGTTTCAGGTTTGTTGATGGAAACGTTTTCTTTTAGATAACTTCACAGAAATAAATCAGGGCTACCTGACATCATCCTATATCTCTACAGGGCCACCATCCACCCATGCATGGAGTATTGTTGCCCCATCTGGGCTGGTGCATCATCTACTAGTCTCTCCCTTTTAGACAAGGTCCCAAAAAAAGTCGTCAACTTGATAGGTCCCTCACTATCCACCAAGATCCAGCCCCTGTCCCATTGTCACAATGTTGCATCTTTATGCCTGTTTTACAAGTACTTCAATGGATTGTGCTCTGATGAACTTGTTGCACTAGTGCCCCCTTGACGTAAATTAACTTGACCAACCCGACAATCAGCCAAATAACATACATTTACCGTGGAAGTCTCCAGATGCCGAAGAGCCTTCTACTCCAATAGCTTCTTTCCTCGTACTGCTGGTCTTTGGAACTCCTTCCCTGCTCCCTGTTTCCTCGACTGTACTGACATGCAGAAATTTAAAACTAATATAAACAGACATCTCGCTGCACAGCTCCCAACTTAAGATGACCCCCAAAACCTACATCCTATTTCTCAGTAGCTCCTTATGTCTACAGTGACGGCCTGCCTTGTTTGGGGTGAACTATGTTAAAAAAAAAAATATGGAAAAAAAGTCAAGTCTGGGGAATGTGAAGGTCAGTTGACATTGCCAAGTTTTTCCTTTTTTTTCCTTTTTTGCAAACAAATCTCTATTGTCTTCGTCATATTATGTAAAATTCCATTAAGATACCATAAAAAATAAAGAATCTAGTCAAGTTAAAAATCATTCAGTGACTTCCTGGCCACCCTGTGCATGCGTATATATATATATATATTTATTCACAGAATGTGTCACAGTCCTTTGGTGTGACTAGACAGGCAATTGAAACTCGATCATTTTGTCAAAAGTCTAAGCTTCTATAAATTGCACAAGTGTGTAAGTGGGAATCTTACTGTTTATATAAACAATACCAGCTATCGAAGAGTGCTCTATTTGTTTTTATGAAAGGATATATATATATATATATATATATATAAATAAAAGATTCTAATCAGAGGATATTTTCAGAGTAAGCATTGCTTTTTTTTTTGAATACCATTGTTTTGCATAGACAAATAACACAATAAATGAACGGATAATAATTATCTACGGGGTTGGAACATAGAAAAAAAAACTGCAAAGAGAAAAAATGAGACCCAGACATGATTCGAACTATTGCCTAAGAATAGGGATCACTTTCAACCAGCATTGACTTAATCACTTGACTACCTAAAATCATATTTTCAGCAAAATCTAAAATAGCATGTATATTACCATCAAAACAGCTCATTGTTAGTTAAATCAATAATACAACATAGTATTTTAAAATACTGTATATATAGTAGAGAGCAAAGACCCAAATTCAGCTCTTTATATGTCTAATTTACATAACTATTTTTTAAAAACAGTTTCTAATAAATTAATGATTGGTGTTATTCATTTATAATTTTATTGTCCTATACATAGGCAACAGTTTTATGGATTTAAACAGTAATTAATTCAAGATATTTAAAAAAAAAAAAAAATTTAAAAACTTTTTTTGAATATTATCATTAATTTTCCAGTAAGGTAATTTAAATGAAAACGATTCATCTTAAGAATTCAATAGATTTATATTAAAGATACATAATTTAAGTTATACATGTACTTTGAGCTAGATTAATAGCTGCTAGATAGAGAGTAATTCTTTTGCTATATATATATATATATATACACACACACACACACACACACACACAACATATGTTAGGTGTGATATATTCTCAACCAAATAAAACGATGTTTGCAATATTTAGGAAATGCATTCCATTCGAAAAATTTCTACACCAAATTCTTTGTAAATATTTTTATCTTGACAGTAAATACATTTCTGTGTATAAAATTATGTGCCTAAAAACGTTAACTAACATAATATATATTTCTACTAAAATACACATAACGAAAATACAATCTCGAGCAAGTTCAACCGGAAACAAAACAAAAATTAGAACTCAACCTAATAAACACAAATGACGCAGAGTTCGGAAGAGAAAAAGTTTTACAAAATACCTGCAACTACAATCGAGACCTATAAAACTATCACATCATTTAAGTTATTACTTATGTAAGTCATTCATCAAACAAAAACAATTTATTCATGTATGTATATATATATATATATATATATATATATAGTGTTTGTAGGGTTGTTAGTTCATAGGTGTTAATCCCGTGAAGTTATGGCGTTTTAAAGATAGTGCTCAATAACAAGTAGAGCTGTATTTTAGCATAAATAATTATTTATACAAACATTTTTATCTACATATGTGCATGCATGTCTCAGCTACGTTTATTTGAATAAAGTCGTAGCTGAAACATGTATGCACATATGTAGCCAATAATGTTTGTATAAATAAAATAAAATTATATTATATATTTAAATAAATACAGAGTGGATATTATCAACGAACCCTTGGTTTCATATCCGGTCGTCGAAATAGATTCTATGAATCGAAACAGAGAGGGTCCGTAATCATCAGTGTTCAGCTACAAGTAATAGATTACAACATCCCAAACGCTGATGATTATCGAACCTCTCTGTTTAGATTCATACGATCTATTAGGACGACCGGATATGAAACTAAGGGTTCGTTCATAATATCCAGTTTATTTCTAGTTGAATATGTTGAACTCTTACTCTGGTAATTGAGCACTTTGATAAATTTTTCTTTAAAAAAATTAAAAAAAAAAGAAAGATATACTCTCTCTCTCATATATATATATTATATATATATATATAATGAAAACAGTGAGATAATTATGATATATATATATATAATTATTTAACTGTCTATAAATCAATATTATTTTCAAATAAGTTAATGTAGTTTGCTTGAAGCATTGTTTAGTATATATATATAAACAGTGAGATAATTATTATATATATATAATTATTTAATTGTCTATAAATCAATATTATTTTCAAATAAGTTAATGTAGTTTGCTTGAAGCATTGTTTAGTATACATATATATATATATATATATATACACATTATATATATATATATACATATATAAAGGTAATTTATAGAAGGCAATGCAGATGTGTAACGGATAAACACGAACTGAAGCAAATAAAGATATAACGGTGAAATGAGTTTTGTAGTTTCCACATTTTTTATTAATACAATATATATTTTTTTAAATCTTATTTTTATATAAAAATTAAAAAATATATATTGTATTAATAAAAAGGTGGAAACTGAATAACTCATTTCACCATTATATGTCTTAATTTGCTTCAGTTCGTGTTTATCCGTTACACATCTGCATTGTATTGCCTTCTATAAGATTATATATATAAAATATAGTGGGTGTGAATTTTAAAAACATCCATTTTTGAATCAAACATTTTTTTTCACTTTCTAGTTACAACAAAAGATATTTGATTAAAATAAAAAAGAGCAATACTAATAAATGAGATAAACTGGAGTAGAATAACACAAATAAACACAACTAAAAACATAGACGGAATATTATGTAAAACCGAGGGAACTGAAACTACCATAATAGATAAGAGAAATCACATAATGTGACCCCCAAAAATGAGGTAACACCAACATCGGTTGGTACCACAGAAAATTGTCATGAAAGGTCAGGGGGATGGAAAGAGCGAGGAGGGAGAGCATCGTCCAGACCTCCACTGGAAGGGCACAGAGAGTATTGGACTCATGAAAGAGTCCCAGAGAAAACTAACAGCTGGTATTAGTGAGAAATCAACAGTAAACCTTTGTTGCAAGGAGATTCTAGAAATCTGGTAAGACTTGTCACTCAGATTCCTGTTGTTGCTAGTGAGCAATCACTGGTAATATTTTGTGTGAGAACTCCAAGCGAGTAAGAAATAATAATAATGGACCAATAATAATAATATAGTATGGGTGTCATATATATATATATATATATATATGTTAGCCTGGCATATTTCTTTGATGAATGAAACAAACGTTACTGTGTATTGATTTACTCCTCTCCAGGAGTTAGGCACAAGGCCAGTTTTTATCTTACTCCCACATGTAAGATGTGACCCAAGGTCGGGTCGGGAAAGTGGGGTTTAAAAATTGCCTGGGCAGCCCCGTCGGCATTCCCCGGAAGGGGCGCCTCAGGCAGTAAGCAATAAACTTACTCCTCCCCAAAGAGGGGAGGCAAAGCCTGGGAGGGTGGACCTCCTAGAACTGCACAGGACAGACCCATAGACCGGCGTAAATCAAGCCCCGAAGGCCAAGACAATACCAGTCTATGGGGTGCAGTATCCATCGGAACAGATACTACACTTTGATCTTAGCCAAAAGGCAATTGCTATCGGTATATATTTACACTAATACTAAGCACAGCTTATGTATTGAGCACTGTTGAAATAAATACTGAAACAAATATATATATATATATATATATATATATATATATATATATATAAAAATGATAATAAATTATACAAAACGTAATAGTTTACTGTTGCTTCACAGCAATACCGATCATCAGAAGTGTACCTTACTGGTCTCTAAAATCGGACATAAGAGACCAGTCAGGTACACGTCTGATGATCGGTAATGCTGTGAAACTGCAGTAAAGTGTAGAGATAAGTAAAATTTATTAACATTTATTACATACATACATACGCACAGCAGATACTTTTGTATATAAAGAAAGCAGGTGAATATAAATTAGCTAAAATACCAAAGGAAAACCTACTTCCGATTGATACCACTGGACATGTTGAGGTGGGTCTATTGTTAGAATGAGAATGTTTAAAAATCATAATCCATTCTGTTTAGAGTTCGATGCAAAAATACGAAGGGTGAAAGAGTAAGAGAAGCCAGTGTCGCAAAATAAAAATATCTAAAGAACACAACAGTAAGAGAGAGAGAGAGAGAGAAAGAGAGAGAGAGAAGGAGAGAGAGACAGGGCCCACACATTTCGATATGCCCCCCCCCGCCGCCTCCACTGATGCTGAAGAGAAGAAGCTTTTTGCCTTCTTAGTCAAATATCTCCCCCCTCCCTGCTACCTGGCCAAGACTTGCTGTTCTACCAATACATGAATTGTTTTCAGTATTGAATCAATATATATCCTCACCCGTTTCCCATTTGTATATTCCCTTGTTAAATACTAATTTCCTATTAAAAGATTAAAAAAAAACGTAATTCATTTTTAAAGAGAAAAGTTAGAATATTGTGTATTCTAAAAGTTTTTATTTAATAACAATTGTATTGAGATTAAACTATCTTACATATACATGATATATACATACATATACATGTAATAATAGCAAGCTAGGCTACCATTATCATGACAGATGAGTTTCATCTTCAGTAAGTGTTAAATATTTTTGGCTTTGTATCTTCAAAATATTTTTCCCTGATAATAAAAATGTCATATTCCTCTTTGTGAGAAGTTGAATAAATGAAGCCATCCACAGTCTCTTGATAACATATCAACTTGACTTTCATCAGTGAGAGTCTTTTGTCATAAGAGTAAGAAATCAATTGAATCAGGTCTGAAGCCATCATAGGCTATCTCCTTTACAATGCAATAAAATAGGAGTGTCAGGATTAACCCGTGATGATTACGATTATGACATCCTCTCTTCTAGGGATGGGAGATTCTGATGAAACCAGGGGAGGGGGATTTTTCTTTTCAATCTATCCTAAGCACATTATCATTTGCAAAAAATCCACACCTTAAACCAACCTTGTGTTAGAAGTGAAGTCAGAGTTGGAGGTTTTGGAAGGAGTTCGATTCAGCGTCGTAAGAATGCTGGAAGTCAGATTCAGATTTTTTCATCGCCAAAGCATTAGCAGTGTCTGAATTTTAGAAAATCCTAGCCAGTCCGAGTCGGAAGTAAGGAGGGCCCCGCCAGTCCGAGTCGGAAGTAAGGAGGGCCCCGCCAGTCCGAGTCGGAAGTAAGGAGGGCCCCGCCAGTCCGAGTCGGAAGTAAGGAGGGCCCCGCCAGTCCGAGTCGGAAGTAAGGATGGTCCCGCCAGTCCGAGTCGGAAGTAAGGAGGATTCTACGAGTCCGAGTTGGAAGTTGGGGAGTTCCACAAGTCCGAGTCGGAATTTGGGGAATCTTACGAATCTGAGTCAGAAGTCGGGGAGTCCTAGGAGTCCGTGTAGGAGAGGACTGAGACTCCTAGGAATCCGAGTAGGAGAGTTTTAGGAATCTTAGTCGGAAGTCAGGGAGTCCTAGTAATCCTAGTCGGAAATCGGGGAATTTTACAAGTCTGAGTCAAAATTGGCGGAACCCTAAAAGTCTGTGTCAGAATTTAGGGAATCCTAGGGGCTTGCATCAGAATTTTTTGAATCCTAGGATGCTGATTCAGAATTTTTGGAGTCGTAGGATTCAAAGTTGGAACTGGGAAATCCTATATGTCTGAGTCGGAATTTGGGGAATCCTACAAGTCCGAGTCGCTATGTTGGGAATCTTAGGGGTCGGAGTCGCTATGTTGAGAACCCTACGGGGGTCGGGTCGGAGTCAGAGTTTCGAGAATCCTAGGAGTCGGAGCCAGAATTTGGGAATTCCTATGTCAGAATTTTTGTAATACTGTGAACTGGAGTCAGACATTATAGTTTTTGATTCCGCAACCGTGGTTAAAAGTGTCTTCGTGAGTATGTGTGTGAATGACAATTAGAAATTACACCTAAAGTCATTTTAGTAAAATTTACAATCAGAAACCAACAGTTGGATCCTGTCTACCCCCCCCCTCCCCCCCCAAAAAAGTGAGAGGAGAATAAAAAGAAATGTTCTTAGATCAAGAGCTTTTCTGGAATCATTTCAAAAAAGTTAAACAGTGGAAGAACAAAGTTTGGTAAGTCACTAGACTCACAGGAAATGGATAATCCAGTGAAAAGAAGTCCATTTATTCTGTAAAGTCTTCAATGGCATCAAGTCACAAAGAATTCCAAAGAATTCCACATTATATCAAAGATTGAACTGATCTTTGAATGACCAATGTGTATGAGTCAGCAGTTCGTTAACTTTACTGAATGAAACATTGGAACTTAACGTAAAACTATTTTCATGAAATAATCATCAAATCCTGTTGATCCACTTTCATTTTATCAGTCAAGATAGATTAGAGAAGACTAAATAATTTTTTAAAACTAATTCATACCCGCTCCGAGAGCAGTGTTAGTGCAGTACCTGGGTATTTCAATTTCCATCGTAACCTAGCTTCTACCACTTTATAGCTAGGATGAAGAAATGTATTTATGAAATTTTGTGGAAAAAATACACTTTGTATTTGCATAAGAGAGTAAGTAACTATGATGAATGTATTTATATATTGGTTTTACTGGTCCAAAAAATTATAAATTATGTTTTTAAGCAAAGATAATATGCTTTGAACTTATGCAAATTATACTTTATGTCCAGGGCCGGCGGGACAGTTATGAAAGTGGGGGTCTTCTCTTAAAAAGTGTGTGGGGGGGGGGGCGGTTAAACACATGCATATCAACTTAATTATTGATGACCGTAAAGTGGGGGGGGCCCAAGTCAAAAAGTGAGGGGGCTTCAGCGCCCCCCCCCCTGCCCTTCCCCTCGGTGCCGCCATCCATGATGTCTACTTTTTTGCTGATTATCAAAAAAGAGTTAATTAGTTTTAAAAATATATATCATGCAATGTTTTTTTATGTTAATATATTATGTTAACTTCTTTAAAATTATAAAAATGTATTCAGTTAAAAAAATTCCTTTAGACTTACGTGAGATTCAAACTCAGGTATTGACATCATAAAAACTACTACCTTGGTAATGCATACTCTGCCTATTCTTTTTTTGTTAACCAATCAGTTTTTTAAATTTTATTTGGATAATGTGGATTACTGTTTTCATCTTGAATGTTATTCTCACAACATTTCGGTCGATGTAACCTCCAACCTTCTCCAGTCCTATCTTGTTGAACTTGAGAATCTTTCTGTCGAACTCGGGAATCTGTATGGAATTTTCTTTTTCGCTAGCATGTTCTCACTCACCGAGTGATTCATATGTTGTGTGATAATAACATACTTGTGTGTAAGAGGAAACAGTCAGAGTTTAAGCATCGAGTTGACACGACATGATATCCCTTTCTCTCCTCTAGCCATGACTTGAGCAAGAGGCAAGATGAAAAACCAGAACTCAATCTCACTTGTATAGTACATGCATGTCTACTGGCTCAACATATTTTTGTATTCTTGTCTATGTAACTGTTTCTCCGACTATGTCTACAACAGATGAATGAATAAAAATAAAATTGATTTGAATTTTAGAAGTTTAACCTTGTAATCAAACTATGGTAACCCATTTTTATTCATACCCCGAAAAGCCAGAAGAATGGATATCTATGCATCAACCCTTTTCTTCATACAACCCGACTCCTTTTCGTTCCTTCCTACAAATAGGAAATTTCTACAGATTCATTTTAACATTTAATCCATTAGTGCCAAATTTTATTTTATTTAACTTATTACAAAAATGTTTTTATAAATATAATATATTATTTTGAAAAGTCACACATTGGAAAATACTTTCAAAGATTTGCTTGACTTTATAGGATAGAGCATTCATTTAACTATCAAAATATGGGGTTGTTAAATGGACTACTTTCCTCAAAAAGTTTATTATTGAATAATATATGAAACTGACTGTATCCTTCCACTATAAATTCTTACAGTATACTGAAAACTGAGACATCAGTGTTGCCAATTTACATCAGACAGTAGGGGTAATCTTTGAAAGACACCCACATCTTTATGACTAACTATGGATATCTTTGAAAATACAAATGTTGTTGAAATATGGTTAATTACCCTTCTGGTCCTAAAAAAAGGACCGTGGTCGATAATGGGTTAACAAAATATAATCAAGTTTATTAAGATTAATTTTTTCAGGTACTGTTAAAATGAAAAACAAAAAAAAACAAAAACAATATTATCATGTTTTATTATACTTATCTGATTATTTCAATGTACTTAGCTTATTTAAAACAAAAGGAAAGAAATGACTGATTTTTATTTGATTATAAAAAGATTCTAGGTCAAGAACTGGCTTAGTGGAAGAGCACTCACGTTGTATGTTAAAAGTTTGCAGTTTGTCTCTGCTTACCCCGTCATTGCTTTTAGTTGTTTCAGATTCCCCCCCCCACTGCACTTAAGCAATACGATTTAGTGTGGTTAAGGATTGCATGACTCTTGCTTCACTTTAAATTCTTCATACCTATTCATCGTTTCTTGTGTGTGAGAGAGAGAGAGAGAGAGAGAGAGACACACACACACAAATTAAAATATATTTTACAAACAAAACAAGGAACTATTTTAATCTGTGGCAGACATTATGATCCTGAACCAAGATCGAGCGATGGAAGTTGTCCAAACTTGCCGCACCCCCACCATAAAAAAGTCAGTCTTTGCCCGGCGTACAATTTGAAGATTTAAGAAATGTTTAAATCATAGGTTGCGAGTGAGGATTCGAACACCGCTCCATTGATTACGAATACCGACGTTAGCATAGACGATCTCGTGGTGTCTTTATTTTAATATTCGGAACAACGAGTACCCGAGATGTACTTATGCTAATCAAGTTGGTTTGCATATGTCGGATAAAAGAAAGAACATAATTCGCATTTTGTGTCGGGATTTGACTAATCTGAACTTTATACTGTGAAGTGCAGAACGCAGTCGGGAGAAAGAAAAGGGAGAGAAAACGTTAAGTAAGTTGTGAGTTGGATTTTTTGACTGAGACAACAACTTGATGATTTTCATTTGAATTCCGTGAAATTTTGTCTTTAACGGTCTCATTGAAGTCAGAGTGAAAATTCTTCCCGGATAGTCTTTCACCTCTCCCCCCCCCCCTCACCGCTTTCAAAATCATATTCATCAAAATTAGCTTCATCTCAATGGTCGTTTATTGCCACTTTACATCAAGCGATCACAAACAATTTTCACCGTTTACATAATACTTTGAATCAGCTGCTACTGAGGTTATATACTTAATTATCTCTTAGTGTTATGTACTCTTTACACATACACATATATATATCTATAAGTTAGGTATGTTTATATAGTGGTATGTACAGGATTCACACCTAAACTAATTAACCGATCATTATGAATTTTGATACACAGCTGCTAGGTGTAAGGGATCCAAATGTGAGTTATATTAAGTTTAATTTAGTTTTATGCAAAGGGGATAAAAGGGAAACGGATTCCCTTCATGAAAATTCAGATATCTCTGATTTTTGTTAAATTTTAACAATAGGTATTAGACATCAATTAATAAATATTTCCCAAGTTTCAGGTTCTTTGGAGTATTTTAAAGGGGATTTTAGGGGTGCATAAGGCACAACCACCCATTTGAAAATTCAAATGTATCAGATTTGAGTTGAATTTGATTCATTGTATCTCGATTTTAATCTTCTAAAGGGGCATAAAAGTTGTGCAAAACTGTTCTGTTCGAGGAATTAATATATAGTGAAACAGAGACGACTCATTATTATAGTTGATTAAGGTGATGGGTAGTAATGATAATATTGCCAACATAGATGTCATTGCTGCCATCATAGTCCCAAACCATATCATATTTACTGTCATTTTAGACTTGTTAGAATGTTGTCAACATAGAGACCAAGGTTTGTGTGTACACATGCATGAAATATTTAACTTCGATGAAAAGGAGACTCTTATTTAACACTGTTTTAGTACTGGGTGGTTCCCCAAAATGTCACCCATGGAATCGTTAAGAAAATTCACAATTCTTTCTGCAATACAACCATATTTGGTACAAATTAACTTCAGTCCACCAAGTTTCAGTCATGTACGTCCAACAGTTTTTGTTTTATCACTGTTCAATGATATGCAAGGACACTTTGGTGGTCGTCTCATCAGTAGAATGTGTGATCGTGAACAGATTTCACACTAACGGACCTTAACTCACCCTAATTTTTATCCATGAGGTTATCTTAAAGATAATGTCTATCAAAACAATCCCAAAACTATTCCTGAACTAAGGAGAGCCATCACAGCCGAGATCAGGGCAATGCCAAGGCATGAGCGCATCCGAGTTAATGACAATATTGCATGTCATATCCAGATGTGCTTATCATTGAATGATGGTGAAACAGACTGTTGGACATTCATGATGAAAACTTGGTGGATAAATCAGGCATCAACTGAAGTTTATTTGAAGCAAATATGGTTGGATTGAAGAAAAGATTATGAATATTTTTATTATTAATGATTCCATGTGTGGCATTTTTAAGAGGTAATTCTGTAACATTATCAAATTAATGTGCACACACACCCACATTATATATATATATTTATTTTGGTACAGAAAAATTAGTACAACATTCGTACCGTCGGTTTCAAGCACGGAACGACTTAGCCATCCGGCTCTCTTCAGCTTCTGTTATCTGTTTCGGAAATGTGAAGTCACATGTCACTCTCGTTGGGACGCGTTATTTGCTTAGCATGTTGTGTATGTTTGTTTGAATTTAAATTTAGTGTAAGGAAGGTTTGAAAGAAAGATGGGGGGGGGGGAGTAACAGTTGATATTTAAACCGGAGATATATAAAAATATTTAAAAAATATAAAAAATAAATTTTTAAAAATAAAAAAAAATAAAAATAAAAGTAAAACAATAAATAAAAGAATAAAGGAATGTTTCTATATAATTCCCGTGAGTCAATATTATGAATTTTGTATATTTGTCCGTTACTGTTTTGGGGTTTGATGATGTGCGTTCTAAAGGGAGAGAGAAAGGGAGAAAGAAAGGGTTAAAGGCGTTTTAAAGGGAAAACCGTTACTTAATTTCGTGTTTAAATTCTGGATTAAAGGACTTTAAATCAATCCTGAAGGAATTTAAATAAAGGTATCACTCGGCCGGTCTAAGGGCAGTAACTCTGTGGGGATTTTAAATGGTTTGAAGCCGTTTAAATAGATCTGTTTGTGAGATGTGAGAAAGTTGTCTTATGACTGAGAAATAATATTGTGAAATAGGGGTGTTATCCTCTTAATGACTGGAGAAATATTTGGGGGAAAGTTGAAGTTTTGCTCTTGAAAATTAGTGTGGATATGGGTTGATTAAGGTATTTGTTCGTATTTTTTAATTTTATTAATATTAATGAGAGGTTATAGTTGAGAAAATTTTCTGGAGTGGAAGCAGAGGGGGGAGTAGCTAGGCTTTTATGTGTATCGGTCAGTCCAGTTTATGAGTAGTGCTAGTCTCTTGTGGATACATCCCTTAAAGATTTCATCGCGAATATTCAAACAGGCTGTATTTGGGTCAATGATGGCCTTTGATATGTGGTATTTTTCAGCGTCACATAGAGGGCATCTGTTTATGGCTAGAGAGAAGGATGGTTTTCTCTCAATTACTTTCCATCAAATGGAAAGTAATTGAGAGAAAACCAGAACCAGGTAAGTTTGTACGAGAGAGAGAGAGAGTATAGGGTGAATTGGGGAGAGATATCATGACTTTTGGCCACCTGTGCCCATCTCTTCCTGCTGGGGTTGGCGAGACGATCAGTTCTCATGTCTTGTTCGTCGGCTGGTACAGACTCAAGAGACATAAACAGCCATAAACGGAAGTGACGTAATTTCCGACTTCCACTTTATCCCCCCCCCTAACAATGGAAGGGAGTGATAAAGATGAATTTGAGAGGGATAAATAAAGACTCGGATGGAAATGGGTTCGTTTGGTGCCCCCCCCTCCTCGACGTAAATACCCCCGACTAACCTGACAAGCAGCAAAATCCCACGCCTTCACTGTAGAGGTCCCCAGATGCCGGAAAGCCTTATACTTTAATAGTTTCCTCCCTTGAACGGCTAGACTTTGGAATTCCCTTCCAGTTTCCTGCTTCCTCGACTAACATGCAGAAATTTAAATGTAATGTTAACAGACATCTCGCTCTTCAACTTCCTACTTAGTGTCCTTGTAGGCATGGCCCCTAATTCACAGTAGCCCCTTACATCTCAGTAGCAATATGCTTTATTTGGGGTGAATATGAGTAAAAAAAAAAATTTCTACAAGTTGCTCAACACCTGCCAGTATGTAAAACAGATGTTGATGATGACGACGATGGTGATAATTGTGATGAAGTTTCAGAATTTAACAACGCAAAGCACTGGTAATTCAACCATAAATAATTCTACAAATTATTAGCAAACTTGCTGTATTGTCAGAAATATCGCTCCTAAGTGCTCGTGAAATAAGAGTCGGTTTGGTTGATGGCTTGCGAAAACAGTGCTCGTTTTGTAGGAGTCGGCTCGGTTGTATCGCTTGCAAAAATATTGCCCGTTTTTGTAACACTAATTCCATCTGAAGTCTGATAACTATAGAGGCATTCAATAGAATCCCAGCAATGTTGTGGTTCAACAAGCCACTCCCACCAATCTAACCAATCAAAAGATGTTTTAGATTACAAATGCAATAGTTTTTACGATGTCAATACCCAAGTTTGAATCTCACGTAAGTCTAAAGGTCTTTTTTAACTGGATAAGTGTTTTATAAATTTTAAGAAATTAACATTACATAAAAACACATTACATAAATATTTTTTTTTAACTAAGTGACCGTCTTTTTTTTTTCATAATCTGCAAAAAAAGTAGACATGAACGATATTCGGCAATAGTTCAAAACGAAATTTTTTTGCTTAACAGTTTCTAATTGTTTGGCCAATAAAAGCAATTTGTAAATACATTCATTGTAGTTAGTTACTCTCCCATACAAGTACTAAGTAGCATATTTTTAAGGAATTTTTAATACTTCTCTTCGTATTGGCGTCAGGAAGGGCATCTGGCCTCAATTAAGAAAATGACTTTCAAAAAAAAAGTCACATTTCAGGCTGTGCAGAACTGGTGATAGACCAATTGCTCGGCCTGGTCTGCAAAAGTAACCCAGAAGAACATGAAAGCAAAGCCGTGACTGAAGTAGACTCGGCTAACCAAACAAATAGAAACAGTGTTTTTTTTAATTTAAAAAAAGTCTTTATTCACCCTAAACAAGGCATATTGAATTAGAGACACCTTATATATAAAGTAAAGTTAGTCTATCATTTCTTTGCTATTGATAGCTTTCTTTTCTACAAATAAATATTTGATAATGGGCATCAGTTTTTATCTCTTCTTTACAATTTTACTTTTGTTCACCCTAAACAAGGCATATTGCCACTGAGACGTAAGGGGCTACTGTGATTAGGGACAGATTCATAGGTGGCATCCTAAGTGGGGAGTTGTGGAGCAAGATGTTTTTTCACGTTACATTTAAATTTCTGCATGTTGGTACAGTCAGGGAAACATGGGAGAAATTCCAAAGGCAAACAGTCTGGGGAAAGAAGCTATTAGAGTAGAAATTTTTCCGGCATCTGGGGACCTCTGCAATGAAGGGGTAAGATTTTGCTGCTAATCGAGTTGGTCGGAGGTATTTTGAGGGGGTACAAGTACAGTAAGTTAATTGGAGCATATTCCGTAGAAGTACTAGTAAAAACAAGCATAGAGATGCAAAACTGCGGTGATGGGACAGGGGATGGATCTTGGTAGACAGTGCAGGACCTATTAGGTTATAGACTCTTTTCTAAACCCTGTCCAAGAGGAATAGACTAGTGGTTCTAGTAGTTACCGATCTAACACTTTCGGCTAACAGTATAAGCTGATCCAATTCAACTCCACAACAAACGGTCCATGAAGGCATAAAGGATGACATACGCCAGCTGTTGAATGTACAGATCTAAAGGTCACATTTAAATGGTGAGGATGGCAGGTCTTAAATATTAACGCACGACATGCCACCCTCCTCATTTGGACCACCTCCACTTTTATTTCCAGGATGGCATAGATCTCATTTACATAGCAATGAAGTTGACGCCACCACAACCACCCAATCCCACTCACATTTGTTAATTTTTCTCTTTTTTCCTACACACAGTATTTCCCCAGTAATGTCCGGGTGGAACTCTCGAGAAGTTTCAGTTTTTTTTTGTTTTTTTTTTTAATTCAGAATTTTTCGGGTTATATTATTAAAAAGTTATACAGATATTTGTTATTTCTTTACATACATATATACGTAAAAAATGAAAATATATATGTTAATAAATAATACGTCTTGTTAATAGCGACGTGATGCAGTCTTCTTCATGCTAGAGAGGAAACTTTTGACCACTTATGAAGTGGAAAAAATGCAAACGCTATCATTATACATGAATTAAAAAATTATGGTGTTTTTGGAGTTTGTCTGTTCGTACGCAAAAAGAAACGTTATTGGTTCACAAAAAAAGAATAGGCAGAGTACACATTACTAAGGCAGTAGATTTTACAACGTCAATACCCAAGTGTGAATCTCACGTAAGAAGTCTAAAGGATTTTTTAACTAGATAAGCGTTTTATGAATTTAAATAAATTAACATAACATAAAAAAGCATTAGATAAATATTTAAAAGAAAAGTTAAATGACCTTTCTTTTGATAATCCCCCAAAAAAGACAATGGATATTTGACATTAGTTCAAAGTGAATTATTTTTGCTTAAAAACAGTTGCTGTTTTTTTACCAATAAAAACTATGTAAATACATTCATCGTAGTTACTTACTCTTTTATGCAAATACTAAGTAATGTATTTTTTTTTCCATATGAGCTATGAAGCGGTAAAAGCTATGGAAAGATGGAAATTGACATACCCAAGTACTGTATGCACACTGCTCAAGGAGCAGGTATAAACTAGTTCATTTTTTAAATTCTTAACTCTTTGGATGTTTTAATTTATTTTTGAATTTTTAAACGATTGGAATGAATGATTTTTTTTCATTACATTTTTTTGAGGCGAGATGCTTTCGTCCATGTTTTTCTCTTAAACTTCCCATTCCCCGCCTTATCTTATTAGAGTAGGATTGATTTAGGTTATTTATTTGAGCACGATACCAATTTTAGACAAACATCTACTGTTATTTTACTGGGGGGGATTCACATCTATTCCAACGGTATATATCATGGATAAATGAACAAAGATTTTGGAGGGTTTGAACTCTATTTGCTATTATCACAGTGTATTGCTAGTCATTACACCATCCATAGTATCAAGCCCTGTCACTCAAACAAACTGTTAGAGCTTCTCGTGCAGTAAGATGGTACATGGGATGTTTTAGTTAACGTAAAAAGTAAATTTCCACCTCAAAATTAAATTACGCAAACAGGAAATGTCTGCTTAGAAATTAAGATCAGAAATTTAGTGAACACGTTCAAGAAAGTGACACAACGAACAGGAAGTCACGATAGCAAACACAACAACAAAAATAATCTGGTAAAGCCTCTTGCATGTTGACCTGCGAACAGAACAAACGTGGTTTGGAGATTCCAGCCCACCCCCCCACACCCACGGGGGATGGATGGTGGAGAAGGTTTATATAATATTAATGTATACTGCAAAGAATGTAATATTACTCTGTATACTCTATAGAAACTGATACTAAAATAAAACAACAAAAGAATCATGACACAGAGTGGCATAATGTATGTTGTTTCTAATTGCTATAATGAAAGAACGATTATTACAATCGCTTCTACTTAAGGAAGAAAGAGAACAACTCTAAAGTCAACACAACTACAACGGCTGCTACGAAGAAGAAAGAAAACAACTCTACAACATAAAAATGACTGCTACAAAAAAAGAGAAAGAGAGGCAAACAACCTCTACACAGCATGATCACTATGTCTACTACTATATGCCAACAACACTTCTAAAATATACGCCAGCTATTTGTTGTGGTCGACCGCTATGCGCCCGTCCCAATGTATTATCATTCCTGTTCGCAGCCCATGACTCGAGATGCTTCTTGGTCTGTCTATCTTGCTTTTTCTTTGTGTATTTCCAAAAGAGGGAAGATGTTTTTGTACAAGATGGAGGCCAGCAAAAGTGTGTCCAATCCATCTTCAACATCTTTGTAAGATTTCTTCCTTTATCAGTCGCTGTGCTGTTCTTTGCCACACACATACACATTTTTCATTTGCTATAAACATATTGTGAAAATATTACTATTATAAGTCCACTATGATGTTGCACATCCTTAATACATTTCTTCAGGGACAAAATTTGAAAATACCCTTTTTCTTTAAATCATTTAAAAATGTTTATAAATATGTAATTTATTTGAATAAAGTATTTCATTAATCACGTTTTGAGTCCATTTACATTTTTAAAAGGCTCAGTCCAGGCTCATTTATGAAGAACTGAGCCAACAGAAACATTTTGCAACATCGCTGTGGACCTATAATACAAGGAAAAGAAGGAAATTTGAGGTTGTAAATTTTATTGTTCAAATTTTATTTTGTTTAAATTTTATTGCTCCTTCAATTTGTACAGACGAGATTTTGAGCATCTGTGAGTGCATTATTATATTAGTCTTTGAAAAACTTTATAAAAGTCATTTTTTGTAATAATAAATTACTCTTTGACAAATTTCCTGATTTTCTAGAAACTCCTTTGTATTATTATTACTAGCGGGACCAGTGTTCCGGCATTGCCCGGGAGAATTAAGGAAACCAGGATTCACAACCTCAAGAAGTAAATAAACCAGAAAGACTTTAAGCCCAAAATATTGTTTAGTAGAACTGAGAGTTATATTAAAATAAAAACAATCATTGAACAAGAACAAGAACAAAATATAATCAAATAATTAAAGAGGAGTCCTTTTGCAAAGGAATGTCGAATTAGTTAACCTTCGGACATCGATCATATAGATGTGAAACAGTCTATTAGAAAGCTCTTTTTTTTCTATCATGAATATGAAGTTGGACTTTTAATCTCATTGTCAGTGTCACAAATGGCTTAACTTTATAAATATACTAAAAATATTGAGCATTGTTTTCATTACAAATACAAAAATTTTAGCCCAGCTTATATAAAAAAATATAACTTCTTCACAAAAAAAAAAAAAAATTAAATATATTTGCAATGAAAGTTTTCAGTTTGAGTTGCAGTCAATTCTTTCCAAAAAACAAAACAAAAAACAAAACAAAATAATTGAATCGAGAACCAAATGCAAGAAATCTGCCATGACATGAAAGGTCACATTCTGTGTTGTTAAAATGCAAAATAAAAAGGAAAGAGAATCTAAACTTACATTATTGGAATGGTTGTTGTTCACTTGATAGTTCTTCTGACCATTCGCCATTTTACCATGACCTCTTGATCGCTTCGATAATCCGTTGCAAAGGAGAATGATTTTGATGGCTTGCTGAAAAGAGAAATCATATGCATTAAAGTTTAGCTCAGGGAGGAGGAAAAAAATGGAGACTCAGGAAGAAACGGAATTTATTTTTAAATAAATCGATAAAAAACTTTTAGTGATGTAAGAAACCGATTATAGTAATAGAGAGAAAATGTATTGGTGTTTAAATTTTTATCAAAATGCCAAAAGCAATTTATGTATCTCGAAAACAATTGTTATTATTTCCTATATAATAATAATACACTAAGGCAATTTCATGTCTGTACGCACGTTATCACCCTCCACCCCTTTGTAAATCGATTGCCGTAGATACAATGTAAAAGTGATTTTTAAAAAAATTTCATCTCATGTCACTGTTGCATTGAATGTTCAATTCAAACTAAAATACACTTTCTTGGCCTTTGAGCTAGGATAAATGTGTAGTATCTGTTATGTCCAAAGATGGAACAATTATATTGTGGGGTCTGCATTCGCGCCAGATGTTCATAGAATGGAAAAATGTCACAAACTCCTACAAGGGTTTTGGAGATAGATCCTCATAACGAGATATATTGTGAAACTGGATTAACCAAAAGAGATAGATAAGTATGTTTAAGTTTGAACAAAGGTGGTAGAATAATATAGTGGGATCTGCGTTCATGCCGGACGTCCATAGAATAGAATAGAAATATGTCACAGACTCCTTAAGTACGGCAGCATTATAAAACAAATGTAAGATACAACTGTGGAATTTCCACGGGTCCCGCTAGTTATTATTATTACTAGCAATATGTCCCCCTCCCAGGGTTTCATATTTTTGCTAGTATATATAATGTAAGTATTTAGTTTACTAATTAACAGCTGATTGTGACAGTTTTGTTGTTGACATATGCTACCCCTCACTCAAAAGGATGTGATGACGCTTTGGAGGATAGTCTCATGACAACAGAACAGATACTTACACTACTTCCTCAAAGGAGAAGGTAATGCCTGGGAGGATGGTATAAAAACAGAAGAGATACTACACTACCCGTCCCCAACTTCCCCCCCCCCAAAAAAAAGAAAGTAATCCCAGAGAGAATGGTATCATGACTACAGAGAAGGTATTATGACGAACAAACATATACTACACTACCCTTCCCCCAAAGGAGGTGGTAATGTCTGGAAGGATAATCTCATGACAACAGAACAACTATTACACTACCCACACGCACATTGAATTGAGCATTGAAAAAATAGTACATGAATCTGAAATAGTATAGTAAACTGAACTGAGCATTAAAAGACAGTAATTGCATAGTTTTGCCTTCAGACAGACAGATACCAAATCTCCATTAATAACAGATTTTTCATTTTTCATCTTTGCTTCTCATACTAAGATTAGATGTTTCGCGAATGACTTTCAAATTCTCCTGTCTATTGCCATTTTGCTTGTGCCACCCGCTAGGAGTCGGTTGTCATCAATTGATCCCCTTCATGTCTTAAGCGGCCTACTAAGTGGCCTTAGGCCATCAACATCAATCTGTGTCATACTTTGGAGAGTTTCAGACGACTGATGGCAGGCGACATGGCAGAGACAATTTGGGGCGCTCCTTAGCCTTTTGACTAGGAGCAAAGTGTAGTATCTGTTCTGATGCTGCACTTTTTTGTCCTCGGTCAGTGAAGGAGAACTCCTTCTAGACGGAGGCAATTTTAATTTTTGTACTAATCCAGAGTTCCTCTTTTTGGGGAGCTGGATTTTCCCCACATTAAAAACCAACTCTTGTCTAATTCTGCTCTCATGGGAAGGCAAGTAAATAGGGACATGGCCATACCAGTCGAGACGTCGTTGTGTGACACAATTTCACATGGAAGCCTTTACAGTGAGACCAGCAATTTTCTCCATCCAATGCGCTGTAGTTAAGATCATGTTGTATTGACGGTTCATCATTGACCACATCTCGCAGCCATAAAAGAGTACAGGTCAGATATCTGTGTTGTACATGTGTGCACCTAATTAACGTGCCTCTCCACTAGGGCAGAGTTACACACAAGGTCGGTTTTTAATGTGAAGGAAAATCCAGTTTCCCAAAAAGAGGAATTCTGGATTGGGACAAAAACAAAAAAAAACTTGCCCCAGTCTAGAAGGATTACTCCTCCACTGACTGCGGAGGACAGAAAAGATGAAGTGTAATATCAAAACAGACACTACACTTTGCTCCTAGTCAATAGACTAAATGTGTGTCATACAATTATTGATGTGGTTGTTAAGGGTTGACAAGTCTTTTAAGTTTACTTTTTTCAAGCTTTAATAAAATTGTGAAAAGATTTACGAAAGTTTAATAGAAAAATAAATCGAATGGCCATATTTTTTTTTGTAATTGTATGAATGTTTAAATTGCAATATCGAAAGTTTAATAGCTTAAACATACATGAAATAGAGTGCCTCTCTCATTTGAAAATTGTTTGCAAAGTGACATCAGCAGGTAAAACAATAGGCATTTAAGGAAAGGTTTTCTGAAATGTGTATAAAATGTTTGTAAATTCTAGATAGAGAGAGATGGAGGGTGAGAAAATAGAGAGAGAGAGATGGAGGGTGAGAAAATAGAGAGAGAGAGATGGAGGGTGAGAAAATAGAGAGAGAGAGATGGAGGGTGAGAAAATAGAGAGAGAGAGATGGAGGGTGAGAAAATAGAGAGAGAGAGAGATGGAGGGTGAGAAAATAGAGAGAGAGAGAGAGATGGAGGGTGAGAAAATAGAGAGAGAGAGAGATGGAGGGTGAGAAAATAGAGAGAGAGAGATGGAGGGTGAGAAAATAGAGAGAGAGAGATGGAGGGTGAGAAAATAGAGAGAGAGAGATGGAGGGTGAGAAAATAGAGAGAGAGAGATGGGAGAGGGGAGGAAACGGAGAGAGAGAGATGGGAGAGGGGAGGAAACGGAGAGAGAGAGATGGGAGAGGGGAGGAAACGGAGAGAGAGAGATGGGAGAGGGGAGGAAACGGAGAGAGAGAGATGGGAGAGGGGAGGAAACGGAGAGAGAGAGATGGGAGAGGGGAGGAAACGGAGAGAGAGAGATGGGAGAGGGGAGGAAACGGAGAGAGAGAGATGGGAGAGGGGAGGAAACGGAGAGAGAGAGATGGGAGAGGGGAGGAAACGGAGAGAGAGAGATGGGAGAGGGGAGGAAACGGAGAGAGAGAGATGGGAGAGGGGAGGAAACGGAGAGAGAGAGATGGGAGAGGGGAGGAAACGGAGAGAGAGAGATGGGAGAGGGGAGGAAACGGAGAGAGAGAGAGAGGGGAGAGGGGAGGAAACGGAGAGAGAGAGGGGAGAGGGGAGGAAACGGAGAGAGAGAGATGGGAGAGGGGAGGAAACGGAGAGAGAGAGATGGGAGAGGGGAGGAAACGGAGAGAGAGAGGGGAGAGGGGAGGAAACGGAGAGAGAGATAGAGGGGGGAGAGGGGAGGAAACGGAGAGAGAGAGGGGGGAGAGGGGAGGAAACGGAGAGAGAGAGAGGGGAGAGGGGAGGAAACGGAGAGAGAGAGAGGGGAGAGGGGAGGAAACGGAGAGAGAGAGAGGGGAGGAAACGGAGAGAGGGGAGGAAACGGAGAGAGGGGAGGAAACGGAGAGAGGGGAGGAAACGGAGAGAGGGGAGGAAACGGAGAGAGGGGAGGAAACGGAGAGAGGGGAGGAAACGGAGAGAGGGGAGAGGGGAGGAAACGGGGAGAGGGGAGGAAACGAAGAGAGGGGAGGAAACGAAGAGAGGGGAGGAAACGGAGAGAGGGGAGGAAACGGAGAGAGGGGAGAGGGGAGGAAACGGAGAGAGGGGAGAGGGGAGGAAACGGAGAGAGGGGAGAGGGGAGGAAACGGAGAGAGGGGAGGAAACGGAGAGAGGGGAGAGGGGAGAGGGGAGGAAACGGAGAGAGGGGAGAGGGGAGGAAACGGAGAGAGGGGAGAGGGGAGGAAACGGAGAGAGGGGAGAGGAGAGGGGAGGAAACGGAGAGAGGGGAGAGGGGAGGAAACGGAGAGAGGGGAGGAAACGGAGAGAGGGGAGGAAACAGAGAGAGGGGAGGAAACAGAGAGAGGGGAGAGGGGAGGAAACGGAGAGAGAGAGAGAGGGGAGAGGGGAGGAAACGGAGAGAGAGAGAGAGGGGAGAGGGGAGGAAACGGAGAGAGAGAGAGAGGGGAGAGGGGAGGAAACGGAGAGAGAGAGAGAGGGGGGAAAGGGGAGGAAACGGAGAGAGAAAGGGGGGAGAGGGGAGGAAACGGAGAGAGAGAGAGAGAGAGGGGAGAGGGGAGGAAACGGAGAGACGTGGGAGAGGGGAGGAAACGGAGAGACGTGGGAGAGGGGAGGAAACGGAGAGACGTGGGAGAGGGGAGGAAACGGAGAGACGTGGGAGAGGGGAGGAAACGGAGAGACGTGGGAGAGGGGAGGAAACGGAGAGACGTGGGAGAGGGGAGGAAACGGAGAGACGTGGGAGAGGGGAGGAAACGGAGAGACGTGGGAGAGGGGAGGAAACGGAGAGACGTGGGAGAGGGGAGGAAACGGAGAGACGTGGGAGAGGGGAGGAAACGGAGAGACGTGGGAGAGGGGAGGAAACGGAGAGACGTGGGAGAGGGGAGGAAACGGAGAGACGTGGGAGAGGGGAGGAAACAGAGAGACGTGGGAGAGGGGAGGAAACGGAGAGACGTGGGAGAGGGGAGGAAACGGAGAGACGTGGGAGAGGGGAGGAAACGGAGAGACGTGGGAGAGGGGAGGAAACGGAGAGACGTGGGAGAGGGGAGGAAACGGAGAGACGTGGGAGAGGGGAGGAAACGGAGAGACGTGGGAGAGGGGAGGAAACGGAGAGACGTGGGAGAGGGGAGGAAACGGAGAGACGTGGGAGAGGGGAGGAAACGGAGAGACGTGGGAGAGGGGAGGAAACGGAGAGACGTGGGAGAGGGGAGGAAACGGAGAGACGTGGGAGAGGGGAGGAAACGGAGAGACGTGGGAGAGGGGAGGAAACGGAGAGACGTGGGAGAGGGGAGGAAACAGAGAGACGTGGGAGAGGGGAGGAAACGGAGAGACGTGGGAGAGGGGAGGAAACGGAGAGACGTGGGAGAGGGGAGGAAACGGAGAGACGTGGGAGAGGGGAGGAAACGGAGAGACGTGGGAGAGGGGAGGAAACGGAGAGACGTGGGAGAGGGGAGGAAACGGAGAGACGTGGGAGAGGGGAGGAAACGGAGAGACGTGGGAGAGGGGAGGAAACGGAGAGACGTGGGAGAGGGGAGGAAACGGAGAGACGTGGGAGAGGGGAGGAAACGGAGAGACGTGGGAGAGGGGAGGAAACGGAGAGACGTGGGAGAGGGGAGGAAACGGAGAGACGTGGGAGAGGGGAGGAAACGGAGAGACGTGGGAGAGGGGAGGAAACGGAGAGACGTGGGAGAGGGGAGGAAACGGAGAGACGTGGGAGAGGGGAGGAAACGGAGAGACGTGGGAGAGGGGAGGAAACGGAGAGACGTGGGAGAGGGGAGGAAACGGAGAGACGTGAGAGTGGGGAGGAAACGGAGAGACGTGAGAGAGGGGAGGAAACGGAGAGACGTGTGTGGGTGTAAGTGTAATTGTGTTGATATTGTGCATCTCACACATGCACCAACTGTCACACGAACTGCGCATATATCTACAAAACCTGCTGCTCCAATGTACAGAGCGCATTCATAACTTTTTATAAATGAAGCCACAGACTTTACGAAGAAGCCAACTTGGTTCATTACAAATCAGCCACACCAAGTTTCCTCTTTCGCTTTTCAATAAAGAGTGAATTTATAGCCGTCTCTAATGGAGACAATCCAGATGAAGACACACGATCAGATAACTTGTCAGCATTTTATAGGCTTTACAGCAGGGCAGAAATGTCACGTAACCAGTGAAACGCTATCCGAACGGTCATTGTTTCACGTCTTAACCGCAGAATTGATTAAATAAGGTTTGCAAAATTAATTTCTCAGAAACAAATTAATCACTTATCTCTCAGTTAAACAGATTTTTTGTTTTTTCAAGGGGAGATAATTCTTATATGATCAAAGAAGAATTTGGGAGTTTAAAAAACATCCTTGCTCTTTGGGCCGAGATCAAAATGTAATATCTGTTCTCACCTTGGTCAAAGAAGAGATTCTTGTTGACAGGGGCAATTTCTAAAAAAAATTTTTTAATCGTACACACAAAATGTTTTATTATAGGACTGAAGGGGAGAGGGAGGAAGACAAGTAATTCAGTGTTGCCTGAGAGCAATAACTTCAAAAATGAAAGCCTGGATGATTTTTAAAAATTTTGAATGCATTCGAACAAGAGAGGGTATGGACAGGCGGATGGCGAAAAAGGGGGAGACAGAGATAGAAAAAAAGGGCGATATATATATATATATATATATATATATATATATATATATATATAATACAAGTGTTGTTAAAAACAACAGAACTGTTCTGTTTTGTTAGTCTTTTTTTTAATTCGTCGAATGATTTTTTTAAAAGTTGACATCGAATGAATTAATAAATGAACCGTATGTTACACGAACGTTTTCGACTCCTTCTGGAATCATCATCAGGTGTTTGATGGTATAAAATGGTAAAAAATGACTAAAAGTGGGTGAAAGAATGAAAGTTTTTAAAATACTACGGCAAGCTGTGAACGCAAAAACGAACGTCTACATTGTTGAAATGAGACGGATGAATTGAATCTTTAATTCATTTATGTATTTTTTAATTTTTTATTTTTAAAGTAATAGCTGATTTATTTTAGTTTGTCGGAATAATTATGGAGAAGGAAACAAGGAGAGATAGGTAATAATTAATTTATTAGAATGTCCCTATTTTAATAATTTTAATTGAGCGACACCGGTGGTGTCGCTAAACTATGATAGGCATTTTAAAATGGTTTTGCTGGTCTCGTATGCTATATTATTAATTTTAGGTTGTTGTGCTTTAATATATAAGGCCTCGAGTATTTTTAATTTTTTAAAGTTTGTCTCAGAATGTATTATTTTGGTGTTACGAAAATTTGTCTTAATTCTGATTGAGGGCAATTGTGTATTTGTAGGTGTTTATGAATTGAGCTGGAATTAACGAGGTGCATGGTGAGGCTGTAAGGAGATGATGAGAGGATGAAAGAGGTTATCCTTTTATCTTCTCGTAAAGAAACGGAACAACGAAAAGTATTTCTGTAACTATAACAAAAAGGGGCTCTATTAACTCAAGGTTACCTATACCGTTTGGTATAGGTAGATGAGAGTGGAACAGTGTCCGTCTAAGGAAGAGGAAGAATATAAGAGTTCTTAGGGCTGCCCGTGGATTTCTTCAGGTGAAGATGGTAGTAGTCGTCGAGTTGGCAATGGCGGCGGAGAGAGAGCGTTTCCTCATTCCTCGCTGGTGCTCTCTGCGAGGTGTCCAAGCTGGTGCCACGAGGTCGTCTGGTCTTTTTCCTCGAACCCTAAGGGAACATAAGTAGTCACTTAGGGAACTAACGATATTACTGCGCCCTGTGATTTGATTGGACAAGCCAGTTCACAGGGACAGTGATTACGCATTCAAAAGTAGTCCCTATTGGTGACTGCTACAAGGCGACGGGATAGGATGGTTGTAGTAAACACTTGTATTAATGAAAAAATGCTGCCTAAATACACACAATATATATATATATATATATAATGCAATTTTCTGCATCTTTATCACTTAGGGAGTGAAACAATCGAAATAATTGTAAGCAAAAAAAACAACGAACACTGCAATCACTAATAAAAATAATTACATAAAAATACATTAAATATTTAGGTGATAAAAATCGTACATATTTCTAGACAAGTGTCTTGGTCCAGTGGTAAAGATGCTGGACTATAGACAGCAATATCGAAGGTTCGATCCTCGTCTAAGTTAACCATGTTGATGACGGCTGTGAGCCATGGATTACTTTTATGTACGTATAAAATTAATAAAAATATATATATTAACGAAAAATACATCCTATAAAGTTGAGAGTAACTAATAATGCAATTCGCTGCATCTTAATCACTTAGGGAGTGAGACAATCGAAATAATAGTAAGCAAAAAAACAACGAACGCTGCAATCACCAATAAAAATAGTTACATAAAAATACATTATATATACTAGCAAAAATAAGCTCCCGCCGGTCGCATATTTTTGCTAGGCTGCCGCGTCAGAAATGAACGCTCACCCGTAAACCGATGGAGCCCCAGTCATATTTCTTGGGTGGTTAGACATTGATTTTCTTTGTTTCTGACCAAGAATATTTTTAGTTAAAAATAAATTTTTAAAAAATTTCGACCCCACCACAAGCAAAAAAATTCTGTAGCAGTCACCAATAGGGACTACTTTTGAATGTGTAATCACTGTCCCTGTGAGCTGGCTTGTCTTATCAAATCACAGGGCGCAGTAATATCGTTAGTTCCCTAAGGGACTACTTATGTCCCCTTAGGGTTCGAGGAAAAAGAACCAGACGACCTGCTGACACGCAGAGAGCACCAGCAAGGAACGAGGAAACGCTCTCTCTCTTGCCGCCGTCGCCACTTGACGACTACTACCATCTTCACCGGAAGAAATCCAATGGCAGCCCTAAGAACTCTTATATTCTTCCTCTTCCTCAGACGGACACTGTCCCACTCTCTTTTACCTATACCAAACGGTATAGGTAACCTTGAGTTAATAAAACCCTTTTTTGTTATAGTTACAGAAATACTTTTCGTTGTTCCGTTTCTTTACGAAAAGATAAAAGAATAACCCCCTCACATCATCACCTTACAAATCCAGCTTCCCAAAAAAGGGTACTCTGGATTGGAATAAAAAAGATTGCCTCAGTCTAGAAGGATTTCTCGTTCTCTAATCAAGGACAGAACAAATGAAGTACATTATATGAACAGATATTACACTTTGATCTTAGCTAAAAGGACAAAATATGTAAAAGTACCAAGATATATGACAACAAGAAATAGTAATAGTAAAATGCATTTTTTTTTGTAAGCACTCTTTAGCCTTGGTGGATAATCATTTGAAGATGATGTCTATAAAACTATGAGTCAACCAAATAACGGAGATAGATTTTTTTTTTTTGGAGATAGTTGCTAATTTCAGGCTTAAAAGATGGTAAAAAACAAAAAGACTTACAGTACCACTGACTCTGAGTCCGGGGGTGGGGGTCAGTCAGATTAGGGTAAGAATTTTCGTTTTTTTTTTTTCTTTTACTATCTTTTAAACGTGAAATTAACAACTACCTAAAAAAAACGACCTCCATTTTTGACCGACTCGTGTTTGGTTAACTGAAAGTAACGAAGCACATTTTGAAATAACAAAATTTACGGTTTTAGAAGTTCAAACTATACAGTTTGGTGGAAAATTAAATGTTAATGTGTTTGGTAAAGTTATTTGTTGCATATTTCGTTTATTTTTTTTATTTCACAGTTGTTAATTACACTGCATGATTGCCAAAAAAATAAATCTAAACTATTTTAAAACTCCAGTTTTGAGTTTTCCAAATGCATTGGCCCTTTCTCTTTGATACAATGTAGTTGATGTGTTAAAAGAAAGTGTTGCCTCCTGGAGTTGGTTCCGATATTTATCCATGAACTCTTGGTACTAATGGCAAAGGTTCTTGGAAGCATTTTCGTTTAGTCAGAGAATATGCAAGATTGGAAATAAACGATATTTTCTAATTAAAGAATCAGCCTTTTATGGATTGTCTTACACACTAGCTAAAGAACAAGAATTAAAGATCCAATTTGCAATGCACCGTGTAAGATGTTGCGGTCAGACATGGTCAATAAGCAGGGTCAACTTTGCTTTCAATATTCATTATTATTGCAGAAAAGAAATTAAATATGAGAAAAGAGGAAAGAGGAAAGAAAGGAAAAGGTACAGAAAAAAATTAAAATAAGTTTAAATCAAAGTAAAATTGCCAAAAAAGAAAAAAATAGAAAAAGAAAAAGTTTTTAAAAATAGAAAATAAAGTAACAGAAGAAAAATATCAAAAACTGAAAATTAGAGGAAAAAAAGAGAAGGAAAACAGAGAAATGAGAGAAAAAGAAGTAAAAGGTAAGAAATAACGAGAAAAAAGTAAAAAAAGAAAAAAGTTTTTTAAAAAAAGTAAGAAAAAAGTAAAGTAAAAAAGAAAAGAAAAAAGAAGTAAAAAGAAAAAAGAAGTAAAGAAACTTCTAGAGAAAATTGAACTTAACTACCTGTTCTTTTGTAACTGGTAATTGCCAGTTTGATTACACAAGGCTTTGACCTGCTGGCATAACGAAAAAAAGCCTTGATTTTTTTAAAAACTAATAAAAAAAACATTTTGCAATTTTATAGTAGTTTTGGAGAATTTCAATTAGCATAAGAGTTGAAAATAATTTTGGAAATATACCAGTGCGACTGATTCAAGACTTCTTTATTTGGTTATAAAACAATGTTCCTGGTTCTTCTATGATGAATAATTGATAATGGATATAAAGCAGTCAGACACACACACACACACACGTAACAAAGAGGGAAAAACTGTTACTCTATATTCTCATTCATATATACACATTTCATTTCTATCTGGCTATAAGCAAGACTTCCCCAATGGTGCCACAGAATATCCTGTAAGTCATGTAAAATCGTGTCTATTAATAAAATTGTGAGACAACTTCATGTGTGCGTGTGCTTTTCTTAAGATTAGTTTGATAATTACACATTGAATTGTTGTTTTTTATTTAATATTAATCGATTATTTATTGAAATCAAAGATGCAAGAGCATAAAATAAGACCTTTTAAAAATCCTATTTGAAAAATTTGATTACGAAATAAACTCCAACAGAATGCATTTGTTTCTTTGTAAAGAATCAACCATTTTAATCTTTGAAAAAAAAGAAGAATTAATTACTTTCTGGCTCTTCGAAATTTGAAAAGAATTCGGAAGAATTTCAACTGTCGGGTTGAATGTCATTTCTGGCTTTAAAATTCTTAGTAAATCATCATGTATTAAAATATTGAAAGTTTTAGAAGCTATTTACATCCAATAGTATGCCAGCATGTAAAACGGACATAAACCGATGATGAGTATTATAAATAGAAATTAAAGCAAGATTACTTTAACAAAATTAGTTATAGTTTTATAACAATTTGGTTCAGTTAATAATTTAATGACCAAATGTGTTGATATTTCTTTGTGTGCCTGTGTAAGTCAAAATTTGATGCTGCTGTCTATAATCGTACTATGTGAACGTGCATGTGTGAGTATATACACGCCCACTATTGTTGCTGCAAAATCTTTTTTTTTTTTCAGCGTTAATTTTTGTAATAGTAGAAATCGTTTTTCTTCAGATCCAGAATAAATTGTTATCACTTCACACATGCTTTAATGTCTTCCTTCATTTGATCTAATTTCGTATTTCATTTTATTTCCAGCCATCCAACAATGAATAATTCAACAAACAATGTGAACATTAATTAAACTTAACAGAATGATACAGTAATAATTAAATTTAACTTTCAAAATCCACTTATAATTCACTCCGCTTAATAATTCCAATAATATATCATAAATAAAGTAACCTTAAAATCTGGAATGAGTCATTATATTAATCCAGTGTAAACTTTTTGAGGTCACCTTAACAACCATCTTACGGCTAAAATGGTTTAAGTAAGAAGTATAATGTGTGTGAAACCATCAGTTAAAATGTATGTATATATATATATATATATATATATATATATATATATATATATATAATAAATATTTGTTTTGTTTATTATCTATATAATCGGGTCTCATCAGCATAGAGATATGACTATTCACTACTGGTCATGCAATTCGAAACCCCGGATTCCGAGTATGTTACAACTCAAATTCTGACATCTAGAACCACTGGGCCAACCCTGAATAGCGAATAAACAGTGATAATTTTAACACTTTATCCGGAGACTTGATGTCATAAGAGCGTTCAATAAAAGGAATGATGCATTTATAGCGAGCAACGTCATGCTGTGTTAATACTACACTTACAGTGCCCATCTAAATGGGTTTTCTAGGAGCTACAATAATATATATATATATATATATATAATGCGCGATCTGCCTCTTCTGCCTTGTCTGTTCCTACTGGGTCCACAAAAGATGCAGTGGAATCAGTGGCCTACTCCGACCGGATCAGCAATGCAGGTGTACTCGCTGTGTGGGCACAGATAAACCAATCGACGGTAAGCCAGTGAAAGAGGTTGTGATTGGGGATAACAAATTGAAAGCTGTAGCTGAGTTCTGTTACCTGGGTGACTCCCTTTCAGCCGATAGTGGTTGTGAGACTGCTGCCATTATCTGAAGCAAATCTGCCTGGAAGGGCTTTAGAGAACTCCTGCCCACCTTAACAAATAAGCATCTGGCCTCACGACTAGATGACAGATGTACACCAGCTGTGTGAGGAGTGTCATGCTTTATGGCTCCAAGACATGAGCTGCATCAGCAAACAGTCTCAAGAGACTGCAGCGCACTGAAAGAGCAATGATTACATGGATCTAACATATCAAGCCAAAAGACAACACTCTTCGAGATTCTTCTTTCTAAGCTTGGTATAAAAAAAAAACATCTGATATCCTTAAGCTGGGCAGGATGAGATGGCTTCGTCATGTCGAACGAAGCTCCAGCTGGATCAGCCGGGTCAGAGACATGTCCATCACATCAAGTCGGCAGGTTGGAAGACCAAAACTCTCTTGGGATGATCTGTGCAAACACGACCATGAGAATTGTGAACTGGAGAGGAGGACTTTGATCAAGACTGACAGACTGGACCCACCCTCTTATAGAGGACTAATCAAAGGCCTATTAAAAATAAATTGAATGATGATGATGATGATATATATATATATATATATAATTAACGAGGTGAATTCTTAAGTTACAGATAAAGCATGTTTATTATTTCTACAACTATTTTATCCTTTAAAGACAAATACATAATGTTAATTCACAACGGCCTGGCTTTG
Source organism: Sepiola atlantica (assembly GCA_963556195.1). Lineage (NCBI taxonomy): Eukaryota > Metazoa > Mollusca > Cephalopoda > Sepiida > Sepiolidae > Sepiola > Sepiola atlantica. The sequence continues at coordinate 211,076,325 of OY744515.1, read as the reverse complement.
TAAACAAACCAGTGTACATTATTTTTAATTATTTTTTTAAAATTATTCTTCTAAGAAAACCAAGCAGACAAAGTCGTTACGGACTTAATTCTTTCCATTCAACTGTTCTGCATGAAATGACCCTTCTCTTCACAGCGAGACAAGGTTGCTGACCCAACCCGGTTGATTGCTCACTGATCTAAACAAACACAACGTGGGAGTGAGTAGTCGCTGGACCAGGCGTTTCAACATCGGCAACATTCATCAGAACGGCAACTTCTCCTGAGCAGTACCGGGTGACCAACTGCACCCAGAACGGCCGAACTGGTGACGTTGCAAGTTGGGGAGTGGGGTACAGAACCACCACACAAGACACATCGAATGCAGAAATGGATGCCGGTAAATTTTCATGATCACATGACTCATAACATTTGGCCTACTAACACCCCAAATATCAATCTTTTGGACTACTATGTATGGAGCCTAATTAAGAAATAGGTTAATGAGCACTTTCATAAGACTAAATAATCCCTAAAAGTCTAATAATTCATTTGTTAATAAACATAGAGAGAGAGAAAATGATAAAAGCAAAAGTTATAGATATAGTATAAAGTAAGAGTGGTGTGTGTGTGTGTGGGGGGGGGGGGGGTAAACAAGATACAACGAGAGAGGAAGAAAGTGATGGTCACTTTGTGAGATAATTTCAATCTATGGCTATTAGAACAATTAAAATGGAATCTCAGAATATTTTAGCATGTATTCTGTGTGATTAAAATATATAAGAAAACACCAATAACCTTAGTTTGAGTACATATATATATATATATATATATATATATATATATATATATATATTATTTCATGTATCCACATAAAATGTTATAAAGGGATATAATTTTTTATGTATCAATTTTCAGTATTTACTTCAACAGTGCTCGATACATGAGTAGAGCTACGTAGTAAGTCATGCAAATATATTTATGGCAATTAAGCTACATAGAGGCTTCTGCGGGTATGACCTCCTACATTTTAAAACCAGATATTACGACCACAACAGCACATTTAAAAACAAGGAACGTCAAATTAAAACAGTACTAACAAACCATTATTGGGAGCTCAAAGAAAATGGACGCTCACCAATAATTAAATGGAAAATAATACGACAGGCCAATACATGTAGAAATTTAGACGACCCGTGTAAATTATGTCTGAATGAAAAATTTGGAATCCTAAATTGTAAAGACACCCAAAACCTATTATACTGTAGAAGTGAAATAGCAAACTGTGTGCACAGAATAAAATCTACCTTCGGTTAACAATACATAATAAATAAAAAATAAATAAATTAAAAAAACTAAACTAAAACCTAAAAACTTAAAAACTAAAACCTTAAATAGGAATACAAGCAAGCACGTGTTAAAATAAGGTCACCAATTATATTGACACAACAAAGAAACATGGTTGAGTCATCCTATAGAAAACAGAATAGAATAGGAAATAGGAAGTAAAATCAACCGAACCTTTGTTCGTGAGAAGCCTAACGATTAGCTAAGAGAACAACAAAGGATCTGATTGGTTAACTAGCTAGATGTTCTATAAAAACACCCGGCAAAACTAATGCCATGAATTTTAACCTGACGATTCCCTTCGGGGATGAAACACGGAAGCCTCTGTGTAGCTTAATTACCATAAATATATTTTCATGACTTACTACAATATATATATATATATATATATATATATATATGCAATTGCTTTTTAATGAATCCAAAATGTTCGAAAATCTTTTTGAATTTCTTTATTATTAAAACAAAACTTATCCACTTTCAGAACTGTCCAAAACCGAACAATAAGAAATTCATATTATTTGGATTATTCGGACTACTGTTCTTATCTTCGATGTTATTTTAATGTTTTCGCTGATGGAACCTTCAAGCTTCTTCAGGTGCAATTTGTTTAACTCTGAAATCTGTATGGAATTTCGTACCGAACCTGTTATTTAATCCATAGGGGGGAACTTGCTTTCGTTCTTGTCAGCCATGACCGAGTAGAAGTCTCAAGTCACTCTTAATTATATTTGTAGTATCGCCGTACTGAGGATAGAACCTTGAACCTCCACTTAGAACTTATTATTACATAGCACTTTATCCATTCAATCGCAGGTCCGTGTGGTGGAATAACTAATCCTCATCTAAAAAGTTCCAAAATAATAAAACATCATTTTAAAACCAAAAGCAAAACATTAATTTAATCGATTAACGTCAAACGCCATGCAAGTTAGAAATCTGATTATGTGTGCCATTGTGAAATGCACATCAATTATTTCCATTGAACTTCAATATCAATAATACACTTGCACTTTGTTTCTATGTGAAAAATTATGGATATTTTTTTGATTGAGAGTTATGTTCTTTCAAAAGTCTTTGGATATGCCCGTGACAAAAAAACATAATTCATGTAATTTACAGGTATTCAATAAACATTGAAAATTACATTAATTTGTTTGAGAGAAAGAACTAAGGAAAACTAAATCATTCTCTGCTACAAAACACCATTTTTTTGACATCTTAGATGCAGAAAAACAACTTATCTAACTTCACAAACACTACAGAGTATCGCTATTTCTATTTTATTAAATATTGCATTTCTTTGAATATTAATGGCGTCAAGGGAGATAATTGTTTTGCACTGAGAAGAAAACTCAAATAAGTGGTGTAGCGTAATGGTTACAGGCACAGAGAATGGGCTTCATGTGCAGGTTCAAGTTATGTTGAGGTTACTGCATTGCTTTCACTAATACCTTTGGGAAAGGTATGAATCTATGTATCCCCCCCTTCAGCTATGGATTAAATAGTAGAGTAGACTGGACTAAACTTTCAAGACTTAGTTGTGCAACTATTCTAGAAGAAAAACTCTGAATTAACACCAGTCTCTGCTTATCTCGGCATGGTTTCTAGTCCTCCAGGACTTCTCCTTGCCACTAGACTCACGTCAGGAGATGTATGATTGCGGGATTGCTCAACCCATGACTCGTTGTGCAGACATCTTTACAGGGCATGTTCATTGTTTCTCAAGACTAAAAAGAGGGCAATTTATTCATACTAATGAGTTTATTGGTTTACCTTGAGTACGAGCTATCTTAATCTAACGACGGGCATACAGCTGTAAAACACAGAATCGGCTTAGGTTGGGCCGCCTTCACAAGAACAAAACCACCCTAACTTCTAAACGTATACCATACAAAAAGCGAAAATCTATAAGGCATATGTCTTTCCTGTAATCTTATATGAACTTGAATGTGTCAACTTGACCATAAAATTACGACAGAAAGTTGAAACTTTCCAAAGCCACATCATGCGTTTCCAAACTGATCACAAACTATTTGATCACATCAGTAGTATCGCAGAGTTGTGAAAACTTACTGGCATCCCATCAATGTCCTCTGTCTTCAAATGTAAAGTCTTAAGGTTGTTTAGTCACGGTAAGCGTTCCAGTGTAGGTTTGATTTGGTTGTTTTGTTTCACGACATATCAACCCTTTTCAGGTTATTTAATGCTGAATCCGGTCATTTTGATAAAAGTTTTTATGCTTCAAGTTCTTTATATGTTCTAGTATTTATTCATGGGGTTTGGTTTGGTTGTTTTGTAGAGGAAAATTGTTGTTTTTGTTTTTTTGCTTTGCAGAACATGATTGAATTTTGCAAAGAGAAAGGAAAAAAAACAATAATATCAATGTTTGGTGCATTTTAAGTCAGGAAGCCGGTATCTTCAGACAACCTGATCTGGTAGCACCAGATTCAGTGTAGGGCTATGTAAAATATCCATTGAAGGCATAATACAAGAAAGCCGGTCGAAAGGTAGACAAGAGAAAAGATGGATAGACAATGTTTGTGAATGGACGAACATGAACATAAACCAAGCTAACACCTTAGCCCAAGATCGTAGGGCTTGAAGAACACTCAGCCATGTGAGTGCGGATTATGCAGCTAGCAGAACGTTTGATAATAAAAAATTGAAAATAAATAAAAATAATGAGTATATCAAGAGATTAGTTATTTTTGATAAGATACATTTTTTTAAGAAGGGGCTGGTAGTAACTACACAATGAATGTTTTGTTTGTTTTTGTTTTTTTTTCACAACAATGATAATAATGATGTCCCGTTAAAAATAACTTCTGTATTAATGATTTCAGAACTTTAGTGTACAGTTCAGATTTGATAATAGTCATTTTTAGTTTAATTAAATTCAAGTTACTTAAAATCTTAATAAATTAATTGAATATAAAAATAAAATTAACACATTTTAAGGCTAGAACATTTTATTGATTTAAGTTTTAAAGTTTATATTTAAAGTTAGAACAAAAATTTAAATTTAAATTATAGACAGTAACTTGAACCAACAAAACATTCTTTATTAAAGCAATCTTTTTATTTACGTTTCTCCAGAGCTATGGTGGAGTCTGCAATAATGCATTTTTGTCTCCACTTGGTACGACCACAGGCTTCGTCTGGTTGAAGGTCAATTCTACGGAGATCATTGTGCAGAGTGTCTGCCCATCTTATCATCGGTCTTCCTTGATGTCACTTCCTCGTGACTTTAAATTTAAATGTGAGTTTCACAATGGTGTTGTCTGCCCTTAGCACATGTCCAAACTATTCACTCATTTTGCCTTTGATCAGCATGATTCTGTAGCGCATTCGGATGCGGTCATTACAGGAAAGTAATAAATTTAAAAAAAAACGTTGTTTTTCCATTGATAAATTAAGTTCAGTTCTTTATTTATTCATTATAAACATTCCCAGCATTAGTACAAATTCTGTATTTCTGTTTGAAAAATAAAAATCATGTCTGCTGCTGAACTTTTTAAATAAAGCTGAAAATATAAACAAAATAAATCTAGGAATAAATATTTATTTACATTCCTAAATGTTTCTTCTTTTTCAAAGATTAATATATTTTCTCTATTTTGCATTCCATTGAATTTGTAAACAAACTGGACTTTCCTTTATTATTGTTTATAAATTTCCCGTATTTCGGAAATTATTTAATTCATATTTTAATTCTGTAAAACGATTTGAATTAAATGAAATAAATTAATATTCCCACGTTAATTTTATTTCTAAACGTGTAGATTGTAAAACCGGTTTAATGTGTTTATATTGAAAAATCAAAACACGTGACATTAACTTACAAAATTTTAAAAAAAACAAAAAATAACAAACTTTATTTCAACTGATGCGTATGGCGTATTATGTTTAGACATTCTGTTCCAAATCAATAGTTTTATGGTTCAATCTTAACCCGGTATGCAGAAAGGAAAAGATCATTTGGTTCAATTATATAATAGACAGGTGGAACACCATGTCCTGGTGTTGCTAGGGAGAATTGAGCTAACCAACAATCGCAACCCTCAAAAGTAAATTGACAAGAAGACTCTTTTGAACCAAAAATGTTGTAGGGAACTGATCCTGAGCAGCGCTGATTGTTTCCCCTTAATTGCCCCCCGAAATAGACTGGAGAGTATTAAAAAATTCCCCACTGTCAGACCTCTCCCGTATGGCTCCCACAAAATGAAGAATCTAGACCTCCCCCCAGGTAATCAACATTCCTATCCTAAAACTAGAGTAAGAACTAAATATCTTTTATTGTTTTATATGATGTATGTTGCTCGTCTTTCATAATTGTCGACTGTAATCAATGTGTTAACCATAGTTTTGCCTTTCATTATATGTTTGAAATATATGTTTAAAACATGAGCTGTGAAATAAAATAACGTATATTCTTACAATGTTAAGCCATGATATAAAATCATTCATAAATTGAACAATGTTTTATAGTAAAATAAAAATAAAAAATTGAATTAGAAAACATAAAAATGAATATGAAAATTATTCAATCTTACAACGTTAACTGCATACACATGATCAGTATATTAGAAAACTAGTGTTCTTCTATTGAGTACATGAATGTGGTGTTTTAATCTCACTAGTAGTGTGATAACTGGTCCAAATTTATAAATATAAAGATGAAGAAACTAAATACCGGCTGTACTGACCATTTATGAAAATAATAAACTAACAAAATTTATTACTATTTGTTTATACATATCAGATCATAACAGCCATTGTACAAACAAATGTAAACCCAGTTATAAAAATAGTGAATCAATTATTTTTAATGGTTAAAATCGATGTAAATTATGTCACAGATTAAATATTTATCACATTTAGTTGAACCCTCGTTAAAATATTGGCTCTTTTTCTCTTTAAAGGTGGCAACTTTTGATATCAATTTTCCGTATTTCTTCTATTTTATTTTGTTTGTTTTTGAACAATTTATTTTTATTTACAAAAACAAAGATTTTTTTAAATTTGTTTTGAAATGGAAATGAAGAAAACATTTTTCTTGGCTAATTAAAAGAAAACCAAAACACTAAAAATGCAATTTCATTGGCTTTGTTTATCTTCCTCCTACGGCGGGAAGATGTGACACAAGGTTGGAAAGTTAGTTTGTTTCGTTTTGTGGCATATCATACCGATAGGGAGTCAAAGAAGATGGTGAATTTATCAGTCCTACTATCTTCTATTATTTTCCAGTATATGGCTGTAGCTTCTACATTGAAAATTGACAGTTTGTCAGGTAGTCTGTACTGCATTTTTGTCTCATTTAAAATAGCAGCACATCCAACTCCGTCTGATTCTTTCGATCCATCTGTGTAGATGTACTTATAGTTAAGATGATGTTTTTTTATGTTTTCAAATTCATCCTGAAATATAATTGGATTGGGTTTGTTCTTTGAAGTTATTTTTAAATAAAAGATACAAGTTGGTTGTTTTAATTCCCATGGTGGAATTTTGGAAATTATTGATTGATGTATGAGGCTAGAGTCCAATTCTAGTTTGTTTCTAAGTTCCTCGATACGATAACTCATCGTCTAATGGCATTGATTTTACCCTCTAACAGAATTTTATATTGTGGATTAAGCATGCAGCCATAGGCAAAATTTAGTGGACACGACAACTTTGTCACATATTGAAATGCCAATTTTTCTCTCCTTAGATGTAAAGGACGTTCATTTGCTTCAATATGTAAGCTTTCCACTGAGGACGTGCAAAATGCCCCTAATGCAAGTCTTAGTCCCTGGTGATGAATAGTTTCCAATTGCTTCAGGTATGACTTTCTGGCTGTTCCATATATATAGCATCCATAGTAGAGCTTGGATCTTACTAAGGATCGGTAGAGTTTAAGCAATGTGGTTTTGTCAGCACCCCAGTCAGTGTGTGCCAGAACTTTGATTAATTGCATGGCCTTGTGGCATTTTGTTTTTAGATATTTTATGTGAGGCATAAAGGTTAATTTCCTATCAAATATGATGCCCAAGTACTTGTGTGGATCAACAACTGGGATATTATTGTAGTTCAGTTTCAAGATGGGGTCATGATGGATCTTTTGGAGTTTGCAGAAATGTATACATTTAAATCCGTTTTCTATGGCCCATTTATTTATTTTATTTAGACAGAGTTGGAGTTTGCGTTCGGCTGTGGGTATGTATTTTGATCGATAGCCTATAAGTAAATCATCCACATATAGAGAGCAGTCAATCACAATATTCATGTTTTTAATGATATTATTTATTTTTATATTGAAAAGGGTGACAGATAGGATGCTTCCTTGGGGTACGCCCATTTCTTGTTCTTTTTGGGCTGAAAATACGTTGCACATCTGCACTTGAAAATGTCTTATTTAAGAAGTCGCAGATAAACTCTGGCATTCTGCCTTTAAATCCAAGCAGGTCTCTTTGAATGGCATATTTCCAGGTCGTGTCGTAAGCCTTTTCGATGTCAAACAAGATTGCTATCAGGTACTTCTTCTTGATAAATGCTTCCCTTATAAATGTTTCAAGTCTAATTAGGTGCTCAATAGGGTTTCTTTTCCTGAAGCCTGACTGATATTCTGTAATCAGGTTTTTGGTTTCCAAATACCATGTTGGTCTCTCATTAACCATTCTTTCGAAGGTCTTACACAGGCAACTAGTGAGGGTAATGGGTCGATAATCTATTGGATCTGTATGGTCTTTTTTTGTTTGGGTACTGGGATCACTATAGCTTGCTTCCAGTTTTTTGGAATGCTGTTATTCATCCATAGTTCATTATATATTTGTAGTAGATAGTTTAGGGATGGTTTTGGTAGTTTTAAGAAATTGGTAATGGATTTCATCAGGGCCAACTGCTGTATCATGAGATTTATGTATTGCTTCTTTTAATTCTGTTCTGTTGAATGGTTGGTTGTATTTTTCTTCATTTTTTGACTTGAAGTTAATTTTTTTCTTTTCTTCATTCTGTTTTGAAATCTTTTGTTTAGTTTTTTTTGCTGAAGAATTTATTGAAAATTGTTCGACTAGTTTGTTGGTGATTTTTATGTTATTGCAAATAAGATGTTTGATCGGGTCTTTGTTGTTCTTCCCCGATATATTTTCCTGACCATCTTCCATACATTTTGGTTTTAGTGTTCACATTTGATACATAGTTTTTCCATGTGTTCTGTTTCAATTCTTTCATGATTTTGTATAGGTCCAAACTTTCCTTTGTTGGTGTTTCGGTCAACATCCATGGATTCAGTATTTTCTTGTTTATTTTTTGTTTTAGTTTTAGATCTTGATCGTGATGTTGTGTTAGGGGAGGGGGGGTTCTTGTTTTGTAAGGCTTGCTTCATTATCTTTTTTATTTGTTCTCTCTTGTGCCAGGGATTTGTGGTGGTTCTATTTTTCTTTGTTTGATGTTTTTTTTGTTCTGGTTTATCTCGGGGTAGGTGTTCGTATTTATGATATTCATGATTGTGGCTTTGATTTCACTTATAAATTTTGGCCAGTCATTTGGACTGAGGTTCAGTAAATTTTTAAACGAAATTGTCATTTTTTTTTTTTTCAGTAGTTTCCTTTTTTGGTAATTTCTGCATAACTTTTTTCCCCTTATGTATGTGTCTGCGATTCTCCTTGCTTCAGGAAAAGAGATGTTTTGTTTTTGTTTTACAGTTATTTCTATTTCTTCCATACATCGCAAACCCTTGCATAGGCTTGATGATCTTCTCCACAGTTTGCACAATTGCACTCGTTCATGCATTCGTTTGTAGTGTGGTCTGGTTTCTCTGAGAACATCTACCGCATATTTGCAGGTTTTAACATGTATCTTCATGATGTCCACACTTTTGGCATTCATGACACCGAAAAGGGTTTGGTATGAATAGTTCAACTTTTTCAATTGAGTATCCAATTCTTATCTCTTTTGGAGCTTTTGGTGTGTTGAAGGTCATGGTAAAGGTGTTTGTTTGTATAATGTTTCTATTCTTTTTAATGGACACTCTTGATATCTATTAGATCCTGAGATTTCAATTCTGTTTTTATTTCATCTATTGTGCAGTTGGAGAGTTTTTTTTACTTCGAACTACACCCTTTGACGTATTCATTTTTTTTATGTCGATAAGAGTTTTTTTATTTATTTTTTTTTTATTATGGAAATTTTCTATTTTTAGTAGAGTATTGGCATATTTTTTTTTCCACCTCTACTAATATTGTTCCATTGCATAAATTTTTAACGATTTTGGGTGTTATGTTTGTAGAGATTACCTTTTGGAATAAGAATGGAGATAATTTTGTTAGGGGAGGGAGAGATAGGGTCATCTTCTGATTCCAGAATAATAAATCTTAGAAAGTTTTCTTTTTCGAAGTCAAAGTCAAATTCTGTGTAGTCTCTTGGTTGATTTTCCAGCCATCTATTTGTTTGTAACTTTCATTGTCCCTGCTCTCCACCCGCTACAGAGTCCAATTTAATGGGAAATTGGAGGGGGAAACCCATTCACCCTCGTAAGACAGAGATACAGGGCGGTATACGAATATTTGAAGGGGTCTATGAGCAATTGCTCTTTCTTCTCGTTTCACCACTCAAGAAATAGGAAAACAGATAGGGGGGGGGGTACAACAATGCCACAGTCATTTTCCTGCAAACCGATTGACCCTACACCCACCACCTTCTAATTCAGCAATCTGGGAAACATTATTTGTGGTATATGTTTGGGTTATGCAAAGTGCTGATTATGTCTTTTGAATTAGGGTTTGTCGTGACCAGCCAATTAATTGGATCGAGTCTCTCCAACCGCCCGTCTAGCCTAGATAAGGGCCAAAATGGTGTGTTGCATGGCTATGTCCTATTTGTACCCGGGTCACGGTCTGCTCAACCACCAGGATCTCGTCCTTAAGTGTCACAGGTTGCCAACCACGGCAAACTGTTAGGCCCATTGGGGGGAAAAAGAGAGGATCTTGAGGAAATGGAGGAAGGGAGGGAGAGGGGAAAGGGGGAGAGAAAAACGGAAGGGAGGGAGAGGGGAAAGGGGGAGAGAAAAAGGGAAGGGAGGGAGAGGGAAAAGGGGGAGAGAAAAAGGGAAGGGACGGCAATTGTTGTTTTATGTTTTGGGCTTTGCAGAACATGATAGAGTTTTGCAAAGATAAAAAAAACATCAATGTTTGGTACATTTTAGGTCAGGAAGCTGATAGCTTCAGACAACATAATCTGGTAGCACCAGTCGGAAAGTGGGATTTGAAACCAGTGTCCTAGAGGAAAAGCACTCTTGCCTAACAAAATTTACCTAGGTAGTCCCGTTGGCATTCCCCGGTAGGGACACCTCAAGCGATTAACAATAAACTAACTCCTTAAAGGGTGAGAAGGTAAAGCCTGGGAAGGTGGACCTCCTGTAACTGACCAGGACCATACCTCAGATTGACAGAGAACAAGCTATCCTCAACAATTTGAAAAAAATTGGTGATTGCTCAATAGTTAATTAATAATTTAAAATAAAAATGCAGTAATAAAAGCGTCCATCATAAAACTGGAATAATTTCATAGTTTGTGCTGGACTGTTTATGTAAATGGATTTAAAAATTATTTTTCATTTAACTACTGTAAATAATTTCCCTTACTCCCCCTGTGTACCTAAAGCTAAACGGAATTTCTATGAGCAAAATTTATTTCCAAGAACTGCCTGTCTGTGGAACACAATACGACAGAGCTGCTTCGAAGCTAACTACAACATGGTCGTTTTCAAGTCCTATGTTAAACTCTTTTGGCCGTCCTCTTTAATAATCAAATTCTACCCAGTTTCAACCATCGTCTCCAAACCTTAAGGCGTTGTCTCACTGTCCACCTGACAATCTCATTGACTCTTATCCTCGAGTGGCCTTTGAGCCTTGATAAGCGGTGACTTAGTATAAAAAAGTAAATAAATAAAAAATAAATGAATGAATTCAATAACTAACTAATACACTATGTATCGAAAATATGGCTTTAATAATCTATATGACAATATGCTAAGGTAGTTGATGTTCGTACATACGTTATCACCTTTCACACACATTAAAAAATATAAGATCGATCGATCAGCAAAGTGGTGATTAATCTGATGTCGTTAAGGTAAACAATTCCGACTTTACCTATTTTAAAACGAATTGTTGCAAAATCAAATTCTCATCCCGTCCACAAAAACAGTACAATTTTTAATAAATACATTTCAAAAAGTGACAGTCGTTTTGCTCATTTGAAGATAATTTCTCTGACAATTATTTTCATGGTAAGAGATACATCGTTTTATTTACTGAAAGAATATTAATCTGTTAACGACAGTAATTTTTCTGCAGAAAAAAAAAAAAAAAATTTTCTCATAGTATTGACACTGACATACATTTATTATTGCAAAAGGAATATTATTATTATTATTATTATTATTATTATTAGAAAATTATACAGATTGATATAGAAGACACTGTGAAATGTCCGCAGGGTCCCACTTTCTTTAATCACCTGATGAATAGTTGTTGTACATTTCATTTGCTATTGATTTTTAAAAGTATGTTTTAATAAACAACCGCCCTGTGTTATTTCACATCTATTGGTTTATGCATGTAAGGAGCCTCTCCATAGTAAATGACCATCCATACGTTGTGAAGACCCATGTCATTCATGAGGTTATCCTGTTAATATGACTGGGTATGAACAGAATATGGCCGATCTAGAGGAGTGAAACCTTGAACGAAAATCCCTCTATTCTTTACGGAGAGTTGAAGTTCCTGTGGCGACAAACGGATAATTCAGTAGAGAGAACATTGCACCTTTGCAGAAGACCATTCTTAAGAAGATGAAGGTGCACCGCTCCAGTGAGTAAAAAACAATAAAGTACACAGGTTTGACAAGCCGTTTTTTTATCCAGCCCTAAAGATGTCTTTAGAAAGTACTTTAGTATATTATGCTAAATCACACGCACAAAGCAATTGACACCAGCGCAGAATTTTGTTCTCAAACATGTAGCAAAGCTCTCTGGAGTATATACACGTATATGGATGGATATACTAGTAAAATTCATTAATATAATTATGGATGGATATACTAGTAAAATTCATTAATATAATTATGGATGGATATACTAGTAACATTTATTAATATAATTATGGATGGATATACTAGTAACATTTATTAATATAATTATGGATGGATATACTAGTAACATTTATTAATATAATTATGTATGGATATACTAGTAACATTTATTAATATAATTATGTATGGATATACTAGTAAAATTTATTAATATAATTATGGATGGATATACTAGTAAAATTCATTAATATAATTATGGATGGATATACTAGTAACATTTATTAATATAATTATGGATGGATATACTAGTAAAATTCATTAATATAATTATGGATGGATATACTAGTAAAATTCATTAATATAATTATGGATGGATATACTAGTAAAATTCATTAATATAATTATGGATGGATATACTAGTAAAATTCATTGATATAATTATGGATGGATATACTAGTAACATTTATTAATATAATTATGGATGGATATACTAGTAAAATTCATTGATATAATTATGGATGGATATACTAGTAACATTTATTAATATAATTATGGATGGATATACTAGTAAAATTCATTAATATAATTATGGATGGATATACTAGTAAAATTCATTAATATAATTATGCATGGATATACTAGTAAAATTCATTGATATAATTATGGATGGATATACTAGTAAAATTCATTAATATAATTATGGATGGATATACTAGTAAAATTCATTGATATAATTATGGATGGATATACTAGTAAAATTCATTAATATAATTATGGATGGATATACTAGTAAAATTCATTAATATAATTATGTATGGATATATTAGTAAAATTCATTAATATAATTATGGATGGATATACTAGTAAAATTCATTGATATAATTATGGATGGATATACTAGTAAAATTCATTAATATAATTATGGATGGATATACTAGTAACATTTATTAATATAATTATGTATGGATATACTAGTAAAATTCATTAATATAATTATGGATGGATATACTAGTAAAATTTATTAATATAATTATGGATGGATATATTAGTAAAATTCATTAATATAATTATGTATGGATATATTAGTAAAATTCATTAATATAATTATGGATGGATATACTAGTAAAATTTATTAATATAATTATGGATGGATATACTAGTAAAATTCATTAATATAATTATGGATGGATATACTAGTAAAATTCATTAATATAATTATGGATGGATATACTAGTAAAATTCATTGATATAATTATGGATGGATATACTAGTAAAATTCATTAATATAATTATGGATGGATATACTAGTAAAATTCATTGATATAATTATGGATGGATATACTAGTAACATTTATTAATATAATTATGGATGGATATACTAGTAAAATTCATTAATATAATTATGGATGGATATACTAGTAACATTTATTAATATAATTATGGATGGATATACTAGTAAAATTCATTAATATAATTATGGATGGATATACTAGTAAAATTCATTAATATAATTATGGATGGATATACTAGTAAAATTCATTGATATAATTATGGATGGATATACTAGTAAAATTCATTAATATAATTATGGATGGATATACTAGTAAAATTCATTGATATAATTATGGATGGATATACTAGTAAAATTCATTGATATAATTATGGATGGATATACTAGTAAAATTCATTAATATAATTATGTATGGATATATTAGTAAAATTCATTAATATAATTATGGATGGATATACTAGTAAAATTCATTAATATAATTATGTATGGATATACTAGTAACATTTATTAATATAATTATGGATGGATATACTAGTAACATTTATTAATATAATTATGTATGGATATACTAGTAAAATTCATTAATATAATTATGTATGGATATACTAGTAAAATACATTAATATAATTATGTATGGATATACTAGTAAAATTTATTAATATAATTATGGATGGATATACTAGTAAAATTCATTAATATAATTATGGATGGATATACTAGTAAAATACATTAATATAATTATGTATGGATATACTAGTAAAATTTATTAATATAATTATGGATGGATATACTAGTAAAATTCATTAATATAATTATTGATGGATATACTAGTAAAATTCATTAATATAATTATGTATGGATATATTAGTAAAATTCATTAATATAATTATGGATGGATATACTAGTAAAATTCATTGATATAATTATGGATGGATATACTAGTAAAATTCATTAATATAATTATGGATGGATATACTAGTAACATTTATTAATATAATTATGTATGGATATACTAGTAAAATTCATTAATATAATTATGGATGGATATACTAGTAAAATTTATTAATATAATTATGGATGGATATATTAGTAAAATTCATTAATATAATTATGTATGGATATATTAGTAAAATTCATTAATATAATTATGGATGGATATACTAGTAAAATTTATTAATATAATTATGGATGGATATACTAGTAAAATTCATTAATATAATTATGGATGGATATACTAGTAAAATTCATTAATATAATTATGGATGGATATACTAGTAAAATTCATTGATATAATTATGGATGGATATACTAGTAAAATTCATTAATATAATTATGGATGGATATACTAGTAAAATTCATTGATATAATTATGGATGGATATACTAGTAAAATTCATTGATATAATTATGGATGGATATACTAGTAAAATTCATTGATATAATTATGTATGGATATACTAGTAAAATTCATTAATATAATTATGGATGGATATACTAGTAAAATTCATTAATATAATTATGGATGGATATACTAGTAAAATTCATTAATATAATTATGGATGGATATACTAGTAAAATTCATTAATATAATTATGGATGGATATACTAGTAAAATTCATTGATATAATTATGGATGGATATACTAGTAAGATTAATTAATATAATTATGGATGGATATACTAGTAAAATTCATTAATATAATTATGGATGGATATACTAGTAAAATTCATTGATATAATTATGGATGGATATACTAGTAAAATTCATTGATATAATTATGGATGGATATACTAGTAAAATTCATTAATATAATTATGTATGGATATATTAGTAAAATTCATTAATATAATTATGGATGGATATACTAGTAAAATTCATTAATATAATTATGTATGGATATACTAGTAACATTTATTAATATAATTATGGATGGATATACTAGTAACATTTATTAATATAATTATGTATGGATATACTAGTAAAATTTATTAATATAATTATGGATGGATATACTAGTAAAATTTATTAATATAATTATGTATGGATATACTAGTAACATTTATTAATATAATTATGGATGGATATACTAGTAAAATTCATTAATATAATTATGGATGGATATACTAGTAACATTTATTAATATAATTATGGATGGATATACTAGTAAAATTCATTAATATAATTATGGATGGATATACTAGTAACATTTATTAATATAATTATGGATGGATATACTAGTAAAATTCATTAATATAATTATGTATGGATATACTAGTAACATTTATTAATATAATTATGGATGGATATACTAGTAAAATTTATTAATATAATTATGGATGGATATACTAGTCAAATTCATTAATATAATTATGGATAGATATACTAGTAAAATTCATTGATATAATTATGGATGGATATACTAGTAACATTCATTAATATAATTATGGATGGATATACTAGTAAAATTCATTGATATAATTATGGATGGATATACTAATAAAATTTATTGATATAATTATGGATGGATATACTAGTAGAATTCATTAATATAATTATGGATGGATATACTAGTAGAATTAATTAATATAATTATGGATGGATATACTAGTAAAATTCATTAATATAATTATGGATGGATATACTAGTAAAATTCATTAATATAATTATGGATTGGTATACTAGTAAAATTCATTAATTATGGATGGATATACTAGTAAAATTCATTAATATAATTATGGATGGATATACTAGTAAAATTCATTAATATAATTATGGATTGATATACTAGTAAAATTCATTAATTATGGATGGATATACTAGTAAAATTCATTAATATAATTATGGATGGATATACTAGTAAAATTCATTAATATAATTATGGATTGGTATACTAGTAAAATTCATTAATTATGGATGGATATACTAGTAAAATTCATTAATATAATTATGGATGGATATACTAGTAAAATTCATTAATATAATTATGGATTGGTATACTAGTAAAATTCATTAATTATGGATGGATATACTAGTAAAATTCATTAATATAATTATGGATGGATATACTAGTAAAATTCATTAATATAATTATGGATTGGTATACTAGTAAAATTCATTAATTATGGATGGATATACTAGTAAAATTCATTAATATAATTATGGATGATATACTAGTAAAATTCATTAATATAATTATGGATTGGTATACTAGTAAAATTCATTAATTATGGATGGATATACTAGTAAAATTCATTAATATAATTATGGATGGATATACTAGTAAAATTCATTAATATAATTATGGATTGGTATACTAGTAAAATTCATTAATTATGGATGGATATACTAGTAAAATTCATTAATATAATTATGGATGGATATACTAGTAAAATTCATTAATATAATTATGGATTGGTATACTAGTAAAATTCATTAATTATGGATGGATATACTAGTAAAATTAATTAATATAATTATGGATGGATATACTAGTAAAATTCATTAATATAATTATGGATTGGTATACTAGTAAAATTCATTGATATAATTATGGATGGATATACTAGTAAAATTCATTAATATAATTATGGATTGGTATATTAGTAAAATTCATTAATTATGGATGGATATACTAGTAAAATTCATTAATATAATTATGGATGGATATACTAGTAAAATTCATTAATATAATTATGGATTGGTATACTAGTAAAATTCATTAATATAATTATGGATGGATATACTAGTAAAATTCATTAATATAATTATGGAGGGATATACTAGTAAAATTCATTAATATAATTATGGATTGGTATACTAGTAAAATTCATTAATTATGGATGGATATACTAGTAAAATTCATTAATATAATTATGGATGGATATACTAGTAAAATTCATTAATATAATTATGGATGGATATACTAGTAAAATTCATTAATATAATTATGGATTGGTATACTAGTAAAATTCATTAATATAATTATGGATGGATATACTAGTAAAATTCATTAATATAATTATGGATTGGTATACTAGTAAAATTCATTAATTATGGATGGATATACTAGTAAAATTCATTAATATAATTATGGATGGATATACTAGTAAAATTCATTAATATAATTATGGATTGGTATACTAGTAAAATTCATTAATTATGGATGGATATACTAGTAAAATTCATTAATATAATTATGGATGGATATACTAGTAAGATTAATTAATATAATTATGGATGGATATACTAGTAAAATTCATTGATATAATTATGGATGGATATACTAGTAAAATTCATTAATATAATTATGGATGGATATACTAGTAAAATTCATTATTATAATTATGGATGGATATACTAGTAAAATTCATTAATATAATTATGGATTGGTATACTAGTAAAATTCATTAATATAATTATGGATGGATATACTAGTAAAATTCATTAATATAATTATGGATTGGTATACTAGTAAAATTCATTAATTATGGATGGATATACTAGTAAAATTCATTAATATAATTATGGATGGATATACTAGTAAAATTCATTAATATAATTATGGATTGGTATACTAGTAAAATTCATTAATTATGGATGGATATACTAGTAAAATTCATTAATATAATTATGGATGGATATACTAGTAAGATTAATTAATATAATTATGGATGGATATACTAGTAAAATTCATTAATATAATTATGGATGGATATACTAGTAAAATTCATTAATATAATTATGGATGGATATGCTAGTAAAATTCATTAATATAATTATGGATGGATATACTAGTAAAATCTATTAATATAATTATGGATTGGTATACTAGTAAAATTCATTAATTATGGATGGATATACTAGTAAAATTCATTAATATAATTATGGATGGATATACTAGTAAGATTAATTAATATAATTATGGATGGATATACTAGTAAAATTTATTAATATAATTATGGATGGATATACTAGTAAAATTTATTAATATAATTATGGATGGATATACTAGTAAAATGTATTAATATAATTATGGATGGATATACTAGTAAAATTCATTAATTATGGATGGATATACTAGTAAAATTCATTAATATAATTATGGATGGATATACTAGTAAAATTCATTAATATAATTATGGATGGATATACTAGTAAAATTCATTAATATAATTATGGATGGATATACTAGTAAAATTCATTAATATAATTATGGATAGATATACTAGTAAAATTCATTGATATAATTATGGATGGATATACTAATAAAATTCATTAATATAATTATGGATGGATATACTAATAAAATTCATTAATATAATTATGGATAGATATACTAGTAACATTCATTAATATAATTATGGATGGATATACTAGTAAAATTCATTGATATAATTATGGATGGATATACTAATAAAATTTATTGATATAATTATGGATGGATATACTAGTCAAATTCATTAATATAATTATGGATGGATATTTTAGTAAAATTCATTAATATAATTATGGATGGATATACTAGTAAAATTCATTAATATAATTATGTATGGATATACTAGTAACATTTATTAATATAATTATGGATGGATATACTAGTAACATTTATTAATATAATTATGTATGGATATACTAGTAAAATTCATTAATATAATTATGTATGGATATACTAGTAACATTTATTAATATAATTATGGATGGATATACCAGTAACATTTATTAATATAATTATGGATGGATATACTAGTAAAATTCATTAATATAATTATGGATGGATATACTAGTAACATTTATTAATATAATTATGGATGGATATACTAGTAAAATTCATTAATATAATTATGGATGGATATACTAGTAACATTTATTAATATAATTATGGATGGATATACTAGTAAAATTCATTAATATAATTATGGATGGATATACTAGTAACATTTATTAATATAATTATGTATTGATATACCAGTAACATTTATTAATATAATTATGGATGGATATACTAGTAAAATTCATTAATATAATTATGGATGGATATACTAGTAACATTTATTAATATAATTATGGATGGATATACTAGTAAAATTCATTAATATAATTATGGATGGATATACTAGTAACATTTATTAATATAATTATGGATGGATATACTAGTAAAATTCATTAATATAATTATGGATGGATATACTAGTAACATTTATTAATATAATTATGGATGGATATACTAGTAAAATTTATTAATATAATTATGGATGGATATACTAGTCAAATTCATTAATATAATTATGGATAGATATACTAGTAAAATTCATTGATATAATTATGGATGGATATACTAGTAACATTCATTAATATAATTATGGATGGATATACTAGTAAAATTCATTGATATAATTATGGATGGATATACTAATAAAATTTATTGATATAATTATGGATGGATATACTAGTAGAATTCATTAATATAATTATGGATGGATATACTAGTAGAATTAATTAATATAATTATGGATGGATATACTAGTAAAATTCATTAATATAATTATGGATGGATATACTAGTAAAATTCATTAATATAATTATGGATGGATATACTAGTAAAATTAATTAATATAATTATGGATTGGTATACTAGTAAAATTCATTAATTATGGATGGATATACTAGTAAAATTCATTAATATAATTATGGATGGATATACTAGTAAAATTCATTAATATAATTATGGATTGGTATACTAGTAAAATTCATTAATTATGGATGGATATACTAGTAAAATTCATTAATATAATTATGGATGGATATACTAGTAAAATTCATTAATATAATTATGGATTGGTATACTAGTAAAATTCATTAATTATGGATGGATATACTAGTAAAATTCATTAATATAATTATGGATGGATATACTAGTAAAATTCATTAATATAATTATGGATTGGTATACTAGTAAAATTCATTAATTATGGATGGATATACTAGTAAAATTCATTAATATAATTATGGATGGATATACTAGTAAAATTCATTAATATAATTATGGATTGGTATACTAGTAAAATTCATTAATTATGGATGGATATACTAGTAAAATTCATTAATATAATTATGGATGGATATACTAGTAAAATTCATTAATATAATTATGGATTGGTATACTAGTAAAATTCATTAATTATGGATGGATATACTAGTAAAATTCATTAATATAATTATGGATGGATATACTAGTAAAATTCATTAATATAATTATGGATTGGTATACTAGTAAAATTCATTAATTATGGATGGATATACTAGTAAAATTCATTAATATAATTATGGATGGATATACTAGTAAAATTCATTAATATAATTATGGATTGGTATACTAGTAAAATTCATTAATTATGGATGGATATACTAGTAAAATTCATTAATATAATTATGGATGGATATACTAGTAAGATTAATTAATATAATTATGGATGGATATACTAGTAAAATTTATTAATATAATTATGGATGGATATACTAGTAAAATTTATTAATATAATTATGGATGGATATACATGTAAAATTCATTAATTATAGATGGATATACTAGTAAAATTTATTAATATAATTATGGATGGATATACATGTAAAATTCATTAATTATAGATGGATATACTAGTAAAATTCATTAATATAATTATGGATGGATATACTAGTAAAATTCATTAATATAATTTTCGTATGAAAAGTTTGTTTTTATTTCTCTTTGATAGTTTGTAAACGGAAAGCAAAGGGTCATTTTACCCCCCTTCCCGCCTTTTTTCCAAAGTTATTTTTAAAATATGACCCTCCTTTTATTTACAATTTAGAGTTAAGGTATTGACTAGAAAATGAACTTTATTTGGTGAGTTCAATGTCTATTTTCATAATCACTTCGCTAAGTTCATAGAAAAGTAAATTCGTATGAATCAGAATGGTACAACTTTGTTGACCGGTTCGATTCTGTTGTCGGCATTCTTGCAGGAGAGATCACATTTTTGCCCCAATCTAGAGTGCCCCCTTTTTGGGTAACTGGGTTTTCTGAACATTAAAAATTGACTTTGTGTCTTATTCTGTCCTCGTGGGGAGGCAAGTAAATAATGACTATACAAAAAATTACCGTTACTGTTATAATAAAAGACTATTGGTATCATTTGTGTATACAGTAAGATTAATAGTGTAAGGGAGATAACTCTTTTGTGACATCTTTTTGATTCGGCTCAGAAATATCTTTTCCTCTAAAAAACAATTAAGTTTTTATTGGTCCGGTCTGTCCGTCTGTCCGGATTTTTCTCCGCAACCATCCATTGAATTTCTCTGAAATTTTGCATGAAGTTGTAACTTTTGTCAGGTTAGAAAGTTACATTCTTCCGATTTTTGAAAAAAAATCTGGTTAGCCCCCCAGGGGGTCAAAAGGCCCCAAAATGGCAAAAAATGACATTTTTTGCCATATAACTTTTCATCCATCCATTCAATTTCTCTGAAACTTGGCCAAAATTTAGAGGCAATTGTTTTGGATATAAAATGAGCATCCTTGACCTCAGAAAAATTATGGTTCGCGCCCCCAGGGGGTACACTGGGGGTCAAAAATGCCCCAAATTGCCCAAATTTATTGCATTTTACACTCGCCACATCGAGTCACATACAGAGGGAGACCACGCATGCGCGACTTGTTTAAATTAGATATATTAAACCTCTGAGCGCTGAATTTTTTTTTGTAGAAAAATCATTTTTTTACACCTATTTTTAAAATTATTCTGTAAATTTAACCTTTCGTTGTACGCCCAAACAATGTATATGGCATTTGTAGCATATAAGTAGGACTATCAAAATAAATTGTAAAATTTGACTAATTTGCATATTGTGATAGCGACCATCTTGAATTTATAATGTGGTTGACCATCTGCTCATCGATAATTGTATTTTTCTCATGCATATATTAGTCAATTTGTCCCCTTGCGCTACCCCTAGCCCTTCTCTAGCACGAGCTCCCTTTCCTTGCACCTCCCCCCTGGCCTTATTAAAGATGATAGACTTGTGGCAATTTTGCGACAGCTGCGTTAACAGGATTAAAACATCTAATTGTTACAATTTAAAATAAATTTTAAGTGACATTCGTTTTATTTATTTAAATATCTAGCTGACAATTATTTTACAATAAAAAGGACTATTTCAAAAAAAGATTAAAATTATTACAATAAAAAAAATGAATTAAAAAGGTATACACGGTTTTAATTCATTTTTACTTATTCTCAAAACAAATGTCTGACAAGAAAGAGAATATTTATTGTTTTTAAAAAGATGTAAATTGTTACAATTTTCAATAAATAAAAAGAAGCAACATCTTACTTTTATTTTATTATTATTTTTTTTTTATATACTTACACCCAAAACAAAAATATTGCCACTGAAGTGTAAGTGGATACTGTGATAGGAGCCAGATTTTATGGGGAGCAAGAGTCAACCTGGGTGGGAAGCTTTGCCGCAAGATGTTTGTTCACATTCCATTTTAATTTCTGTATGTTTGTACGATCAGGGAAATAGGGAGCAAGGAAGGAATTCCACAGGAAAACGTGGTCTGAGGAAAGAAGCTATTAGAGTAGAAAATCTTCCAGCATCTAGGGACCTCTACAGAGAAGGGGTGTGATTTTGCTGCTAGTCTGGTGGGTCGGGGGTATTTATGTTGAGGGGGAGGGTACAAGTGCAGTAAGTTCAGAGCACATAGAAGTATTTGTCAAACTTATTTGTTTAAAAATATTTAGCTGACAATGACAATTATTTTTATGGAAGAAGAGACAATTTTTCTTAATATTAACTGACAGAAATGTTTTATTTCAAAACAAATATTATAATTAACAGTAAATGATACAGATAGATGAAAGAAAACAACCATGGAATTTTTGTGGTGTTCTGCTAGTCTAAGATAATCGATAGAATCATTAATTTAATGTATTTAATTTAGGTTTGGTTTGTTTTACAGCATATCAAACATCAATGGGTTATTTAATGACAAATCAAATAGTTGAATAGAATTCTGATACTTCTGCAGTTTATGGACCATGCTATTTTTTAAATAGGATTTTCAAGTTAACTTTTATT
Source organism: Sepiola atlantica (assembly GCA_963556195.1). Lineage (NCBI taxonomy): Eukaryota > Metazoa > Mollusca > Cephalopoda > Sepiida > Sepiolidae > Sepiola > Sepiola atlantica. The sequence continues at coordinate 211,052,521 of OY744515.1, read as the reverse complement.
TTTATGGTATCTTTTGTTTATTAAATTGTTAGGTGACAGTACAGAATAGTTAACAAAGCCACCCCTCCCCATGTTAAGAAAGGGTTTCTAAATAACGTTATTATTTCAGCACGGTCTGTAAACTGTAGAAGTATTAGAATTCTATAGGTGACATAATTATTCATTTACTTTTTATTTAAAAAAAAAATAGTTTGAGATAAAATCCTATTGAAGAGTAGAATTTTCTTTAATGAAGTTTTGGTTAAAGTTACGATTTGTTCCTGAATTTGACTTCCGGTTGCTGCTTCATTTTTAATTTAATTTTTACGGTATCAATGTGCCTGTAAATGGTCCATTGAATGGGACTTATACCTTAATGTCGATAAATGCTACCATATTGTAGTGGGATCTCCTTCCGACTCTGCTCTTACTCTCGGCGGTGACACGGCTCCACTCAAGTAGGCGAATGAGATTAAAGGTCTTGGCCTTTTGGTCGACTCGTCCTTCAAGCCATTTAAACATTGCATTCAGGCTGCAAACAAAGCAAGAACCATTCTTTCTCATTCGACGTTCTTTCTGCAAACACATCCTGAAATATTTTTTTCCATTTTATGACTCCCTCGTCAGACCACTGTTAGAGTATAGTATTCAGACCTCTGCTCCATATGCAATACGTGATATCCAGCATCTGGAGAGAGTTCAAAGACTAGCTACTCAAATGGTGCAGGGTCTATCATATCTGCCCTATGAAAGCCAACTCAAGAAACTTGACCTTTTCTCCCTTGAGCACTGACGATTACGCAGTGATCTCATTTTGACCTACAATCTCCTCAATGGTCATGACGATATACTTCAGGAGCTATTATTCACTCTTGCACCAGAAAGAGACCTACGCAGACACCACAAGAAACTACTTTGATTGAACCAGAGGAGGGCTTCCTTCTCAATCAGAATCCCTGGACCTTGGAATAGACTCCCAAGAGAGGTAATAAATGCGCCAACAACGCACCAATTCAAGGGGAAATTGGACAGTTGCTGGGCGACTGTATTCTCTTCTGTGTAACTTTCTACCACCCTTTCCCTAGATGGCAACTGAAGCAGGCTGGCTTTATTTTTTGCAAAATTAATTGAATTGAATTAAATTGTTAGGTGAAAGTACAGAAAAGTTTTTAAAAAATAGCCTCCCCCCCCCCTCATTCCATGTTAAAAATGGCTTCTAAATATTAACGTTATTATTTAAAAAAACAAAAACATTCTTAACATGGGGAGGGCAACTTAAAGTTAAATTCAGTAACAAATCGTAACTTTTACCGAAGTTTAAGATGTTGCTCAGGTTAGTGTCTTTGGACAGGTCCTGTAAGTTATTTGAATTGTAGTATTTTCTCCGGCTTTGTTGGTAATCATGACAGTCCATTCATATATACTTAACTGTATATAATATTTGACATGAAATACACACTGGAGACTCTATACAATTCAATAAATGCCTGTGAGTAGTATATGTATAATTAACTGCTTAATATTCAGTAATCCAAAATGTTTTTTTTAATTCTTGAAACATCAAGATTTTAGAGAGAGTTTGTAAAGTTTAGCCAAGATTTAAAAAAAAAAAATAAAATTTAATTATAAAAAATACCTCTGTATTTAAAACAGGAAAGAAAAATATTCAGAGGAATACATGCAAAGTTTTCTCCATGGAATTGTTTGACCTTAAAAATTCTTCTTTGCATGTCTTAAGTATAGAACAGTTTTCTACCTTATACATTATATTGTACAATAAAAAACAAGTTAAACTACAAGTACTCACTTTCCACCGTCTGCGAGATATGAAGGATCTTAAGTTTCCAGTATTGATCACAGCAGCATTTAAATCTTCTTCTTCTTGTGTCTCAACGGGCTACAAAAAAGAAATGGAAGAGTTAACATGTCATTAAATATTAACATAGAAATTATTGTATATTATTGAGTGCCTTGACAACAAAATTTAAAATAAAATAACTCCAATATTAATTGTTATTAATACGGATTAAGATCAGAGTTATTTTTTTTTTAATGTGTTATCAAAGCATTCAATATCTCTCTCTCTCATATATATATATATATACATATATATATATGATATCTAGAAAGTCTGGGTACATATGGAAATTAGTTTCAAAGTTTAAAGAAACTGACAGTGTCTTGAACAAACTTCCTTCCAGACGACCAATAACTTCAGAAATCACGTTGAAAATATTATTTATCATCATTAAAATTTAATTTAAAAAAATTATTTTAAAAAGTATGTTTTTAACCATGTACCCAGACTTTGTGGACACACTAATTTTTATTTATAAAAACATTCTTTGCTATATAATAAATAAACTTATTTAAATATTTTTTTTTTATAAAAATATACTTTGCTGCACAAATACACTGGTGTTGCAACCCAATAAATATTTTGGATACACAAATATTCATTCGGTTGAAACAAGTGCATCTGTGCAGCAAAGTATGTTTTTTATAAATAAAAGTTGTTTCATAAAAATATACACGGCTCTACTTGTTATTGAGCACTATTAATTTTACAACGTCCTGAAAAAATTACACCCAGAATATAAATATAAGAGAAATTAATATTGCACTTACAAACCTAATTGACTCTTCTGTTTATTCCTCCAAAACTATCATTATATATATATATATATATATATATATATATATATATATATATATATATAGGGTGGCCAAGAAGTCAGTGAGAGATCACTGAGGGATTTTTAACTTTAATAGATTATTTTCTATGGCACCTTAATGGAATGTTAACATTATATGATGAAGGCAATGGAGATTTGTTTGCAAAAAAGAACAAAAATGAAAAAGAATTTCTTTATGAAAAATAACATCTTTCAAATGGTTTCCATTTTCAGCTTCACAAATTCGTGCCCTTTCCAAAACATTATCCATGACGGATTGCAGGATGACTCGATTACGATTTAATTCCACACTTCATTCCTGATGTTCTCCTTCAATTCCTGTAGAGTTTCAGGTTTGTTGATGTAAACGTTTTCTTTTAGATAACTTCACAGAAATAAATCAGGGCTACCTGACATCATCCTATATCTCTACAGGGCCACCATCCACCCATGCATGGAGTATTGTTGCCCCATCTGGGCTGGTGCATCATCTACTAGTCTCTCCCTTTTAGACAAGGTCCCAAAAAGAGTCGTCAACTTGATAGGTCCCTCACTATCCACCAAGATCCAGCCCCTGTCCCATTGTCACAATGTTGCATCTTTATGCCTGTTTTACAAGTACTTCAATGGATTGTGCTCTGATGAACTTGTTGCACTAGTGCCCCCTTGACGTAAATTAACTTGACCAACCCGACAATATGCCAAATAACATACATTTACCGTGGAAGTCTCCAGATGCCGAAGAGCCTTCTACTCCAATAGCTTCTTTCCTCGTACTGCTGGTCTTTGGAACTCCTTCCCTACTCCCTGTTTCCTGACTGTACTGACATGCAGAAATTTAAAACTAATATAAACAGACATCTCACTGCACAGCTCCCAACTTAAGATGACCCCCAAAACCTACATCCTATTTCTCAGTAGCTCCTTATGTCTACAGTGACGGCCTGCCTTGTTTGGGGTGAGGTATGTTAAAAAAAAATATGGAAAAAAAGTCAAGTCTAGGGAATGTGAAGGTCAGTTAACATTGCCAAGTTTTTCATTTTTTTTTTCTTTTTTGCAAACAAATCTCTATTGTCTTCGTCATATTATGTAAAATTCCATTAAGATACCATAAAAAATAAAGAATCTAGTCAAGTTAAAAATCATTCAGTGACTTCCTGGCCACCCTGTGCATGCGTATATATATATATTCACAGAATGTGTCACAGTCCTTTGGTGTGACTAGACAGGCAATTGAAACTCGATCATTTTGTCAAAAGTCTAAGCTTCTATAAATTGCACAAGTGTGTAAGTGGGAATCTTACTGTTTATATAAACAATACCAGCTATCAAAGAGTGCTCTATTTGTTTTTATGAAAGGATATATATATATATATATATATATATAAATATATATAAATAAAAGATTCTAATCAGAGTATATTTTTAGAGTAAACCTTGCTGCTTTTTTTTTGAATACCACTGTTTTGCATAGACAAATAACACAATAAATAAACGGATAATAATTATCTACGGGGTTGGAACATAGAAAAAAAAACTGCAAAGAGAAAAAAATGAGACCCAGACATGATTCGAACTATTGCCTAAGAATAGGGAACACTTTCAACCAGCATTGACTTAATCACTTGACTACCTAAAATCATATGCTCAGCAAAATCTAAAATAGCATGTATATTACCATCAAAACAGCTCATTGTTAGTTAAATCAATAATACAACATAGTATTTTAAAATACTGTATATATAGTAGAGAGCAAAGACCCAAATTCAGCTCTTTATATGTCTAATTTACATAACTATTTTTTAAAAACAGTTTCTAATAAATTAATTATTGGTGTTATTCATTTATAATTTTATTGTCCTATACATAGGCAACAGTTTTATGGATTTACAGTAATTAATTCAAGATATTTAAAAAAAAAAAAAAATTTTAAAACTTTTTTTGAATATTATATTCATTAATTTTCCAGTAAGGTAATTTAAATGAAAACGATTCATCTTAAGAATTCAATAGATTTATATTAAAGATACATAATTTAAGTTATACATATACTTTGAGCTAGATTAATAGCTGCTAGATAGAGAGTAATTCTTTTGCTATATATATATATATATATATATATATACACACACAACATATGTTAGGTGTGATATATTCTCAACCAAATAAAACGATGTTTGCAATATTTAGGAAATGCATTCCATTCGAAAAATTTCTACACCAAATTCTTTGTAAATATTTTTATCTTGACAGTAAATACATTTCTGTGTATAAAATTATGTGCCTAAAAACGTTAACTAACATAATATATATTTCTACTAAAATACACATAACGAAAATACAATCTCGAGCAAGTTCAACCGAAAACAAAACAAAAATTAGAACTCAACCTAGTAAACACAAATGACGCAAAGTTCGGAAGAGAAAAAGTTTTACAAAATACCTGCAACTACAATCGTGAGCTATAAAACTATCACATCATTTAAGTTATTACTTATGTAAGTCATTCATCAAACAAATACAATTTATTCATATATATATATATATATATATATATATATATATATATATATATATATATATATATAGTGTTTGTAGGGTTGTTAGTTCATAGGTGTTAATCCCGTGAAGTTATGGCGTTTTTAAGATAGTGCTCAATAACAAGTAGAGCTGTATTTTAGCATAAATAATTATTTATACAAACATTTTTATCTACATATGTGCATGCATGTCTCAGCTACGTTTTTATTTGAATAAAGTCGTAGCTGAAACATGTATGCACATATGTAGCCAATAATGTTTGTATAAATAAAATAAAAAAATATTATATATTTAAATAAATACAGAGTGGATATTATCAACGGACCCTTGGTTTCATATCCGGTCGTCGAAATAGATTCTATGAATCGAAACAGAGAGGGTCCGTAATCCTTAGTGTTCATCTAAAAGTAATAGATTACAACATCCCAAACGCTGAGGATTATCGAACCTCTCTGTTTAGATTCATACAATCTATTAGGACGACCGGATATGAAACTAAGGGTTCGTTCATAATATCCAGTTTATTTCTATTTGAATATGTTGAACTCTTACTCTGGTAATTGAGCACTTTGATAAATTTTTCTTTAAAAAATTAAAAAAAAAAAGAAAGATATACTCTCTCTCTCATATATATATATATATATATATATATATATATAATGAAAACAGTGAGATAATTATGATATATATATATAATTATTTAACTGTCTATAAATCAATATTATTTTCAAATAAGTTAATGTAGTTTGCTTGAAGCATTGTTTAGTATATATATATATATATATATATATATATATATATATATATATAAACAGTGAGATAATTATTATATATATATAATTATTTAATTGTCTATAAATCAATATTATTTTCAAATAAGTTAATGTAGTTTGCTTGAAGCATTGTTTAGTATATATATATATATATATATATATATATATATATATAAAGGTAATTTATAGAAGGCAATGCAGATGTGTAACGGATAAACACGAACTGAAGCAAATAAAGATATAACGGTGAAATGAGTTTTGTAGTTTCCACATTTTTTATTAATACAATATATATTTTTAAAAATCTTATTTTTATATAAAAATTAAAAAATATATATTGTATTAATAAAAAGGTGGAAACTGAATAACTCATTTCACCATTATATGTCTTAATTTGCTTCAGTTCGTGTTTATCCGTTACACATCTGCATTGTATTGCCTTCTATAAGATTATATATATAAAATATAGTGCGTGTGAATTTTAAAAACATCCATTTTTGAATTAAACATTTTTTTTCACTTTCTAGTTACAACAAAAGATATTTGATTAAAATAAAAAAGAGCAATACTAATAAATGAGATTAACTGGAGTAGAATAACACAAATAAACACAACTAAAAAGATAGAAGGAATATTATGTAAAACCGAGGGAACTGAAACTACCATAATAGATAAGAGAAATCACATAATGTGACCCCCAAAAATGAGGTAACACTAACATCGGTTGGTACCACAGAAAATTGTCATGAAAGGTCAGGGCGATGGAAAGAGCGAGGAGGGAGAGCATCGTCCAGACCTCCACTGGAAGGGCACAGAGAGTATTGAACTCATGAAAGGGTCCCAGAGAAAACTAACAGCTGGTATTAGTGAGAAATCAACAGTAAACCTTTGTTGCAAGGAGATTCTAGAAATCTGGTAAGACTTGTCACTCAGATTCCTGTTGTTGTTAGTGAGCAATCACTGGTAATATTTTGTGTGAGAACTCCAAGCGAGTAAGAAATAATAATAATGGACCAATAATAATAATATAGTATGGGTGTCATATATATATATATATATATATATATATATGTATGTTAGCCTGGCATATTTCTTTGATGAATGAAACAAACGTTACTGTGTATTGATTTACTCCTCTCCAGGAGTTAGGCACAAGGCCAGTTTTTATCTTACTCCCACAAGTAAGATGTGACCCAAGGTCGGGTCGGGAAAGTGGGGTTTAAAAATTGCCTGGGCAGCCCCGTCGGCATTCCCCGGAAGGGGCGCCTCAGGCAGTAAGCAATAAACTTACTCCTCCCCAAAGAGGGGAGGCAAAGCCTGGGAGGGTGGACCTCCTAGAACTGCACAGGACAGACCCATAGACCGGCGTAAATCAAGCCTCGAAGGCCAAGACAATACCAGTCTATGGGGTGCAGTATCCATCGGAACAGATACTACACTTTGATCTTAGCCAAAAGGCACTTGCTATCGGTATATATTTACACTAATACTAAGCACTGCTTATGTATTGAGCACTGTTGAAATAAATACTGAAACAAATATATATATATATATATAAAAATGATAATAAATTATACAAAACGTAATACTTTACTGTTGCTTCACAGCAATACCGATCATCAGAAGTGTACCTGACTGGTCTCTAAAATCGGACATTAGAGATCAGTCAGGTACACGTCTGATGATCGGTAATGCTGTGAAACTGCAGTAAAGTGTAGAGATAAGTAAAATTTATTAACATTTATTACATACATACACACAGCAGATACTTTTGTATATAAAGAAAGCAGGTGAATATAAATTAGCTAAAATACCAAAGGAAAACCTACTTCCGATTGATACCACTGGACATGTTGAGGTGGATCTATTGTTAGAGTGAGAATGTTTAAAAATCATAATCCATTCTGTTTAGAGTTCGATGAAAAAATACAAAGAGTGAGAGAGTAAGAGTAGCCAGTGTCGCAAAATAAAAATATCTAAAGAACACAACAGAGAGAGAGAGAGAGAGAGAGCCCACACATTTCGATATGCTCCCCCCCCCCCGCCGCCTCCACTGATGCTGAAGAGTAGAAGCTTTTTGCCTTCTCACTCAAATATCTCCCCCCTCCCTACTACCTGGCCAAGACTTGCTGTTCTACCAATACAGGAATTGTTTTCAGTATTGAATCAATATACGTCCTCACCCGTTTCCCATTTGTATATTCCCTTGTTAAATACTAATTTCCTATTAGAAGATTAAAAAAAACGTAATTCATTTTTAAAGAGAAAGGTTAGAATATTGTGTATTCTAAAAGTTTTTATTTACTAACAATTGTATTGAGATTAAACTATCTTATATACATATATATATATATAATATACATATATACATACATATATATGATATATACACATATATATGATATATATATATATACATATATATGATATATACACATATACATACATATATATGATATATACACATATATATGATATATATATATACATATATGATATATATACATACATATATATGATATATATACATATGATATATATATATATATATACATATATATGATACATATATACATATATATGATATATATATATATAT
>OY744515.1:211033954-211038954 GCA_963556195.1 Sepiola atlantica | reverse complement strand
AGTCTGTTGCTGATGACAAATAAAAGTCCAGTTTGCCAGTTGCCCGGTTGTCTGACTAGAGCGGAATGTGAGACAGCATTTTCCCCGCTGACAGTGCAGAAAAATATCCAAGAACCAGAAAATAAAAGAAAAAGAAAGGAAAAATATAAAAATATATACAGAATGCGGGTGATATTTGTTCGCAATTTTTAACTGCTTTAACAATTTTTAATTTTATACATTTTTTTTTACTTTCTTTGTCAATTTTGTCTTCATGAAAACTGACTACATTTTCATTCTTTTTTGGCAGAATCGATTATGGACAATTTTGAACCTCCCCATTTTAGAAAGGGACGAATAAAGTTGAAGTCCGCACTGAAAGGACAAATTATAATATTTCCAAATTCCTCATGCAGGAGTATGGTAGAAAAAGTTAAAAAGAAATTAAACGATTCAGGATTCGACTATGAGGTGACATCAGAAAGAAAAACACATGATTAACGATCTGAAACCGCTAGAAGTTCAGGAGATCATTGACAATGAACCCAGCAAATGAATGTGTGCCATTGCAAGGGAGAAAACTGTAGATGAAACGCTCAATTAGCTGGTGATGCATGAGGAAATCAGCTACGGTTCATAAAAGATCAGGAAAGGACAATTTTTGTCAAAAGTGATGCAAGAAAAGTGACTGAAGCACGCAAAGAAGCTGATCAACAAGTTGAAACTCACTGAAGTTAGATATGCTGTGGTTCTTCTCTAATGAGAAGAACTTCTGCCAAGACCAGAAGATCAACTTCCAGAACAATAGTAGGTGGCTTGTTGCCTCATCCAAAAATATGTCAAAAGGCATGCAGACAAAGTTTCCAGTGACAATCATGGTCTTTGGTGTTGTCAGCAGTGAAGGTGACGTCATGCAACCCCACTTTTCTCCTGAACACAGATTGCTGCATCTGCGTGCTGAGTGAGGGAGCAAAATCTTGACTCGATCAGGTAGTTGTAGGAAGCCTGTATGTGTGGTAACAAGACTAAGTGCCCTCCCATACCTATCGGAAGATCCAGGCCTGTCTGTCAGAAAAATGTGTCCACCACACTTCACCTGATATCTGGACTCAGAGCTTGCCTGATTGCAATTCTTTGACTTCTTTGTGTGGTGCATGGTGAGACGAGACACCAACAGACCCAGCTGCAACATGATGGTCGAGCTAAAGACCAGGATCACCAAAGCCTTTGGGAGCATAAGTCAGGAGATGCTGTCAAAGACCTGAGGCTTCCATCAAAGACAAAGGTGGGGTTATCGAGTGAAATCGAGAGGACAAGTCATGAAGACAGATTGACTCAAGTTTGATGCATAAATATCACAAAATTAAACTTTTATTTTTTCCTAGACATAAATCTTGTGAACAAAATAGTTCACGCACGCTGTATATATTCAGAGTATATATGCATTTCAAGATAAAATTAAAATATATAACAAACAGCAACCGATTAAAAGATAAATGTGCACCTTTCATTTTTTTTTTTATAAAGATACAACTGCATTCATTGTTAATAATTGACGGTGAAGAATTTAAAGAAATATTTACATAAGGATGATCTTCGTTATTTATACAAAATTACATTTTATTTTAAATATTTACGAATCAACTAAAGAAATTATCTTAATTATTCGGACTACTGTTCTCATCTGGGATGTTATTCTCACAACGTTTTGGCTGATAGAACATCCGACCTTTGTCAGGTGTATCTTGTCGAACTCGGGAATCTGTACGAGATTTCAAACAGAAGACGCACCTTCATGGAGACGAATTTTTCTTTCATTTCTAAATAAATTTGTATTAGAAAGGCTTCAGAGTTCATAGATAGAGAGGAGGAGGTGACTGCTCTCTTTCTCTTACTCCCTATCTTTCTCCCTCTAGCGCTGCCAAATTTTCTTTTTTATTGTTTTTAGAAGAGCCCCCCCCCCACCCTCCCCCAACACGTACCACAGCTAAGGTGAATTGATTATTCATTATTTTCATTTCTTTACGGTCTTATTTAAATATGAATAAATTTGTATAAAAATTACTAAATTGTTAATATCTATCTATTTTCTCATGTTGAATAAACGTGAAAGTTTTTGTCTCGTGTTTACAAGAAACTTATGAATGAAATGTTTATTATTCAAAATTTCAGTTTCAATCAGCAAAGTGATAGCAAGCTGACAAAGCCAGCTTGTGTGTGTGTGTATATATATATATATATATATACTATGTACGGCATAATCACGTTAACATACTGGTTCGCATTAGATCACCGGAAGTACCAGTTGCGTGACCATTTGGGAATAGCAGGCGCTATATGTGGACACCTAGCTATGGGAAAATAGCGTTGCCAACCCACAGTGGCCAGCATAGCGACTATGGCAAAAAACCCTGAATGACAATCACCAATAAGGTGGTCGGAAACCAGGGAGGTGTTCCTCCTCCAGGAGTGATCAAAACCCTGATGGTGATAATATACTATTTTTCTGTGTTTTGGGATTACCATCATTATTATTTACAATCTTCATAGTAAAATTTGATTTTTCTTATCACATTTTGGCTCCCAGTTTTTGTCAGGTGAACTTCAGTTTCGGTTTCAGAGTTCGACAAAGTATTTAAAAAAAAGGTTGGAGAAACAAAATAGCTGAAACCTTGTGATTGCAATAACCAAGATGAGTAAATCAGTCTGAAAATTGTAATATATATATATATATATATATATATATATATATATATATATTATATTATATTATTTCCGTGTTGATTAATGGTGGCCTGCGGTAAGAGCTGAGCTTGCAGAGTTGAAGGTGACTTTGTGAATGAGTTAGAATCCTAAGTCCGGCAGTAATTAAAAATTCCTACACTGATGATTGCACGTAGCATGAAATACTAGTATCTGTAGGTAAAAATAATTAATATTTATAGAATTATATATATATATATATATATATATATATTTAAACATTCATGTGGCTTACACAACTACAACTGTGCTTCGGCAAGATTGCTTCATTGGAGCAAAAATAATTATCTTCACTCTGATGAGGCAATCTCACCAAAACACGGTTGTAGTTTTGTAAGCAACATGAATGTTAATATAATAAATATTTATAAAGCTCTACCTAGTATTGAGCACTTTTGGAAAAATATTGGTTTTAAGCTCACTTAAGAAATAAGTCTAATCTTTAATTTATATATATATATATATATATATATATATATATACACACTAGTTTATTGCCCTAGGTAATGCTATGGGTAAAATACCACAAACCGAAAAATAAAAGGACTGAAGAGGCTAGAATGTGACCCCCCCCCCCAAAAAAAAAAAACCCTGATTAAGATTCAAGGGATGTAATTTCACAGGTCAAAACAAAAAATAAAGTCTAGAATCTTTACTGAAAGTATTATATATTTACTTATGGTATATTTGCATATTAAGGAAAAGTGAAAATTAGGAAAGTCCAGAATTTGTGCAGCTGCAATTTCAGACAAATTTACATGGACGTCATAAAAGTTTACAAACTAATAAAAAAACAAATTAAAAAAAAACAAAAAAAAACAGAAACAAAAAACCTGTCATGTCATACAAGATGTTTGCCAGTGCAATGAGCAAAATAGAAAAGCCAAATTGCATGCAGCAGAACTAAAACCAAATCAAAAATGCATTCGCATTGCAAATCAGCAGTTATTATTTTAATAAAGATTAGAAAACTTTGACCGAAAAAGAATAAAGAAACCGGCAAACTACTTTTTTTTCTCTTTTTTTTTTAAATACTAAGGAGTCACCACTTACCAAGGCCAAATTCTACTCAAGGATAAGAGTTAATAAGATTGTCAGTTTGGTGATGAATAATACTATGAGAGGATTGAAAACGATGAATAGAATGGACAAAATTTGATTACTTAAGATGGATGCTCTGTAAGTATTTATTGACATTGGACTTAAAGACGACCGTGTTGTAGTCTGCAGGGAAGCACTTCTGTGGCAATGTGTTCCACAGATGGGAAGTTCTTGAAAAGAAACTGTTTGTAAAAATTTGTTTCGTTTTAGACACACAGAAGAAAAGAAAGTTCCTTGCAGTTGTGGTAGCAAAGAGTTCTTTCTGTGAATGTTTTACAAAGAGGAACCAGAGATTGGAGCTCAGCTGAGCACCTTTGATGGAAATAACGATAGAGTAGAGAAAGACTAGCACCGCCTCTTTTGTGAAAAAAGGGCTGAATAGAAAAGTAGATTGCCAGTCGATTTTGTGCTCCGTCAAGGCAAGAAAGAGTGCTCCGAGTGGCACCTCCTCAAATGTGACAGCAGTACTCCATCTTAAGACGTATCTGACTCCTATTCAAATAGAGGGTTGTACCAGGAGTCAGATATTTTCTGGGGCGATAGAATGATCCAACCATTTTTTCAACAACCTTAGCAACAGATTTGATGAAAGTCTTTCATTTTAGGTCTAGAGTGAAAATCATTCCTAGGCACTTAGTAAAGCAAGAGGCGCTCTTAAGTAGAGAGCCATTCATTTCCGCTGAAGCAAAACAAGAATTCGAGTGTTGGTAGTGAAAGCTTGGTTTTAGAGACATTAAAAGTAACAAGCCATTTTTTCTCCATTGCACCACGTGCTCCAAGTCGAAAGAGATAGATAGATAGAGGTAGATAGATAGAGATAGATAGAGATAGAGAGGTAGATAGAGATAGAGGTAGATAGAGAGAGATAAATAGAGAGAAATAGATAGATAGATTTTAAGAAAAAATAAATAGTAAGTCCCATTTCGATTTATTATTTTTGTTTCTTCCAGCTTACAACCTACACGGCACTTTGCATTGCCCTCAGCCTTTTTAAACATACTACTACTATTCCGAGCAATGCTTCAAGCAAACTACCATTCTCTATTATATATATATATATATATATATATATATATATTTCATTGTATATATATATTTTTTTCTATTTAATATAAATTGGATATTTATTGAAATAAAAAATGCAATAGCATAAAGTA
>OY744515.1:210951454-211031454 GCA_963556195.1 Sepiola atlantica | reverse complement strand
TCTCACAAATATTATTACATTTATTTCAGCAAAACTGCTTCTCGCAAACAACTTTTATTTTTTTAAATTTTCTATATTCGATAGCTCAGAATTATGCTATTTACTTTTTAGTATGTTTATTTACCTCTTGCAGGAAGCCCGTAGGGCGAAAAATAACCTCTACATGAATACAATTTTATCCACAAATTTCATAAAATAAATTAATATTACCGACATAAATTGTTTTAAAGCAAATACACTTGGGATATTTGTCAATTTTGTGACTTATTTGCGTTAACATAATTTGCAATCCATTATTTATAGATAAATCCTATTTTAATCATGTAAATTACTTACAGTGAAACAGCGATTTTGTAATAGTAATTTGTTTTATAATATTTGTGCAGAAATTGTTTTTTTATTATGCAACAATCATTCTTGTCTATTTTATTCGAGCATCGCCGGGACCCAGGACCTGCTAGTATGTATATAAAACAGATGTAAAAATAAACGAACGTTTCATAAAGGTTGCATTTTTTTATAAACTTTTTCAGGGATCTAACTATTTTTCTCAATTCTTGAGATAAAGAAAACACCCAAAACCCATCAGGTGTTGATTGATTATTATGCAAGCTTTCGATTTACATAAGTTATCATCAGGGTATAGAAGAAATATATAATAAAAGAACTGTACTTGTAATTGTTGAAGACAACAAGAAAGTTCATCTGTTATATATTTGGCAGAATTAAATAACATCTCACTAACATTTTTGTTATTTAATGCATTTTTCAAATCTTTAGTTTATTGGTTGAGAACATAATTTTTTATTACAAAATTAACTCGCAAAATGAATTACTTATATATCTAATATACAAAGTATGGCACATCTCTTTGTGGAAATGTAAACATTAAATAGATTTTCTCATAAAAGATCAATATTTAATTTTGTTCCGTATTAAACAACTGGTGGACATCCGGGCATGTTCTTAATAAATGTACTTTGAATCAATTTAAAACACTTAATACTTACTGATATTTCATTTTTGCTTAGTTATATTCAGAGACTTAAGGAGTTTTTCTCTCAAAGAAAAGTGTACTGCTAGCATCACTTTCCTTCTCTCTATCTATATATATCTATCTCTATCTCTATCTCTATCTATCTATCTATCTATATCTATATCTATCTCTATCTATATCTATATCTATCTCTATCTATATCTATATCTATCTCTATCTATATCTATCTCTATCTATATCTATCTCTATCTATATCTATCTCTATCTATATCTATCTATCTATATCTATATATCTATATCTATCTATATCTATATATCTATCTATATCTCTATCTATATCTATATATCTATCTATATATATATATCTATATATCTATCTATATCTATCTATATAGTAAGCTATGAAAATATATTTATGGCAATTAAGCTACACAGAGGCTCCCGCGTTTCATCCCCGAGGGGAATCTTCAGGCTAAACAACAGTTTCAAAATTTACACAATCTTTTGTTAATTATCACTAACCGGAACTAACATTTTTTTCACATTACAAATATTTTAAAATTACTTGAGAATCGCATTTTCTGGCTGAAAAAAAAACTTTGATAAAGAGACATTATTCTTTATTTTCCTTTGATTTAAGCCTAGAAAACCTCCCTCTCTCTCATATATATATATAAGATTTATGTACTAGAGGAAAACAAATGCCTACTTTAACTCCTGGCTGCATAGTTGTCAACAAATAAATCTGTTCTCTCTAGCAGGCATGACTAGTGGGGAGTAGCTACCCACCCTACAGGATATAAGAATAAAGACTTGCAGGATCAAAGATCATTTAGGACATATGATATAAATATGCATTTCCGCAAACGATTCCACTCTTTTGTGGTGAAGAAATGTTGATAGAATATGCACACCTTTGCGCCACTTTAAAAGATATGTTTACGCAGATACTTACATCTACCTGTATGTGGAAGTAGGACTCATAATCAAACAACCAATAATATATTTCTATCTCGCTCGCTCTGTCATACTCACACAAACACACACTTCTGAACACCATTTCTCACCGAAAATCTCATTAAAATGTTTTTGGGTTTTTTTGACAAACAAACAAAATCGTTTTCACTCTTAAAAGAACAATGATGATGATGATGATCATCATCGGTTTAACGTCCGTTTTAAATGCTGGCATGTGTTAGACCGTTATAAATATTTGGGGGATTATATATTTCATCTTTAATTATTATCAAAAAGGCGTTTAATTTTTTTTTTTTTAAATTATCAAATTTCTAAAGCATCTCAAAATAAGAAATATTTAACTGCTTGTTATAATTCAAGGAACAACATTTCTTTTTCTTCTTGCATAGATTAAGAAAAAAAACATAAAAATGCATTAATCTATAGATGCATGATAAAAATAACGACTGGAAAATCATATTCAGTTCATATGATGTTTTGGTAGAATATATACATCCTTTAGATACTAAAAAAGTCAAGAAAAAAAGCTCAATTTTAACTTTATATTCTAATTCATGTGTTATCTTGTCCAGAGAATTAATCCAGCCCCCCCCCCCCCTGGAAATCCATCTCGATTTCAGCAGGGGGGGGGGGCACACACATCAATTGTGCATGTGGGAGTAAGGAGACAGAAAGTCATTTTTTGGTGAAATAAGTCTTCTACCTCCTCTACTCACTTTATATATCGTTTGAAGTATAGCAAAATTAACATTTTCAAAGCGAAAATGCCATAAGAGTGAAAAGAAGGCAAGGAAAAAAAACAATTAGGAAAAGACAAAGCGAAAGAGAGAAAAAAAGAAAAAGATGGATAAAATAAAGCAAAGCTCTAGCGATGATTTGGCAAAAATCAGACTTTTCTGAATTTAAAAAAAAAATGAAGCAGATTTCAAGACCAAAATATAATTCACATTTACTGATTTAAGTGGAATTTCGCTTTTTCTGAATTAAAAAAAAAAAAAAGCAGCAAAATTCTACTGAAAAGCGGAGAACTTAAATGCCTGGTTGTCTCTAATGTAAAAACACTTTATTTTCTCTTGACTTTTACATATCTGAAGAAGGCATAAAGTGTACCGAAATATCATAAACTGAATAAAGCCTATTTTATGAGATTTTCTAGTCAATATTTATATCATGTTGAATATTCTTCTACACACGTGTGTATATGTGTAGACAGGAAAAAAGAAAATAAGCAAAGAACAAGAAATAATTTAACACAAAATCATGCTTCTTTAGAGTTGATATTTCGTTTTAGCTATAAAACTTTGTCAAGAATAGCATGAGTGGAGTAAGATTTACAAAAAAGTTGGAAGTGGTAATGACAGACAAACCTAACTTTTTATATATCTTATCCAACTCTGTTCAATGAAAGCTATTCATGACAAAGTTTTATAACTAAAACGAAATATCTAATATATAGAAGCATGACAATGTGTTAAATTATTTCTTGTTCTATTTGCGTATTACATTTTCCTGTCTATATGTAGACATTCTATCAGATATTTATGCCTAAAAAAACGTATATATATATATATATATATATATATATATAGTTAAAATTATTTTAAATAATTTAGTAGTTATTCCCACAATATTAGATAGTGTATGGAATTTACAACCAACCATTGGCTTTAATCATCTGTATTTTTCCGATAAAAAGAGCTATAATAATTATATTAGTTGTTTTGAGGGGAAAAAGAATCAATTTTTAACCTAAACAAGTTCTGAAACATTATTATTACAATTATCTTGGCTACAAACATTTCAGAAATATTAATTATGCACTTATGTTTTAAAACATGATGACAATGAAAAAAAAGTTCATTATACTCAAGTCAGATCGTCAAACAGTTTAAAAACTGGGCAAATCTCTTATTTTGGCCGGTTGTAAAAAGTATCTGAGGTAACCGAGTACTTGAGTATAGTGTATTTTGTTTTGCATTGCCATCTTCAAACATAACTGGACAATTAATATTTCTGAAATGTTTGTAGCAAGTATAATTGTAATAATAAAGTAATGTTTTGGAACATTTTATATATATATATATATTATATATATATATATATATATACAGGGTGGGCCAAAATAAGGGTCCTATCTTTAAATTTGGATAACTTGAATTTGAATAACTTCCACAAAATAAAAGTTAAACTCACCAAACTTTATGTGTGTGTAGACTGACCCTTCCGAGATTTTTTGAAATAAACAAAACAAATTTTAGCCGAAAAACACTTAAAACTTACAAAAACTAAAGTATTGTTTTTTACACTGTTTTGAGTTTTTTAAGCAAAAATAATGTTTTCTAAATGAGGGTACGTTCCTTAGGGCTAATACGGCTCATGCTTGCTTCGGAAGGGGTCCTTTACTTATTCTAAAAAAAAAAAATAAAAAAAAAATCAATAAATAAAAAAGTTATGAATTTTTAAAAATAGGACCCTTATTTTTGCCCACCCTATATAAGGGAGTTTGTATAAAGGAAATTAAATTTCCAATAAAAATGAAATCGTTACTATATGTAATGGATTTATAAGCATGTACACAAATTAATACAAAATATTGACACACCAACATGTTTAAAGCATTTATGTGCTCAGATATCTCGATTTGAATAGTCAAATTTTCATCATGGCAAGAAAACTTTATTCAGGTAAAGTTATATATACTTCATAAAGTTCTGCCATGTTGTAGTTAGGTCTTCAAAATCTAACAGCAGGCGATTTCTGTCCTCTATGTTTTATTCTGCTACGTCATATGCTGTCCTCTATGCTTTATTCTGCTACATCACATTCTGTCCTCTATACTTTATTCTGCTACGTCACATGCTGTCCTCTATGCTTTATTCTGCTACGTCACATTCTGTCCTCTATGCTTTATTCTGCTACGTCACATGCTGTCCTCTATGCTTTATTCTGCTACGTCACATTCTGTCCTCTATGCTTTATTCTGCTACGTCACATTCTGTCCTCTATACTTTATTCTGCTACGTCACATTCTGTCCTCTATGCTTTATTCTGCTACGTCACATTCTGTCCTCTATGCTTTATTCTGCTACGTCACATGCTGTCCTCTATGCTTTATTCTGCTACGTCACATGCTGTCCTCTATGCTTTATTCTGCTACGTCACATGCTGTCCTCTATGCTTTATTCTGCTACGTCACATGCTGTCCTCTATGCTTTATTCTGCTACGTCACATTCTGTCCTCTATGCTTTATTCTGCTACGTCACATTCTTGAGTATGGTATCCAAGCAATGTATTCTCATCTTCAAAAAGATATACATCTGGAACATGTTCAATGGTTGGCCACCAGAATGTTCACAGGACTACTCTCCATGCTTAACTACAAATAGCAGCTTCAAAGAATAAATCTTTTCTCGCTTGAGCAGCAGCAGAAGATGCGAGGGGAACCCGATACTGGCATATAGCATAACCAACAGGAATTTAAATCTAACCTCTGAGGAGTTTTATTTCCCAGCAACAAGTCGTGGTCTCTGGGATATGTACAAAAGCTGTATCATCGTTGCTTTCGTCTCAACAGAAATAAGGCAGCATTCTCTGCCCTGTTTCCACTCTGTTGAACAACCTGCCAGATGTTTAAAGTGGCTTTAGATATATAGACTTTATAAGGATGTAAATATCTTGTGTCATTTTACATGGCTTATTGCACTTTGCTTTTTTTATGCCAACAAATTTGATTTGATTAGAAAAGGCAATCTCATCCCAATTTATCAACATTTGTATTTCGTCTAAAGTTTTTCTTGGAGGATTTTACAAGTCTTAAAAAGTTACAGCTCACCAACTCTCTGAAGACAACATTTCTCAAAGATTCTGACACACAGCAACGCCTGATTTGTTCTTACAGCATTTCAATCCTTTTAGGTTATTTTTCTTCATACATCATATGATTGCAAGTCCTCATCAGCCATTAACAAGGGTTGATACCACAATTTCAGTGCTTAAGATAGTACTGCCACCCCTGGCACCATCGACAGCTTTAGCCACGAGATAGGGTTTTTGTTTGTCTTGTTCATAGTGTTGTGTTGCTTTGTCTTTCATTTCATTTGAGTTGTTTTATTATTATTCTTTCAGATAATATCTTCTCTTGCAATAATCACATTTCCATTCAGTCACCTTCACTTGTGTTTGCAAAGTTTAATTACATTTCAAATATAAAGACTGAATCTCTAATATTACAAACGATTCATTACACATGATTGATTGATCACAGATTGCTGTTTTACCCACGGAAGTGGGGACTTTTTTTTACTTTTTTAATTTTTAAAAAACTTATTCACATTAAATAAGGCTTATTGCCACTGAGAAGTAAGTGGTTGCTGTGATTAGGAGCCAGATTTTAAATAAGTCGGAAGTTGTGCAGCAAGATGTTTGTTCACATTACGTTTAAATTTCTGCATCTTGGTACAATCAGGGAAACAGGGAACAAGGAGGGAATTCCAAAGGTAAGTGGTCGGAGAAAAGAAGCTATTAGAGTAGAAAGCTTTCTGGACGGCATCTAGGGAACCTCTACAGTGAAAGGGTGGACTTTTTCTGTTAGTCGGAGGGATTTATGTTGAGGGGGCACAGGTGCAGTAAGTTCATCAGAGCACATTCAGTGGAAGTACTTGTACAACGAGTACAGTGCAACATTTCTGCAATAAGACAGGTGATTTCCTAACTGTATCAATGCATAAAATGTCTACAATAGATTTGAGATAACAGATTCTATAGTTCTTGACTGTTTCCATTAAGTCAGTCATACACTTGTAAATATTAAATGTGCTAGGAAGGAAGAGAATCGGGGAGAAATAAAGATTATCAATAATAATAGTATAGAGCAAAACTGAGATAAATGTCGATTTGAAGTAGTGAGAAACTACTTTTTAAACATAATTTATTTGAACTCTAACTTTCATCTACAAAATTTAATTGAAAAAAAGTTCAAGACATTTAATATTTAGGCTACTGATTTAATAACACCTTTTTACCTTCAAATTTAAAAAGCTCAACTTCAAATAACATAATAGTTTCCAATTTGGCCCAAAAAGATTTAACCTCAAATTTGGCAAACAAAAAAAAAGAGGCTCAACCTCAAATTCGGCAAACAAACAAAAAAGAGGCTCAACTTCATATTTGAAAAAAAAAATAATGGCTCAACTTTAAACTTCAAGAAGAACTACCTCATAAGAAAAAGAAAAGCTCAACCTCAAATAAAAACAAACAAAAAAACTCAACCATATAAAAAAGCACACCTTCAATTAAAAACATAATTAAATTAGAAATAAACAAATCCGAATTTAAAATAAAAAGGTTATTAGTATTTTGCATGCATTTTCTTTTTCTTTGAAGTTGAGCTTTTTAAACCGAAGTTAAAAACGTGTATAATTTTTTTTAATTTGAGAGTAAGGTCTAGTATCTTATTTATGTCCTTGTGGCCGAGACAATCATTGCATGTAATGTTTTTTTTCTTTCTTCTTTTTCATCCAACATTTTATGACCAAAGTTGAATTTTATCTTGAAAGCAAAATAAGAAAACCACCAAGAGAAAAATTGTAACAAAAGTATTTAAAACAACAACAAAAAAGCATAAAATAATAGCAAGAACTTAAAACATAAGTACAACAAAATCCCAAGTTATAAAATACAAAGAAAATAAAAAAAATAAAAAAATGATACAAAAGACAGAATAAAAAAAATTAAAAAAAGAAAAAAATATTTACAAGACAATAAATTTATTCCCAGACTTTTACACAAACGACTCCAATTTGTCAGAATTGTTTTTTGTTTTTGTTTTATTAACATTTGGAGATTTTTTTTTTTTGAGATTGTACAACCGGCCAACATGCATACACAGTGAAGGTAACATGCACATTTAAACGATCATGCAGACACAAATCTGTAGAACAGTATGTGAAACAGCCAGTAGTAATACTTTAAAAGTGTCAGCAATTTATGCCTCTTTCTTCCCAATCCACACCCATTTTATTGGCAATTAGAAACGCTTTATTGCAATCACAAGACCACTAAAAAAGTGCCTTATTATATTTTCATAGATGAAAGTGACAATTTCCAAAAAAACCTGAAAGTATCTTGTATTGATATTGAAGTGGTGATTATGTGAATCTTTACTAGGAGAGTCCGAAGACATGCACCCCCAAAAATTTGACATAAAATAGAGAGCTGTGGTGAGCGTCGGCGATATCTGAGCTTCAGATTTTACATAAATTTCAATTGGAAAAACAATTATATAAATAGACATTGAAGATACCATTTACGAGAGCTTCTCCTGTTGACCTAATGGATAGAGCTGATGACTATCAACTTGGTAGTTCAAGGTTCGATCCCTGGTTAGGGAGAGGTGTTAGTGTAACCACACTGAAGAGCTGTCTGTTGAGATTTATATATATATATATATATATATATATATATATATATATATAAAAGCGTAATATTTATTTATATATGTCCCCTTTGTTTGAAACAGACTGTACTGATGTCCTGATCTTCTGTAATACATATATAAATAAATAATATATATATATATATATATATATATATATATATATATATAATGTAGTCATCTACATACATCCGTATCATGGATTTTCAGTGTGGCTACATGTGGAGAATGTTTTCACGCCGAGATTCGAAACCCGATCGACTGATCAGCAAACTTATCAGCAGTCTGGTATTTTACTCCAATGCTATTACACTCGTCCCAAAAGTAAGAGAACATGATGTTTATATATTTTTTCATTCACATTACCGATGTGTATGCATATTTTTATGTGTAACTGATATACCTGGCATTGTCATGGTGTCAAATATGACAAAACATTTAGTTATGCTAACACAGATCTCACATTCACTATTCATCATCTCGTCATCTGTCCCTTAATCTGGATAACCGTTGAGGCGTCAAAGATAACCTGGCAAACAGTTTTCTTCAACGCTCCAGATTTTCTGCCTTCCAGAGTGTGTTACTCAGTGCCAGCCCTGTCCATTCTTGAATGATGTCCTCCTACCTCTTTCTTTGTCTGCCCCTTCTTCTTCCTTCCTGTACAGTTCCTATTCATTATTACAGTATGCTAAATTACAAAAAATATCTATTGCTAAATAAGTTAATTTTATTATTTTGTTTCAGATTTTTCAGAAATGCAGTTTGTACCTTGCTCATTCTTATTATGTTATCCAATAAGTGAACCCTAGTGTGCCCAAATTTTATTGAGAGTCCCATATTTATTTGCCTCTCACAAGGGCAGATTTAGACACAAGGTCGGTTTTTAATGTGGGGGAAATACAGTTCCCCAAAAAGGGGCACTCTGGATTGGGACAAAATTTTTTTTAAATTGCCTCAGTCTACAAGTCTTGACTGAGGATAGAAAAGATAAAGTGCAGCATCAGAACAGATACTACACTTTGCTTCCAACCAAAAGGGAGAGTCAATGTCAATGACGAGATTATCTTCCTCGTAAGTTATTTAACTTATTGGTTCTCATGGGATATTCTAATCACTCCTTGGTTTCTATAATTGACAAAATTCCTGTTTATATATATATATATACACACACACACAGGGTGATTCTCCCAAAATTCCACCCATGAAATCGTTAATAAAATTCACAATCCTTTCTGCAATCAAATATTTGGTACAAATAAATTTCAGTCAATGCCTGACTTGTTTGCCAAATTTTAGTCATAAATGTCCAAAAGTATTTGTTTTATTTCCAGTCAATAAGATACAGGGGACACTTTGGTGATCGTTTCATAAGTAGGAGGTGTGATCCTGAATGGCTTTCACAATAACAGGACCATAACCCTCCCCCAGATTGTTATCTATGGGATCATCTCGAAGATATTGCCAATCAAAACAATCCCCAGACTATATCTGAACAGAAGGAGGCATCACAACCAAAAGCAGCACAATGCCAAGAGAGGAATATGTCAGACTTATTGAAAATATTGCATGTTGTATCCAAGTGTGCTTATCATTGAATGGAAATAAAACAAAAACTGTTGAATATTCATGACTGAAACTTGGTGGACAAGCCAGGCATAAAGCTGAAGTTTATTTGTACCTAATACGGTTGGATTGCAAAAAGGATTGGGTGGCATTTTTTGTGTATGTGCGTATATAATTTTATAAAAGTTCTTAATTTGTTTAAAAAAAGACATCTCTATTAATACAACTGTTTCTGCCCATTTCAAAACATTATTTTTCTTGATAAATAATAAAATTCAAGATATGTTTTTTGGGGATTTTTATTTCCCATCGGCTGAACATTTTCAGGAAGGACTTGTCTGAGCTCTCAGGTCCACAAATTGCAGCTCTTCAATGGTGGAATCGTGATTGGCTAACCATCTCTCTTGTGACTTTGCTCAGGACCACCATGTGTAGGCCATAATGTTTTGGATAGAATAGGCCGGCTCAACCCAATCTGTGTTAACGCCATTGCAAGTACAAGTAAGTAAATAAGTTATCCAAATGCACAAAGATTCTAAGAGTTCTCAAATAATGACACTAAAAATTGGAATAATTACACTAATCAATGAATTATTAAAAAAAAAAATTAAAATTCGTTTTTTTTTTTTTTTTTTTTTTTTTAAATGGTGGTGTGATTGCAAAGGCGGCCCAAATGACAAAGTTTCTTTCATACTTTTAAATAATCATTCGTTTCTTGTAGTAGAAGTAGATCAAGGCCATTTTTTTCTTCTTTCTTTTGGCACAAAGAAAAATTGCTTCTGTTCTCTTTTCACCAATATCTAAGTTCCTTCAAGGATAATTGCTGCCAATCATTTTCTTTTCTTCAAAGCAATCCATTTCAAATTTAATAACTTAAAAATATATTTCAGAAAGAAAATAACCTATGCTATGTGTGTATGTCCATTAACTATTTTTAGGCTATTAGACTTATGAACTTCAAATTTGGCAGGAATGATACCGTACTAATGCAGATTGTCATAAAACAGTCATTTACTTTTTCCATACAAATGAGCACGCAAGGGAGCATGAACCCCTTTACCTCGGATTTTAATAAAATTTAAAGCGTAGTTCAATTAGGTTTCAGAATTTTGAGATGAGGATTGATAATTTGTATTATTTGGACTCCTGTTCTCATCTTGGTTGTTATTTTCACAAACATTTTGGCCGATGTCACCTCCGACCTTCTCAAAGTTCAATCTTTTAGAACTAAAGGATCTTCGTCAGACTTGAGAACCTATACTAAATTTTGACCTGAACCTTTTATTTAATCCATGAAGGCAGATCGTTCCCGTTTCCTCGGTTATTACTGGGTTAGGGTTAGGGTAAAAGTGTTAATTAATTATTAAATTATTTTTAATTATTATTGCCTATACTAGGGATTAAACCTTTAACCTCCAAAAGATTGTCATTTAGAACACGTGGCGCAACAGATGAAAACATTGACTAACAATCAATTCTAAGTGACAGTCTTCTGGTGGTTGTATGGTTTAACCCTTACCACAGGCGATAATAACTGAGAATATAATACTTAACACTTTTTCTCGGTCATGACTGGCAGAATGAGAATAATCTACCTCCGTGGTTCAGTTCGAAATTCTGTAGAGTCCCAGAGTTTTAGGAAAAAACTTTCAAATTTGAAAAGATACACCTGAAGAAGGCCGAAGGTTACATCGGTCAAAACGTTTTGAAAATAACAACCAAGATAAGATTAGTAGTCTGAATGATACAAATCATAGTTAACAGTAATCATTACTATCACCGACAAATCATTTTAAAGAAAATACAGTTGGGAAATTAGTTAAAAGCAATTTATTTTGCTATTTGTGACCTATTTGCGTTAATATATATATATATATATATATATATATATATATATATATATTTGATAGAAGTTATAAGCCTTTAAAGTTCGCATAAACATCGATTCTGAGCAAAGCAGTCATCTTTTTTATGTTACTGACTAAACAAAGTTGTTGCTTTGCTCAAAATCGGGATTTATGCTAACTTTAAAGGCTTATAACTTCTATTAAATGTTTTTTATGCAAATAGGTCACAAATGAGTAGGTCAATCAAAATAAATTTTTTTTACTAGTTTTCCAACGGTATTTTCCTTTAAAATAATTCATGTCAGTAATAGCAATGATGACCTACTTTACTTAAATGAAATCATGCAAATTCTTAAAATTTGAGAAAAAATTGACCATTTAAGACCCTAAAATAGAGAGCTTAAATCACCAAAATTAAAACTTTTCTAAAACCATAACTTCAGTAATGTAAGATCTATTTCAGCAGTTTTCACTGTAGCACTACAGTTTTGATTTAGAAAATTTTGAGCACTCACCTCTCACACTTCTTTAAAGGGAGTCTCCAAGATAACATGAATTTATTTATCTCGAATCTTAAAGATATTTAAAACACAAGTAAAAGATTAAAAGATGAAATTGAGCAAATTTCTATTATTGTAGTACCGTGAAGTAGGCCAACTGTAATCAAGGGCAACCCAAACGCTCCTTTTTCATTGGGTACCACAGAGATGTAGGGGAGGGCGTCACTCTTCTCCCTAGATTACTTCACTTACCCTTGATCAATACCTTATAATGCTGAGTATTTAGCTAGGAAGCATCAAGTACCATTAGTTAAGTCTTTGTTATGAATCGACTGAGGATTGAACCCCAGTCTCTCGGTCCATTTGCGAACACTAACCATTATGCCAAATGAGCCTGTATCATTGTAAGACCTTCCCTTAACAGAAACTTAACTCCACAAAATAAAAACTGTGGTACTTGTTAACATCTACACAAATCGCTAACAATCTTGGCTCGACTATTTCGGTAAATGAGCTATGAAAACAACTGAGAAGCAACAGGTTTCTTAACCCCTGCCATTAAGGGTGGTGTTGTTTTTCATGCCAAGTCGACGATATGTCCACGACAATCAGTCCAACAGAGTCTGGGCCATTTGAGTTAGCCCGACAGAAAAAAGGCCACCTAAGGTATGGTTCTGTGCAGTTCTAGGAAGTCCACCTTCCCAGACTTTACCTTCTCTCTTTGAGAACGGGTTAGTTTATTGCTAATCGACTGAGGCGCCCTACCAGGGAATGTCGACGGGCTGCTCAGGCATTTTCTTATAGGCCACAGTGGTCTGCCTCTTGAGCGCTGGCTTTTCAATCTCCACTCTCCGACCTTGTGTCACATCTTCCTGCGGTGAGAGGGAGGTAAATACTAACACGTTCCTTGGCTTTTTGGCTAGGAGCAAAGTGTAGTATCTGTTCTTTTTTTGTTCTCGCTCTAGACTAAGGCAATTTTAATTTTTGTTCTAATCTAAAGTTCCCCTTTTGGGGAGCTGTATTTTTATCCATAAAAAACTGACCTTGTGTCTAACTCTGCCGTCGTAAGGAGGCTAATAAATAGGAACCAGGAAGCAACGATACAAAATGAAACCAAAGATCACCAAAGAAAACTAAATTCTGCACAGGTTTGCACTCATGCAATTGGTCAGAGCTGGCAGATAATTTATAATGACATAAGGATTCTAAACATAAAGGTATAATATCATTATATGTTGATGTTTAATCTTCGTAAAAGTGGTGCAAAACTGTTCAGTTTGGGGAATTATTTTTTTTCAAATTGCTCCAGACAAGGCATGAAGCCACTTGACGTAAGGAGCTAAAAGAAAGAAAAAAACTATTTCAAGGTCAAAAACTAGCCAACGATAATTAATTTTACCCATCATGGTTATTCTGCTAGTATTTATATATAACTGGCGGGACCCGTGGAAATTCCACAGTTGTATCCTTTATCCATTGTATAAAGCTGCCGGGCTTAAAAATATTTTCATTCTATGAATGTCCGACACGAACGCATACTCCACGATATTATTATACCACATTTGTTCAAACTGAAACCTATTTACCAAAGTACTCTGGCTAATACAGTTTCAGAATATATGTAGATATGAGAGTCTATCTCCAAAATGCTTGTAGGAGTTTGTGACATAATTCCATTTTATAGACGTCCCACGATTATTGTACCATCTTTGAAAAGAACAAATACATTTTCACCATAGCCCAAGAAAATAGTTTCACATTCAATACAACATTGACAACAAATAAAATTTTAAATAATTCCTTATTTAGCCTTGCATCTTTGGCAATCAGGCGATCCCATCTTTTAAAAAAGGTATGATGGGTGATAACCTACATCCAAACATGAAATTGCCTTAGTGTATTATTATATAGATTCAAAATATTTTCCTTTTTCATAATATTTTACAGTAATTTAGGCCTTATACTAGAACTTTGCGGAGAAGCGGCATATAATAAAGATTTGCCTCGAGCATCACAAGACCCGGCACTTCACTTTGTGCAATTTCCTTTTCAATGTAATCTCAGAAATAAATTTAGTAAAAACTTTTCACCACTTAGAAAAGAAGCAGACAGAAACTATGTGGAAGGGGTGGTTTTTATTTCAGACAAAAATTACCTGTGCAACATTGTAGGTATGTCTTAGGGGAACATTTGTAGAGAGTTGGGTTACTATAGCACCGGTTAGTACCGGAAGTAGAAGAAATGTTAGGCCTTGAAGTGCGGCTGTTGTAGTTGCTGTTGCTTATTTTTATAATTATTTTCTTCATTTGTTTGCCTAGACCACCATTCACGTTTACAATGGAGATCTGATATGATAAAAGTTAAATAATCAGTAAGACTGAACCAAGTGCATTTTCAGTACCCTCATCACCGAGCCAGATAAACGAAACGGGTTCAGCAAGATATCTTTGGGGATTTCTATCCCAGAAAGAAAGTTCAATTTTCACTGGAGAGAAAATAGAAATTATACTTGAAAATAAGTGTTGAACATTGAATCGGGAGTGACAGCTTTTGAAGAAAAAGAACAACAACCGTGTATATTCAGTGAACAATTTTACGTAGGCAAGCAATAAAGAATAATATACAAACAGTAAAAGGTAAATATACTAAATGAAAGTCTGCAAATACGTGCATCCGTGGAACGTATCTTATGTGAAGTGTTCTGTTAACAGGTGCGCACACTTCGGTCCCAACATTTGCTGGCCAGATAAAAGGAACATGTTTGGCATAGTGGGTTTTATTTTGAAAAAGAATTGCAGGCATGACATTGTAAGTGTGCCGTAGGGGAACATTACTACACAACAATTTATTCAGATGCACAGTAACTGGAAAACTTTCCTGGTAAAAGTGGGCAACAAAAAATGCTGCTACCCTTTTTCCTATAATAAAAGTGTACATCTTGCCAGAGACAGCAGATGTTAGTATTTACCTCCTCTTCACCGCAGGAAGATGTGACACAAGGTCGGAAGGTGGGGATTGAAAAGCTAGCTCCTAAGAGAATGAGCACTCTGACCTACAAAAAATGCCTGAGCAGTCTCGTCAGCATTCCCCGGATGGGACACCTTAAGTGATTAGCAATAAACTAACCCCTTCTCAAAGAGAGAAGGTAAAACCTGGGAGGGTGGACCTCCTAGAACAGCACAGAACTATACCTTAGTCCAACAAAAAGACTGATTGTCAAGGACGTATCTTCGACTTGGGGACAACAGCTGTTTCCGACTGTTAGAAGAATAGTACCAATATCTGGCAGTGAACCATTCAGAGAACTTTTTTGACCCAGACTCAAAGGCTACTACAAACCACATAGAAAAAATATGGAAAGAAGCCAAACATACATTAAAAACATGTACTGGGCAAACAGACATGTGATCGACATATAATTTACCAAATTTATTTAGAGACACAAATTTGGAACTGACCCATTAATCTCCATTCTATCAGGGATATCGACCTTATACCCTTTTGTACAACTTGCTTCCACTTCCAAGTCTAACTAATACCTAAACATTAAAAAATTGAAAATAAAATGCAATAATATAACTGTTGTGGCCTTAAAGGGTTAGGGTTAGAAATAAGACAACAAGAGTGTGTATTTACAGAAAGTACAGAAGTAATGGGTTGCCAGAGATTACTTCTGGATTCATCATAACAATTCTGTCACTAATACTATTCTTAGTGTTGGGAAGGGTCCATGTAGGGACGCAATAGTGTATTGATTTACTCCTCTCCAGGAGTTAGGCACAAGGCCAGTTTTTATCTTACTCCCACAAGTAAGATATGACCCAAGGTCGGGTCAGGAAAGTGGGGTTTAAAAATTGCCTGGGCAGCTTCGTCGGCATTCCCCGGTAGGGGCGCCTCAGACAGTAAGCAATAAACTTACTCCTCCCCAAAGAGGGGAGGCGAAGCCTGGGAGGGTGGACCTCCTAGAACTGCACAGGACAGACCCATAGACCGGCGTAAATCAAGCCCCGAAGGCCAAGACAATACCAGTCTATGGGGTGCAGTATCCATCGGAACAGATACTACACTTTGATCTTAGCCAAAAGGCCAAGAAGTAGATCACCATAATAATAACTAAAACGGTAAGTCTTTTTGTTTTTGTCTTCGAGCGTGTCCGCAATTTTTGTTTTGTGATCTTTGCTTTCGTTTTGTATTGTTGCTTCTCGGCCGTTCCCATAACTCATTTACTGAAATAGTCAAACCAAGATTAACACTCATGCATACGGATGTAGTTAACAGGCACCAAAAATGTTCTAAGACCGCAGAGAGGAATTGTGCACCATTCAATTCAGTCAACAAACGGTTTGAGTTTTAAATTCCATGTAACCAGCTTCACATCATGTGAAACACGGATAACCACAATAAATGAAATTCAATCCTTCTTAGTATTAAATTCTTTTAAGTTACTGAATTTATGAGATGAGGACTTAGATTTTAGATAACAGATAATCAAACTAGTGTTCTCAGCTTGGTTTTCGACTTGGTGAATTAAAAGCGGATGTCTCAATAATTGAACACCTGGTTATTCTGTATAATCAAGAGCTTCGTTCAATGGAGAGACAAGTGTCATTAAGGCAAAAATTTAAATCCGAGATATCTTTAAGTATAAACAACAGTACATAATCTTCCTTTGTAGATTAAATAACAGTTTAATTTATAAAATTCCCAGAATTTGACAAATGCCTTAAGAAAAAAAAAAAAAAAAAAAAAAAAAAAAGGCTGGACGGTAAAGTTTGCTAAAAAACATTGTGACTACATCAACCAAGATGAGAACACTAGTCTGATGGTAAAAAATATATATTTTTTAAGAAGGTAGTGAAATAAATTATATATACATCAAAATGGCTACCTTTGTTTTATTTTGTAATATTCTGTTCCTCATTTACTAATGGAGAGCTTTATCAGAAGAGAATATAATTTTTTTTTATCCTTCACATTCCATATTAAAATTTACTTTCTAAAATTATTTTTTTCTATGTAGTTATTTTTCTTCTCTTTTTCAATTAAAAAAAATATGAGGAAATATTTATTATTTGCCTGACATTGTCAATGGAAAAATAACAATGAAATTCTATTTTTTAGTGTGAACTGGAAATATGTGGAAAAAAATATTTTAGACTTTAGAGTGGCGAGGTTTACTTAACTATATAAATGTAACATGGCCACACAGTGTAAGACAAAATAAGTAACCATTTTTGAGGAATATTTCCAAAATTGCCACTATTTTCTAAATACTTCCCAAAAATGGTTATCTGTTCTGTTTTAAGCTATGTGATCAAGAACAGGTGATCGATAAATTTCTCGTCAAGAAGTGGGTTATCAGTTTATGTTATATTTATATAATAAAGTTCATCCACCATTTAAAAGTCTAAAAATAATTTTCAGGTATTTCCAGGGTGTTGACGTGTAATTGCAAAAAACACCCCAAAAAAATAATTTTTATTTTTCTGTCGACAGCTTGGAAGCCAAGAGAAAAGTTTTACTCCAAAAAGATGCTTTTAAAATTCTAATTCAGCTTATAATTCATGAGCCATATAATTTAAATATCGAACATTATTTTTTTGTCAAATAAAAATTTTAACTATAAAACTATTATTTAGATTAGTCAAACTGCTATTCTCATCTTGAATATTATTCTCACAACGTTTCAGCCAATGTAACCTCCGACCTTCTTCAGGTATGTCTTGTCGAACTCGGCTATCTGTACGGAATTTCAAACATAACCTTTTACTAAATCCACAGGAGTAGTTTTTTCGTTTGATCAACTATGACCGTTTTAAGTAATTCGTAATTGTATTCTTAGTATCGCCCGTACTGAGGATTGAACATTCAACCTCCAGAAGACTGTCAATTAGAACCGATTATACTTAGCATTTTTATCCGTTGCGCTATGGGCTCTTGCATTCATAAAGATTCCAGATTTCGATAAGACATCTGAAGTCGGAGGTTACATCAGCCAAAACGTTGTGAGAGTAACATCAAAGATGAGAACAGTAGTCCGAATAATCTAGATAATCCAAATTATCACTCCTCATCTCAAAAATTGCGAAACATAACTATAAAACCCTTTTTCATCCGGATTTCTGCGATGAGGAATTGTAATTTAGATTCTTTACCGTTGGGAAAACAAGAGTCATTATGGATTGTTATCTGCACAATGTTTTCATTGCTGGATGAAATATCTGGACCTAGTGTACTTTCAGCACCCTGATTATGTTAGCAGTTAAAAGGAACATGTTTAGAATGACACCGTATCTGATGTCACTTTAAGATCACACCGTTTTCTAACTAACTTGGTCTGAAAAACACATTTTTCTATTAAAAAATCCAAAACATTTTATATTTACTTCTTACAATAAATACATACAGGATGTTTGAATAATCAATGGCATAACTTTGAGAGCGCGTAAGTAATGTTTCATATGTGTAAATAATGAAAAAATAAATCCCAGTAAACATAGGTTCGGAAATGCTTGGTTTCCGAGTTATAGGCGATTGAAACAAATACTGATCAATGTCCTTTATTGTAAACATCTCACACGTACAATGTGTGTGATAGTGCATTGTTTATTTTACATATAAGATAGATAAACACTATCGCTGTTACAGGATCACAGGTAAAAATAAGCCTGGGCCTGGTGTTGCCACATACACCAACAAAACCATGACAAAATGACACCAAAAATATAAAAGACTCAGAAGAAAGATTTGAGAATCATGATTGGCAGGGCTCTTTTTATAGTCAACACGGGGAAGCCAGTCAGCATCCTGCAAATGTTGGCCCTTCTTATTTCAGTTAACAGAATATAACAGACCAAATAAAGGTAAATATGATCAGCACACACAAAGACCACACAGAGAAAGAAATGAACTAAAATCAGACAAGTAATGAGTGCTATTAGAAAAGCAATACCCACACAAATAGATTCCTTTACACATATAGAACATAATCCTAAGTTACACCATTGATTTTTCAAACACCCTGTATGTATGTATGTATATATATATATATATATATATATATATATATATATATATATATATATATATATATATATTAAATAAACATGCTGTCTTAATTTAACAAAGTCAATTTAATCAAAATGTAACTATTCTGACATAAAATTAATAAAATTGGGGAGGTTGCCTTGGGATAATAAATAATTTGTTCTTTCTTTTTTCTTCTTTTTTTTAATACTAATGTGTCAACGCTTATCAAGGGCCAAAGGCCACTCGAGGATAAGAGTTAATGAGATTGTTAGATGGACAATGAAGAACACCTTGAGAGCACTGGAAACGATGGATGAAATGGGTAGAATTTGATTATTTAAGAGGGCGGCTTGACAAGAATTTGTTAACATTGGACTTGAAGGCGACTATTTTGTAATCAACTGGGAAGCAGCCCCATGATATATTGTGTTTTACAGATGAGAAGTTCTTGGAAAGAAACTTTGTTCATGTAAGTTCCATTTAGTTTTAGGTATACATAGGAAGAAATGAAAATTGCTGTGAGTGTTTCACAAGCATCTACCATGAAAATATTTAAAAAAAAAAAAAAAGATGTTAAAATCTGATTAGCACCTATGTCAACACTAGAAATAAATTTGTATCTAAAAGTAGTTACAAGTATTATTTTTTTACCATTATTTCTAAATCTTTCATCTTAAAATGGTCTACACTATTGCTGTTCTTGATATGATCTGGCAACTCGTTCTAAAAATATATTACTCTATTAGTGTAACATTTTAATGGGGAATAAGGATTCTAGATATAAGGTTTACTATTACTATATATTAATTGTAATCTTCGTAAAGGGACATAAAAGTGGTATAAAACTTCTGTTTCGGGAATTATTTTACCAGTCCTGGGACAGGTATTTTTCTAGTATATATATATATATATATATATATATATATATATATATATATATATATATTAACAATATGATGCTAAATTCAATAATCATTTTTTTGTTAACTTTTCAAAAAAATCCATGTAATTTTTAGGTCCGTTTTGTACACACGTGAACAACCAATATATATATCTTGGATTTTACATAAATCTAACTCTTCAGAAGTTCAAAGATCGTGTCCTGAAACATCAGAACACAAAGACAAATAACAATACTCAACTTGAAATAGGATACATAAAATACAGTTCCAATGAGGAACGTGGGTGTTTCTAATCGTGGTTAGGCACCATCTTTTATAAAATTACTTAAGTTACCTATCAAAAACAAACATAAATCAGACTAACTATTACATATACGTAATGTGGAACCTGAATATGCTCCACATAAACCAACATATGATAGTACCAATAAGAAAAATAGGCGACATAATTCTATATGGTTCAATACGTCATATAGTAAGCACATTTTAAGCAACATCCCTAAAGAACTTTACTGCATTGTGGGAAAGGATTTCCCTTGATATAGTAGATTAGCGAACATTATTAATAAAAACACTGTAAAATTATCATACTCAACATCAATCGACTTAGCTTCAACCATTATAGCTTCTAATAATACTAAAATAAATCTGAAAATGTATAGATGATCGGATAACAATTCAAACTATT
This sequence comes from Sepiola atlantica, assembly GCA_963556195.1. Taxonomy (NCBI): domain Eukaryota; kingdom Metazoa; phylum Mollusca; class Cephalopoda; order Sepiida; family Sepiolidae; genus Sepiola; species Sepiola atlantica. Next base: position 211,010,516 of record OY744515.1, on the reverse strand, counting down.
AAAATAACAATGTGATTGTAAACATGTGAATGACTACCCTCTAGGAGTTAAGTGTTTGATTCAAAACAGTTTATAAATGTAAAATGGTTTATGGAAATACTATCAGGACATACATAGGATCTACCGGCTGAAATTTTAAAGAGGTTTAGAAACCACATATCCTTTTCCAAAATAAAGGCTAACATGGGTTCTAACAAAAACCCAACATAATTCGCTAAATGGGTTAGAGAATTACAAAAAAAGATTGCTCCATTAGAATTGAAATGGTACATTATAGATAACGCAAATAAATACACCTATGATAAGTTTTTTAAAATGTAATTTATGCACCCTTGAATCTTACTATATAATAACGTCCAAATATAAATAATAAAAAACAGAAAATACTACAAAATTGTATGCACTGTTCTAGATACATACTTTCTCGTTTTAGGCCTGATTAATTACCCAATAGAGTAAATGTCCAATAGACAAAAGAATATATATATAATACTTTACAGGTGGTTGAATAAATTGAGATTATATATATATATATATATATTTATTAGTTAAATATAAATCGTAAATATATATATTTAAAAAAAAACTCTTGTAAGTGAGTCATACAGGAGTTCATCTTACATACTTATGTATAGATGTATAGTTAACTAGTATATAAAGAATATCTTTAAAGTACATTTATGACACTTGAATGTAGGAAGCTAATCACTTTTCAGGATAATTGACAGTAAAATATTAAAGGATCATAACTCTTTTAATCATAAGGAACGTCGTACTAACAAGTACATAATTGTTATTATAAAGAAATCATAGCTAAGATTAGAAATCAATAAATATTTTTAGCCTATAGATTTATGATATTTTTGTGCTTTAAGATTATTTGTTTCTTGTTTATAATTCTCTTGACCCTTCCTGGTTTTTTTTTTGAAAAGTGGATAATCTTATTAATAAAAAATTGTTTTTTATTAAATATTGAATTCTTTGGCTGAATGGGACATTTCCAAAGTATTTATATCTATATGATATTTGGACTAATTATATAGATATCTGGAAAGTTAATAACTAATTATAGATTAATAAATGCATAATGGTTATAATAATACCAATTCTAAATGAATTAGATATAGGTAGGTTTAAAAATTAAGGTCCCAGTCTAAATATTTGGTACAATTGCAATAAAAAAAAACTATCTTGGATCTTATGCTATTGGTTGGTAATCCTTGCTTTTTACGTTGGACGTTTCTTGTTAAGTGAATAGACTTAAAGAATCTTTAAACAATTTTTTTTATATTAATTCCTCTAATCGAATCAAACATTTAAGACATTTGTTTATTATTTCTTTAAACATACTTAGATTTTAATTAAATATATAGTAAATTAAAGATTAGCGACTTGCGATGTCAGACCTATTAAAAGAGTGATAATTCTTAAAATAATTTGATGGATTACTGCCTTTCATTTTTTGCTTTTCTTTTTAATTTAAATCTCTAGTTAGATCATAACTTAGCAACCCTCACGGTATTTATTAAAATTTAAATTGTTGGTCTTTCTTTCTTATCCTTATCTTTTAACTTATCCATGTATTTATTTACTTGAATAACTTCAAAATTACATTTTTTAATTTTGCGGCTTATTTTGACTCGACACTTAATTTATATGTATCTCTTCTAGCTAAATCTTTAATTATATTTTAGCCTATCAACTACGATTGTCTTTTCCTATCATCAAATTTTAAATAAACTTCTTTTAACTTATATTTTATTTATTCATTTATTTACTTAATTCCTTTTAACTTTCGACTATTTTTATAGGTCACTTAATTTATACATATTTTCCCTAACTTTGCTCCTGTAAAAGATGGCGCCTAACCGTAAGAAAAGCCCACATTCCTTATAGGAACTGTATTTTATGTATCCTATTTCAATGTGAGTATTGTTATTTGTCTTTGTTTTCTGATGTCTCTGGACATGATCTTTGGACTTCTGAAGAGTTGCATGTATGAAAAATCCAAGCTATACATATTTATATTTTTGTTGTTCATGTGTGTATGAAACGGACCGAAAAGTTTCATGGATTAAAAAAAAAAAATGAATAAGGAAATGGTCATTGGAATTTAGTATCATAGTGTTTATTTATATAGGCCCTGTTGTTAAAAATGAACACTCATCAAGTTTTTACTTTGAAAGTTTGGCTATTAATAAAAATATATACATAAATATATATATAGTTCAAATTTATTAATTAAGCAGACAAACCACTATACTACCCTTACTCGTATTTATAATAGAAAACTACCTATTAATCAAAAATTTCACACACAATAGATTTATCTATTTGTCATGTCTCTTTAGAGTCATCTCCCTTTATAATTATCTTCCCAATTCAACCATTAAAAATTGTTACTCATATAACTACACCATTAATATAAAATCAACAGACAGATAAAATTCTGTTAAATATTACATCCAATAGTTGGCAAAAATCTTACCGTAATTACCTTTTTAACGATTATTTTTGAATGTATCTAATTCCATCTTAAAATGGTCTACACAATTGCTCTTCTTAATCCAATCTGACAAATCGTTCCAAAAATATATTATTCTGTATTAGTCTAACATTGTGAGAGGGCGGGGCATTCTTTGATCTCCACAGATTGTCCATCATCTTCTTCATCGACAGAAACAGTTGTTTGTCTCTCTGCAGTAGTTGGTGGGGTATAGTTGTAAAAATGGTCTTAGAGGTGATGTGGCCGTCGCAGTGATGTTGATTTGTTTTTTTCTTCCGCCTTCTCTTTGCGGCAAAATAATAGAGAGTAGTGGAGCATAGCGTGTAGAAACTCTTTGATCCTCACAAATTATTTTACGCCAACAGAAACAACTATTCGTCTATGAAATTGTTTGACATCTAATTGTACAGACAGCTGTATGTGTTGCGTGGCAATCGTATAGACATTGAACTTTTCTTCTTCCTTCCCTTGGTGACTGAAGTAAGAGAAGACATTCAAAAGAACAGTGAAGAACTCCATTAATTGCTCTGAGATTTGGATTTACTTCTTAGAGTAATTTGCAGCAAATACATAAAAGTGAAATACATCTTCCCCTTCGAACACGCGTCGGATGGAAGAAGACCCACTTTTGATCATTTCAACGTCAAATTCCACGACGCAGGAGCTCTCGCTTTTCTGTCACATACTTCCTCCCATGACGTCATATCCGGTCATACAATTCTAAATTTTTAACTTCTAAATGGAATTTTCGATTCTGTTTAATCTTAGACTTATGTGGAAATTTTCTGATTTTTACTATACCTTTATATATCAGCATGTAATTATTGCTACACTAACAAGAGAATTCAATCGGTTAAATAAATGTTTTGTTGTATTTTTAATGGGAAAAATGGTTTTTTTTTGGATTTTTTTTATAAAAGTCGCTCCAAAGAAGGTCACTTGATGTAAGGAGCTAAACACAACAAAATATGCTTAAGTTGCATAATAACAAAAAGGGAGAGCAAGGTAGAATAACTTCAAAACAAGGTAGCCTTTTGACTGATAGTGAGAAATTCAGAGGCAAAATAATCGCATCTAAAGCCGAAACATGAGCATGACAGTGACAGCCTCAGTCATCCATGCCGGAAATACCCGAACGGACACACATCTATATACAACTTGGCATTGAGAATACCCTGACATTTAGCAAGTACTGATAGAGAAGCCTCTCAAGGAGCTAGCTAGAATTCGGTCTCCTGTACTATTACCTGAGAAAGTGCAGACGAGAAAAGCACTATGACCTCACCCTCTACCAACGATACTTAACTACCTTAATTATCAGTTAGTTATCAATCAATGTTATCAATTATGAATAAGCATCTTGCTGCACAGCTCCCAATTTATGATCCCCCCCCCCAAAAAAAAAACCTCTTACCCTAATTCTCAGTAGCCCCTTACGTCTACAGTGGCAACTTGCCTTATTTGTGGTAAACTATGTTAAAAAAAAAATCAGACAAACCAAGCTTGAAAGAGACCACACCACCAGCATTCAATTCCTTGAATTCCAAACAGGCTAACCCCAAAAAAGAAAGCCCTTCAAGAGCCGAATATAGAAGGAACGGGTTACAAGGCTGGCTGACAACATAGTCTACCCTGAACTAGTTGAGTGGCTGAACAGAAATTGGTGTTTTTATTGTGACACTATCACCAGAAGACAAATAGATAAATTCTTTTTTTTTTGTTGTTTTTCAAAAATGGTGACGCTGCCAAACAAATGGGTAACTTGTTCTTACTTACATTCTTATGAGACAAAGCCAATTTGAAAATATATATATTTCATTTACTTTTGGTTTGATTATGTACTTGCCTCCCCACAAGGGCAAAGTTAGACACAAGGTTATTTTTTATGGAGGAAAATTCAGTTCCCAAAAAGGGGCACTCTGAATTTGGACAAAAATTAAAATTGCATCAGTCTAGGATTTCTCTTCACTGACCGAGGAAAGAACAGATGAAGTATAGTATCAAAACAGATACTACACTTTGAGCTTAGCCAACATTATTATTGTTATGTCTCTTTGGGCACCTCCCTATGTAGCAATATTGAGATGTGGGTGTGTGAAAATGAGGTTAAAAATGGAAATTTCCACATAACCTTAACATAAAGTAAAGAGTGGAATTTTCCATTACAATTCAAGTTAGAACTACATGTACAGAAAGTTACGTCACAGACAGGAAGTCGCTAGTGAGACGTGGCGAATAAGCTGATCAGATGTTCCTCTTACTTTTGAAACTGCAGGAAAATGTAGTTTATGGGGGAAGGGTGGGGAATCATGTATACTGTATACATAAGAAAATTAAACTTTGTTATTGTGTGCTGGCATTTTTAAAAATAAATTTTACGACCACCGTTGCTAAGAAGAAAAAGATTACAACTAAAAAGGGGAGGGGGATGAATTGCTGCTGCATGTCAACTATAGAATGATTCGAACGGCTTGTGTGAGAAGCCGTCATCGGGATAATCTGCCGAGACCCAAGAATCAGTCTATCATGTTACACCCTTTTAATAATCTTCTCAACACTTAAAAAAAATAATTGCACAGAACATTTACATTATTAATACATTAATAAGATACTACACTTTGATCTTAGCTAACAGTAGTATTGTTTGCTGTCTTCATCTATCTGCATCATTTACTATTTATGATATTTCGTTTGAAATAGTACATTTTTTTTTTTTTTTTTTTTTACATGGTTCACCCCAAACGAGGCAGGACGCCACTGTAAACGTAAGGGGCTACTGAGAAAAAAGGAAAAGGGGGGGAAGGATTGGTGGTTCAGCTTAAATTGGGATCTGAGCAGCGAGGTGTCTGTTTACATTAGTTTTAAATTTCTGCATGTCAGTACTGTCGGGGAAACAGGGGGCAGGGAGGGAGTTCCAGAGGCCAGCAGCACGAGGAAAGAAGCTATTTGAGTAGAATGCTCTCCGGCATCTGGGGACCTCCACAATGAATGAATGAGATTCAGTAGAATGTCGAGTTAGTCTAGTGAATTTACGTCGAGGGGGCACCAGAGCAGCACACTCATCGGAGCATAATCCATTGAAGTATTTGTAAAACAAACACAAGGATGCTACATTGCGGCGATGGGACAGGGGCTGGAGCTTATGTAAGATTTGATAAGAAAACTTGTATCCTTCTTCTCCTGTAAAAATAGTTGCCATAGTCAGTTAAATATTCTTTCAATAAACAAAAACGAATATCTCTCCTTTTTTCATTGAAAATTGTAACAATTTAAATCTTTTTAAAACAATACTCTTTCTTCTTACCGTACGCAAAGAATTGTCAGCTAAATATTTTCTTTTAAATAAATAAATAACCGTTTTATTTAATTCACTTATGGTTTAATTTAAATCGTTTAAAAATGATACTCTCTTGCTGCTTATCGTAAAAATAATTGTCAGCTTTAAATAAAGAAATCTTTGGCGATCGTGTGACCCTATCTTTTTAAAAAAAGGGGTGGCGGGTGATAACGTACGTATGAACATGAAATTGCCTTAGCTATTATTATATAGATTAATATACAGATTAAACTGTTAAATATTTCACCCGATAGTTCCCAAAAGTGCCCTCTTAATTCCATGTTTAACATTATCCTCGACTTTATCAAATTTATATTTCTGAATTTTTGAGATGAGGATTGATAATTTGCATAATTTTGGTCATTCGGACTACATTTCTCATCTTAAGTGTTATCATCACAACGTTTCGACCGCTGTAACCTCCGGCCTTCTTCAGGTGTATCTCTTCGAACTTGGGAATATTTCTGTCGAAGAGATACACCTGAAGAAGGCCGGAGGTTACAGCGGCCGAAACGTTGTGATGATAACACTCAAGATGAGAAATGTAGACCAAATAACAATAATTATGCAGTTTATCAAATTTGATCTTAAAAGATTCTATACTATTGTTGTTCTTAATCTGATCTTGCATGTTGTTTAAAAATTATATTATTCCATTAGCAACAAAAATTTGATTAATATATCTAGTTCTAGAAATCTGCCGTAACAATAAATTTCCAGTATAATTGTGGTGCTGCAAATACATTTGATCCAAATATTCCTCAGTGTGAATAGAGAAATGCGAATATTGAATGGAAAATTCAGTTCAAAATTCTGAAAAATTTTTTTAAAAAATAGGGTGACCGACATCGAAAGAAAGACTGGCTGAAATAATAATGGTCTATCCATATAGATTAGAAAAAAGTTCTCTGAAGATGGCTGGAGAATACAGTGACTGAAACATTGCGATGACAACAACCAAAATAAGGACACTAGTATGACTAAAAATGTAAACTATTTAAAAGAATTTTAATAGTAACATTTTTATCTTGTATGATAAAATGATGAAAAAAAAAATGCATAAAAAATGGAATACTTAAATGATATTGATGAAAAGTATAATACTGGGCAATTTGCATATTTTTATCTTTCTTTTTTATTCATCTTGACTTTCTAATAGCGTCGTAAAAGTCAGATGATCAACTCCATCTTTGTAATTTTTTTCCCTGCTATGTTAAGCAATTAGTTAATGTCTTCTTAACACAGAAGCATTAGAGCTCACCGGTTTTCTTTTTGCTGTTTTTATAAATATTTTTTTTTTTTTTTTGTTAACCGTGTGGTTGTCAGTGGTTTTATGCTTAACCACAGATTAAATGTTCGGTTAAATCCTATTTCAGTCATCTAATTTATTTAGAGTGAAATGGATTCATCCAAGATTTTCTCACTATTCACAAACACTTTTACTTAAACTAGGTTTTTGCAAGAAATTTTTTTTTAATCTTTTAAAAATTGATTAAAAACAGTAATTTATAGTTAGTCCAATAGTATCTGAGAGATATTAAATATTATTTTTGAAAAAAAAAAATGGCGTTGATCTCTGAAAGTTTATTTATGTTGACATAATGTCTCTTGAACTACATTCAACTAACTATTACTGTTTTTATCAAATATTTTTGGCTAAAACATGGTTTTAAGCAACAGTAAGTGATTTGGGAATAGTGCTAAAATCCTGCCTAAACCCAAAATAATTTGGATGACTGAAATATGATTTAACCAAATGTTCTAAGCACACTACACTTGTCTGTCCTTCACAGACGGTTCCTTTTTGATTCTTTTGCTCAAACTTCCACACATTTTCGAAGTTTTGGACTAGATTAAAAATGTCCGATTGTCCAAAGATCACAATTTTAGAAAATACAGAGCCATTTTTATCTTTTTTGTCGATATCTCATTCATTCAGTTGAGGGGAAAGGGTAGGGTCAGCTGAAATATTAAGATTTCATTTTTGTTTTCCTTGTCACTGTATATCGGCCATGTTTCTCTGATGACAGAAACCCCATTCTAGAAGCGATGAATCTTCATTGATATCCAAACTGATGTCAAGTCAGAAAGATTGACACCTCTTTGTAATTGAGGGTGTCATCACTTGGTATGCTTGCCCTTTTTTCACTTCTCTGCAAGTAAATGCACATTTCTTGTTACTCAACTTAAGAAGCAGAAACTGAAAATCAACAATTCTCCAATTTTGTTTTACTTTATCTGAAGGTCAAAAAGAATTATTGAAAAAAAAAAGCATATTTTTTGACGTGCCTTGATTCAAGGCTTAATTGAACATCTTTTTTTATAATGTATGTGTCCCCAATTCATGAAATGAACCAAAAATAGATTAACATTAACTTTAGGGGAATACTAAAAACATTCTGCTGGGTACTATTTCAAAACAATTTATTCTTGCATAAAACTATTATAATTTTTTAATTTTAAAAAGATCAGTAACTTAGAGTAAGTTGAACCATACACACGAAATGCTGAAAAAAAAAATGAATTTTTAATGGCCGATATATAAACAAAAATAAGATCCAAAGATAAATAAATCATGTTCATATTATGCCATTTAACACTTTTTACAAAATAACATTTAAAAAAAAAAAAGTTGTATTATTTGGATTATTCAGACTATTATTCTCATCTTGATTGTTATTTTCACAACGTTTCGGCCGTGTAACCTCTGGCCTCCTTCAGATGCATCTTTTCAAACTCAAAAATCTGTAAAGAATTTCAAACCTTAATTTAATCCATCTTCAGAAGACTGTCAATTAGAACTGTTACTCAAAGCCTTCTGGGGGTTAAATGTTCAATCCTCACTAAAGGCGATAATAACTAAGCACAAAATAAAAATAAAAATTACTTAACACTTCTACCCAGCCATGGCTGATGGAATGAAAACAATCTATCTATGTGGATTTAATAAAGGATTCAGTTTGAAATTCCGTATAGATTCTAAAGTTTGAAAAGCTCCACCTAAAGAAGGCCGTTAAGTTGTGAAAATAACAACCAAGATGAAAATAGTAATCTGAATAATCCAAATAATATCAATCCTCATCTAAAAAATTCAGAAACAATGAAAAACCTGGTTTTATTTACATTTTTAGTGACTACAGGATTATCTCCCTTGTGCATAATACAAACAGATTTATTTCCCTTGTTTGATGTATTGATATATATCGGCCATTAAAAATTCAACGTGAGTGTTTTTAGGAATTCAATTTGCGGAAAAAAATTTTTTTTTTTTTTTTTTTTAATCATTACACATAATGGTTGTATGCAACAAGTTGTTTTGAAATAGAGCCGAGCAGCATTTTTTTAGGATTCCTCTGAAGCTAATGTCAACCAAAAATACATATTACAAATGTTTTTGATTTTAACTACATTTTGATAAAGGGCAATTTATCTTTTAATTTTACAGTGTTACCCTCCTTAATTTTATTATAAATGATGAGCGATTTATCAGACTTTAAGGAGAACATTTTAATTAACCTAGTTTTAGTTATAAGGTATCTTTATCTTACCTGAATCCAAGGATGAGTCAAGCAGTCTGTAACATTTGCGCGTTTTCTAAAAAAAAAAAAAAAAAAGAAAACAAAGCAAATATATATATATGAAGAGATTAAAGAAGTTAATGCAACATAAAATTATCTTGTCGGATTTTCAAAGTCAGATCCAAATAACATTTAAGCTGACAAATCAAATTTTGCTTCTGACTAGCCAAGTTTTATATGTAATTGTTCTACCGTGTTGTTGGCAATAGCATAACTACTTTCTATCACATTTGAAGAGTAAAGTAATTCATTGTTTTATTATTGTTATCTATTAACAAAAGATTAAAATGTCTGACTTAATTATAAATAAAGCAAAATGCATTGTGGTGGATTTCATTTCATAATTAAATAATTTTTTTTAAATAGGATTTAAAAAAATTATTTTTATACTTAACACTATTGAATTTTTTTAATAATAATTTTCAATAAAGCGATCAGTAGTAAATAAAAAAAATGTGTCAGTCAAATAGAGGCGAGAAACATACACAAACACACGAGAAGTGATCACCCAATTTTATTAATATAGAGATTATATTCGTCCTAATAGTTCAGGAGTAGAATCCCTTCATTAGAAATTATAATTACTTGTTTTTCAAATAAACCGGATATGAATGTTGCCATAATCTCCTGAAAGATTTACACAACATAATTAAATATGAAAATATAAATATATACACAAATACACAATTAACACACCATCTTCGTTGACTTTTATTATTATTATTATTATTATTATTATCCAAATATTTGTATGTTTTTATATTCATCATTTTTATGCATAGACAAACTTATTTTTATAAGTTATACAATATACACAATGCTTAAAGCAAACTACACCACTCTGGTATTAATTCTTTTCTATTACAATCTGCAACAGTTTATTCTCTTCCTCTATTATAAAATTATGAAACAACATCACATGTTTATTTTTTTTGCCTTAATATTTTTTTGCCTAAATATAACATTGAATTTTTTTTATTTACTATCAATCGAATATTTGTTGAAATCAAAAACTATCATTTTAATCCATTAAAAAAAACAAAAAAACTAAATATGACTAGCTTTTTATTATCACTTAAAATTGAATGCACACTTTTGTTTGTAATGTTGAACGCAACTTACAAGAAAAGGTTCATTACTAATAAAATGTCTTGTATGGTGACTTAAGTTTACAGTTGATTCCAGGTTTCAATTTATTTTTCATTTGCCTTTTTCCAATCTTTGTCCAGTTTCAGATAATTTTTTAAATAATTAAATTTACTTAACGAACCAGATTTTTGTTTAGACATGTCTATTTTAAATTCCTCATGATTTCAATTTTCATATCTTTATGAAAAAACACTTCTACATTTTACCACCAGAAGGAAAATCCTTAAACACTTTATCCAAGGATTTTGACGTAATCCCATACGTACTTTAAGAATGAATCCAGGAGGAAAGTGGTAATTGATGTTTTTTTTTACTGCATCTCAGGGAACAGGGTTTGATATGCTTAACACAAACCGACACAATATTTATGCCTTCTAAAATCCAAACTATGGTCCACATTCTGGGAGGTGGTAAAAGAGTTCAGTGGAAGTGTTGTGTATCCTGATTTTATTTATTTATTTTTTTTTTTTTTTTACTCCTGTATCATTACTTATCAAGGCTAAAAACACAAGGATAAAGAGGATAGATTGACAGTTAAATGACGATGAATGAATACTATGAGAGGATTGAACATATCCACATACAACCCATTCAAAACAACAGCCGATGTATAAAACAGCAATTTTTCCCCTTTGCCAGAAATATCGCTCATGAACGTGATGAAAGGACAAAATAAAAGGGGAAGTGATACGAGGATGCCAAAAGTCAACCCATGGTTCACTTTCTAATCTTTCAATAGGATGTGACTTTATATATTTTTGTAAATTAAAAAATTAACCAGTCATTAAAATTTTATTTACCTAAACCCGGCAATATGTCTCCACCCAGGCAATGCCAGATAACTATAGCTAGTTATAGATAATTATAAATGTTCTTCATTTTTTTTTTTTTTTTTTTGTAAATAGTTTTCATAAATGATATAATAGACAATGTTTTTTTTATAAACATTCATGGAAAATATTCTGACTCATATCTAAAAAAACTAGGAGTGTTCATTTCTTTATTTAATGTTATCCTACAATAACCGAGAAATTAATTCTATTATAATCCAGAAATAACGGTCATCCTACGATAACCAGGGAATAACGGTCATCCTACGATAACCGGGGAATAACGGTCATCCTACGATAACCGGGGAATAACGGTCATCCTACGATAACCGGGGAATAACGGTCATCCTACAATAACCGGGGAATAACGGTCATCCTACGATAACCGGGGAATAACGGTCATCCTACAATAACCGGAGAATAACGGTCATCCTACAATAACCGGGGAATAACGGTCATCCTACGATAACCGGAGAATAACGGTCATCCTACAATAACCGGAGAATAACGGTCATCCAACAATAACCGGGGAATAACGGTCATCTTACGATAACCGGAGAATAACGGTCATCCTACAATAACCGGGGAATAACGGTCATCCTACGATAACCGGAGAATAACGGTCATCCTACAATAACCGGGGAATAACGGTCATCCTACGATAACCGGGGAATAACGGTCATCCTACAATAACCGGAGAATAACAATCATCCTACGATAACCGGAGAATAACGGTCATCCTACAATAACCGGGGAATAACGGTCATCCTACGATAACCGGGGAATAACGGTCATCCTACGATAACCGGGGAATAACGGTCATCCTACGATAACCGGGGAATAACAGTCATCCTACGATAACCGGGGAATAACGGTCATCCTACGATAACCGGGGAATAACGGTCATCCTACGATAACCGGGGAATAACGGTCATCCTACGAAAACCGGGGAATAACGGTCATCCTACGAAAACCGGAGAATAACGGTCATCCTACGATAACCGGGGAATAACGGTCATCCTACGATAACCGGGGAATAACGGTCATCCTACGATAACCGGGGAATAACGGTCATCCTACGATAACCGGGGAATAACGGTCATCCTACGATAACCGGAGAATAACGGTCATCCTACAATAACCGGGGAATAACGGTCATCCTACGATAACCGGGGAATAACGGTCATCCTACGATAACCGGAGAATAACGGTCATCCTACGATAACCGGAGAATAACGGTCATCCTACGATAACCAGGGAATAACGGTCATCCTACGATAACCGGAGAATAACGGTCATCCTACGATAACCGGAGAATAACGGTCATCCTACAATAACCGGGGAATAACGGTCATCCCACGATAACCGGAGAATAACGGTCATCCTACAATAACCGGGGAATAACGGTCATCCTACGATAACCGGGGAATAACGGTCATCCTACAATAACCGGAGAATAACGGTCATCCTACGATAACCGGGGAATAACGGTCATCCTACGATAACCGGAGAATAACGGTCATCCTACGATAACCAGAGAATAACGGTCATCCTACGATAACCAGGGAATAACGGTCATCCTACGATAACCGGAGAATAACGGTCATCCTACGATAACCGGAGAATAACGGTCATCCTACAATAACCGGGGAATAACGGTCATCCCACGATAACCGGAGAATAACGGTCATCCTACAATAACCGGGGAATAACGGTCATCCTACGATAACCGGGGAATAACGGTCATCCTACAATAACCGGAGAATAACGGTCATCCTACGATAACCGGGGAATAACGGTCATCCTACGATAACCGGAGAATAACGGTCATCCTACGATAACCGGGGAATAATGGTCATCCTACGATAACCTGGGAATAACGGTCATCCTACGATAACCTGGGAATAACGGTCATCCTACGATAACCGGGGAATAACGGTCATCCTACGATAACCGGGGAATAACGGTCATCCTACGATAACCGGGGAATAACGGTCATCCTACGATAACCGGGGAATAACGGTCATCCTACGATAACCGGGGAATAACGGTCATCCTACAATAACCGGAGAATAACGGTCATCCTACAATAACCGGGGAATAACGGTCATCCTACGATAACCGGAGAATAACGGTCATCCTACAATAACCGGAGAATAACGGTCATCTTACGATAACCGGGGAATAACGGTCATCCTACGATAACCGGAGAATAACGGTCATCCTACGATAACCGGGGAATAACGGTCATCCTACAATAACCGGAGAATAACGGTCATCCTACGATAACCGGGGAATAACGGTCATCCTACGATAACCGGGGAATAACGGTCATCCTACAATAACCGGAGAATAACGGTCATCCTACGATAACCGGGGAATAACGGTCATCCTACGATAACCGGAGAATAACGGTCATCCTACGATAACCGGAGAATAACGGTCATCCTACGATAACCGGGGAATAACGGTCATCCTACGATAACCGGGGAATAACGGTCATCCTACGATAACCGGGGAATAACGGTCATCCTACGATAACCGGGGAATAACGGTCATCCTACGATAACCGGGGAATAACGGTCATCCTACGATAACCGGGGAATAACGGTCATCCTACGATAACCGGGGAATAACGGTCATCCTACGATAACCGGGGAATAACGGTCATCCTACGATAACCGGGGAATAACGGTCATCCTACGATAACCGGGGAATAACGGTCATCCTACGATAACCGGGGAATAACGGTCATCCTACAATAACCGGAGAATAACGGTCATCCTACAATAACCGGGGAATAACGGTCATCCTACGATAACCGGAGAATAACGGTCATCCTACAATAACCGGAGAATAACGGTCATCTTACGATAACCGGGGAATAACGGTCATCCTACGATAACCGGAGAATAACGGTCATCCTACGATAACCGGGGAATAACGGTCATCCTACAATAACCGGAGAATAACGGTCATCCTACAATTACCGGGGAATAACGGTCATCCTACGATAACCAGGAAATAACAGTTATCCTACAATAATCAAGAAATTAATCCTATAGTAATAAAGTTCACAAAAATATACAGAATCTTACAGCAATAACAAAGTAAAAAGTTAATTACTTGCTTTTAGAAATTGATTTAAAATTTTAAAAAGTTACCTGGGATTTTTGACAAGACATCTGTCTATAAAGTCTTTTGCTAATTTACTCGTCGTCTCAAAATAATCATCTTCAAAATCATAATCAATCGATGTGATGTTTTGGTAGGTTTCTTGTTGGTTGTCACCTAGAAATGGAGATGTTCCACTGAGCCTGAAAAAAAAAAATACAAGTAAAGATTGAATGGCAAAAGTCTGTAAGCATGACCAAAATTGGGAGAGGAAAAAAAACATTTGGAAATTGGACAAGAAAAGAAATTGCAATTTTAAGAGAATGGCTGAAAAGAAAAAGACATGGTTGAAGCATATTACCAAAACAGAAATAAAATGCATATAAAGGTTTTTAATGGAAATCAATAATTAAATTATGAGACAACTTCATGTGTTTTTCTTGCATTGTAAATTCAATAATTTAACACTGAATTATCATTTTTTATTTACTGCTAGCATGCCTATCTGGTGTTGCCCGGGGACATGGACAACAAAATAGAAAAGTTAAAGTGTTTGTAACATCTTTCTTTTTAAACATTGCTCTCTCTCTCTTGTCTATTTCTTTTCATCCCCCCTGTCACCCCTATTTCTTCCCCTATCCCATTTGAATGTCGCCATCTAATTTTATTTCTATTGATCCCCAAAAGAATTGATACCCTCCAATAAAGAAATGTGTCTATATTCTATCCGAGGCAATACTGAAAAAGAATATATCAGCTTTGTATGTGTGGCTTGTGTAGTTTCTAACTTTTCGTTGGACACACACAGAACACAGATAAATTACTGATTTTGGTAATACATAAAATTCTGAGGTATTTATTGAGGAAAATAATTTCACATATGGATATACGAGCATGGCTACCCAGCGTTGCCTGGACAATGAAAAAGAAAAATTAAAAAGTGTGTGCAACATCTTTCTTTTAAAACTTCTCTTTATCTCTCTCCCTTTTCTTCTCTATCATAATAGTATGAAGAGAAATGATGTTGATGAGGACAATAGTCTAAAGAGAGATGATGTTGATGAGGACAATAGTCTAAAGAGAGATGATGTTGATGAGGACAATAGTCTAAAGAGAGATGATGTTGATGAGGACAATAGTCTAAAGAGAGATGATGTTGATGAGGACAATAGTCTAAAGAGAGATGATGTTGATGAGGACAATAGTCTAAAGAGAGATGATGTTGATGAGGACAATAGTCTAAAGAGAGATGATGTTGATGAGGACAATAGTCTAAAGAGAGATGATGTTGATGAGGACAATAGTCTAAAGAGAGATGATGTTGATGAGGACAATAGTCTAAAGAGAGATGATGTTGATGAGGACAATAGTCTAAAGAGAGATGATGTTGATGAGGACAATAGTCTAAAGAGAGATGATGTTGATGAGGACAATAGTCTAAAGAGAGATGATGTTGATGAGGACAATAGTCTAAAGAGAGATGATGTTGATGAGGACAATAGTCTAAAGAGAGATGATGTTGATGAGGACAATAGTCTAAAGAGAGATGATGTTGATGAGGACAATAGTCTAAAGAGAGATGATGTTGATGAGGACAATAGTCTAAAGAGAGATGATGTTGATGAGGACAATAGTCTAAAGAGAGATGATGTTGATGAGGACAATAGTCTAAAGAGAGATGATGTTGATGAGGACAATAGTCTAAAGAGAGATGATGTTGATGAGGACAATAGTCTAAAGAGAGATGATGTTGATGAGGACAATAGTCTAAAGAGAGATGATGTTGATGAGGACAATAGTCTAAAGAGAGATGATGTTGATGAGGACAATAGTCTAAAGAGAGATGATGTTGATGAGGACAATAGTCTAAAGAGAGATGATGTTGATGAGGACAATAGTCTAAAGAGAGATGATGTTGATGAGGACAATAGTCTAAAGAGAGATGATGTTGATGAGGACAATAGTTTGAAGAGAATGTTATATAGTAATTCGTTACTTTAAAAGAAAATATACTACTTATTCTGACTAAGAAAACTATTTGAGTGGATACATTTTTCCCTTATTCACCAAAACAAATTATAGAGAAATTATCGTGTACAATTATACTGAGTTTTCTCCCCTGAGTTCTTAAAAGATAAATTATATATATATGTGTGTGTGTAAAGTTAGTGGGAGAGAATCCCAGCAGAGTGATCGATTATTGAGAAAATTAAAAAATAAGAGCGTAATATTTATTTATATATGTATTACTGAAAATCAGAACATAGGTACCGTCGGTTTCAAATCAAAACAAAGGAGACCTATAATTGATCTACTTTACTGGACTCACTTTAGAGAGGCTGAAGATAGTCCGGTAAAGGAGACCAATTATAGGTCCCCCTTGTTTGGATTTGAAACCGACGGTACCGATGTTGTTCTGATCTTCTGTAATACACACACACACACACACATATATATATATATATATATATATAATTATGCTACCTCCAGTCACATTTTGGCTAGTAAATCTTAAGCTAACATTAAATCTCTAAATGAATAAATTGAATAAGAAATATTTATATTTATAAAATTAATATAAAAAAATGTCAAGGATAAAACATTTGGTTAATTTTCACTCAATTCATGTCTGAATTCTTTTTGATTAAGCACCAATTTTTAAGATGATAGCATTTTTTTTTTTAAATTGCTTGTTGAATTTTTAGCAGACTTAGTAGGTAAGTTTATTATGTAAGTTTAACTTAAACTGATCCCCTGGTTTCAATATTTCATGATGACTTCATCACCGCTCTGTAATATTTTGTTTTATTTTACAATTTTGGGCAGGTATGCAACATACGCATCTGATAAATATTACTTTTAGATAAACTTTTCACATAAATGGCAAAATAAAAAAAAAAAACGAAAAAGGGAAAACAATGCGGATTCCATAATCACTTTTTGTAAAAATTACTACTACAAGGCAAATAAAAGCTGAACAATTCAACAAAGTTAAAAATAACTGAAAGCAATCAAGAATGAAATAAGATAAATTATATAAATTGATTGTTATTATTGTTAAAGAATAAAATGTATGCTTATTATTTCTTTTATTTACACTGTCACAAAAATAAGATAACTCTTTTCAAATACTGAAAAACGTCTGCATAAGATATATTTTTATGCAAAGTTAGGTATGTATACATGTTTATATATTTGTATTACAGGATACACTCGTAAACTAATTAACCGATCATTATGAATTTTGAAACAGCTGCTAGGCATAAGGGGCCATAATGTGGGCTATATTTAGTTTAATTTAGATTTATTGACAAAAAGGAAAAAAAAAGGAAAAAAAAAGGTGTGGAAGCCCTTTATAAAAATTCAGATACCTCGGATGTTTGTAAAATTTTAACAATAGGTAATAGACATCAGTTAATAAATATTCCCCTATATTACAGTTTCTTTGGAGTATTCTAAAAGGTGTTTTAGGGGGCATAATATGGGTACAACCTCCAATTTGAAAATTCAAATATTTCAGATTTGCATTAAATTTGATCCATAGACATAAAGCACCAATTAAGCAAGATTTCCTGAATTTCAATTTCTTCAAGACATTTTCTATAAGCAAAATCATGCGATTGATTTTGATCAAAGTGGGAATAAGGATTCTAGACATATGATTCAGCAGAATTATATGGTGATTTTAATCTTCGTAAGGAGACATAAATGTGATGCAAAACTGTTCTGTTTGGGGAACCAATTTTACTCGTCATGGGACGGGTATTCTTTTAGTTATTTTATAATTGTAAATAAATGTAAGTTAACCCTAAATAAAATAAACGACTGAATTTCTATGCAAGTTTTATGTAAAATAATCACTGGCTTAAGTTACTATTTTCCAAGGAGTTATTCACCACTATAAAATGTGTTGATTCTTTTTGGAAAACTAAAAATCAAATCACCTACTCAGTAATAAAATTGCATCTTGGCCTTTTGGCTAAGATCAAAGTGTAGTATCTGTTCCGATGGATACTGCACCCCATAGACTGGTATTGTCTTGGCCTTCGGGGCTTGATTTACGCCGGTCTATGGGTCTGTCCTGTGCAGTTCTAGGAGGTTTACCCTTCCAGGCTTCGCCTCCCCTCTTTGGGGAGGAGTAAGTTTATTGCTTACTGTCTGAGGCGCCTCTACCGGGAATGCCGATGGGACTGCCCAGGCAATTTTTAAACCCCACTTTCCCGACCCGACCTTGGGTCACATCTTACTTGTGGGAGTAAGATAAAAACTGGCCTTGTGCCTAACTCCTGGAGAGCAGTAAATCAATACTCAGTAATAAAATTGGTATATATTCAGTACGATAGTGCTTAATACTAAAATTAATAGAGAAAATATATTTATAAGTTACTAGAAAAATAAAAGTGAGCCGTTGGGTCATCCACTGAGCTCGGGTTAGATTATTTGAATTATGAAAAAGTGAGTGTGTGAAGCTAGTTAAATTCTTTTTCAATTTAAAGACAAAATGAAGCCATTCTTGCTAGCTATATCTTTTCTCCCTTTCCCACAACTGGTTAAATATTATTATTACTTGTGATGATATTCTCTTGTTCATAATGAACTATTCAAATCATTTTATTCATTCCCTTGTTTATTACTTCGATTGTTAATAAAGAGAGAGAAGAGAGAGAGGAGAAAGAAGTGAGAATGATAGTTATTGTTTAAAATAAGAGTGGGGAGTCAAGCTACATACAGTGAGAAAGGGCGAGAGTGATAGAATATTACTAAGAGATGGCTTAATTGGTTCATTAACTGTAAATTGTAGTTAATTAGAACAATTACTGAGGAATATTTTAGCATGTATTTTTTGTTATTAAAATAGACAAGAACAAAAGCCTCAGGGAAACAAACATTGATTTAGTATAATTGATTTGGCTTAAAATGTTTAAATCTATTGGTTTTATGGCTTCAAGTAAATCAATTGACATACCAGTGTAAGACAAATAAATTATATAAATATAATTTCTCTACTAACAACGATTTTAGAATTGAGCACTATCAAATTGAATATATGTCAACCTTATTGCTTAATAATAACTTTGAATTATCCTATATTTAGAATCAAATTGACACTTACTGACAAAGTGCTCCAATAGTTGATATGTAGATATTGATTAATTCAAGCAAGAAGTTTCCTACAAGAATATCCACTCATGGACTAGCAGCCAATCAGCACTCAGGGAATGAACTTGCCCATCTGAGTATAATGGAACATTCCAACTTTTTTATAAACCGGCTTTTCAGTGTTCTTTTCCATTTATTTGCTTGATCACTGACTACTATATAAAGAACAGTTGTCTGTGTGTATTTACCTATGAGTTATGAACTACACAAGACACACCGATAAGGCTGATATATACTGTTTCAGTATTGCCTCTGACAGAACTTCTTTTTGGCAGGTCCATAGGAGAAAAAAAATTAGGGGAAGAAAGTGTCTAACTATAACACTCTTTATTAAAGAGATGTATACGTATTGATATTAGAATATAATCAAAAGAAAATTTATTTATTCGAAAGAGAAGCCAGAAAATTGTCTTAAATTCAACATTAGTTGACAATCTGTTTGTTATTGGGAAATCGGGAACGTGTTGTGTGTAAAAAAACAAAACAAAAACGGAACATCTGGGCAAATTTTCTGGATGCGAAACAGATGTAACATTATTAACACTGAAGCTCCTCCTTGAAGATGAAGAGATTTAAACACGTGCTTGGAACATTTCACGGTTAACAAAGCTAAATGAATGATGCAAGCAAAGAGCAACAATTCCTGCCGTTAAGTCTGGCACCAAAAAAACAAAAACCAAACATGATGAATGAGAAGGAGATAACAGACTGAGTAAGTGGGGAGGACCCTCGATGAATACCATTCAAGAGCAACAACTGCTTACCGATGCCTTCCACTCTCTTCTACGACCCTCCTCCCTAAGATTACATTTGCATATCAGATGATTCAAGTTTCAGCTTGCAATGTGGTCAGGTGATAAAAATTACGACCAATCAGGAGGCAGAAAGATGAAAACAACAACAAAAAAAAAACTGACAGAGGTTTTGGGATCGTTAAAGAGATGAGGATGAGCGCATCATTAAACGATGAAAATACCATTTCCAGGTGTTGAAAAGATTCCAGGCAATGAGAATAGTTCCAAGAAAACAAAACAAAAGCTCTTTTTATTAGATAAAGAGACAAGATGACATATTGTGTATATATATATATATATATATATGTATATATACACACACACGCCCTCGGCAATCAGTCCGACAATGGCTTTGTTGCTGTCAGGCTGTGACATGGTTCAGTTCAGTTCTAAGATGTCCACTCTCCCAGGCTTTCCCTTCTCCGAGAAGGGGTTAGTTAATTGCTAATCACCTGAGGTGCTCCTACGGGGGAATGCTAATGACGGCTGCTCGGGAATTTCTTGTGGGCTAGAGTGCATGTCACCTTTATATTAGACTAGCAGATCTACCCGACGTTGCCCTGAGCAAAAGTCTAACATATTTCTATTAAAACTTCTATCTCTTTATCTTTCTTTCCCCCTCCCTCTTCCACCCCCTCTTCCGTCCAGCCTATTCCACTCTCTTGACATACACACTTACTTCCCTTTTATACAAAACCATAAAAAGTAAAAACCGACCCCCCCCCCCCCACCCCGACATAATCTACGACTGTAGAGTCCAAGGATGAATATTTTTTTCTTAATTTTAGATATTATTCAGCCAGGGTAACGCTGATCGAGAATATACCAACTTTAAAGCTGTTTGTTTTGTAGATTCGGGCTTTTAGCTGGACATTTACACATACACACAACTGCCCTTTTATGTAATAGATAAAGAGACAAAATTACAGATATATCTATCTCTCTCATATATAATACCGAGTTATAGGAGAAATAAAATACAGAGTGCTCAATTAAGTTTGTAAGAGCATTATGTTTATTTCATCTAAATAGATAAAAGCGACAGTTTTTTTTCTTTCTTTTATCACAACTATATTACCAGCAAAACACTCACTGTTATTAAAATCAATAATACAAGTCTTTTGAAAAGCTAATATATAGTAGAGATGAAAGACTCAAAGACAATTATTTGTATGTTATATGTTATTTCATTTGTAATTTTATTGTCCTTTTTTTCCTATATATATGCAATACTTTCGTCGATATTAACAGTAATTAATCAAAGTTATTAAATGAAAAAAGGATGAATTACCAAAACATTTAAAATATTACGTTCATTAATTTTCAAGGTAATTCAAATGAAAACTTAGTTTTTAAATTTACAATAAATTATTATTAAAGATAAGTCATGTAAAAAGAATACTTAGTGCCTGATTAATAGTGGCCGATGGCAGTTAGATTTTGCTTGTATACTATGCAATAATTCTATCCGCCATTGAAATTTTAGGTTTCAGGGATAACAGGGGGGAGAAAAAAAATCACCTAGTGGGCAGCAGAAATCCCGCATTTACCCAGCTCTTCACTCAGACTAACTTGTAGGTCTACAAGTTAGCCTGATTGAGAAGTTGGATACACAAGGAATTTTTTCTGTCCACTGGGCATATATTTTACTGTTGTCCATGAACCCTAAGATATCAATGGCTGATAGAATTAGTGTATAGTAACTATTTACTTGCCTCCTCACAAGGGCACAGTTAGACACAAGGTCGGTTTTTAACATGGGAACATCCAGTTACTCAAAAAGAGGCTCTCTGGATTGGAACAAAAAATTAAAATGACCTCAGTCTATAAGACTTTTTCGACTGACCGAGGACAGAAAAGACAAAGTGTAGTATCAGAACAGATACTACACTTCGCTCCTAGCCAAAAGACCAAATTTTAAATTGTGTGATGTGCACAACAAACTATTATAAAAATAATGAGGTGTACATACCCAGCGTTGCTCGGGAGTCTTTACTTTCATTTAAAAGTTTTTGCTGTTTTTCTTTATACTAAATTATAATTTTTTTGAAATAGGATATTCAAAAATAAATTTAATTATTGCAGCATTGTTTGGTAATTAAATTATTAATTGAACCAAATTGTTATAAAACTATAACTAATTTCGTTACGGTAATGTGATTTTAATCTCTGGAAAATTATCGGATGTAAATAGCTTTTGCATTTGCTAACAACTTTACAGCCAAAAATTACTTTTCATTCGACAGTTTAAAGGCTTCCAAATTCAAGAAATAATTCGTTCCTTTTTTGTTTAACTATTAACAATAGGTGACTTGTTTCTAAAGAAAGAAAAATGCATACAGGTGGATTAAATTTCATAATTACAATTTTTTTAAATAGTATTTTTTAAATTCCATTTTACCTTTTGCTATTGAATTTTTTATCACAAGAAATATTCAATTAATAAAATTAATAGTGAATAAGAAAGAATAATAATGTAATGCCTAATTATCAAAGTGATGATAAAACACATGCAGTTATCTCATAATTTTATTAATATATATATTAGAAGAATAATCGTCTCATAACGGGTAAACTTAATTCCCCAAACAGAACAGTTTTTCACCACTTTATGTCTCCGTATAAAGATTAAAACCAATATATAATTCTAATAAACCTTATGTCTAGAATTCTTATTCTAATTATCATAAAAATCCATTACACGATTTTGATTCTAAAAAATGTCCAAAATTTAAGGCTTAAGCTTAAGGGGTCTTAATACATTGAAAATCAGGCAATCTTGCTTAATTAGTAATGAATTATGAATTATGGATCAAATTCAATGCAAATCTGATATACTTGAACTTTTTAAATGGGAGGTTGTGCCCCTAAAGTCCCTTTAAACTCTAAAAGAAACTGAAACTTGGGGAATATGTATTAATTTGTGCCTAAAACCTTTTGTTAAAATTCCACAAAAATCGGAGGTATCTGAATTTTAACGAAGGGCTTCAATCCCCTCTTTGCCCCCTTTGCATAAAACCAGAAGCCCACATTGCCCACTCGTATTCCTAACAGCTATGTTCCAAAATCCATAATGACCTATTAACTAGTTTAGGAGTGCATCCTATGCATAGAAATAACTGAACATATACACATACCTGACTTCGTATAAATAGATATATAGTATATGCTGATTGGTTCATCTTTCATGCAAGGGAGTTAACTAATAAAACATGGAAAAGTTCTTTCCTTTATAAATAACGAGCTGTACCTACGGGGTGCTGCACAGGTTTTTTTTTTATTTGCAATCAGTTTATTTTTGTTTTATTTAAACAATGCAGGGTTTTTTCTTCCCATAATATTTTTTTGTTCCAAGCATAGCTAAGTAACTCTATATTGATGAATACAGAGTTATGTCCCCCTTTTTTTTAAAGATGGCCTCCAGATGAAAATAATTCAGAATCAAAGTATTTTCTGGAAATAAATTAATTTGAATTACATTTCATTTGTCTGAACATGCTGCTAAATCTCTCAAAAGAACAGACAAAAGAGAATTAAATATTGATTTTGTAGGAAGAAAGCTATTGATGACAAATAAACGATAAGGAGACTGATTTTACTTTATATATTAGACTAGATAAGTGGGTTCATGTCATGTTTATATGAAAGTATATTTTATGTTATTTCTTTACATTTTGTTAAACAGATGACAAACAAATTTTGTTACAGATAATTTGTTGAAATGTAAAAATCAGTACAGAATAGTCAAATTTATAGATAGGAGATACACAATACATTAATTTTCTATGCAAAAACGATGGGAAGGGGTAGAGGTGCTTTTATGTTTAAAAGAAAGCTATTATACACACTTACACACACCAGAACTTTAAAAACTGAAAAAAAATTTAAAGATAAGCATTTTAACAGAATTTTTTCTAAACCAATTTTTACACGATTTGCACAAAATTTAATTAAACTAAACCTAGCCAACATTACCCACCCTGACATTTAGTAGCTGGGTTCGAAAATTAATAATGATCTTTTAATTAGTTTCGGGCTTTACTCCACACACACATCATAAACATATTCGTTTACTTAATACACACACACTAATATATATAATATATATATATATATATATATATATATATATATATATATATGCTAGCATTTTAGGCTTATTGCTCTCATCAGTGCAGGAGAGTAACAATTTCAGACGGTTGGGAGGCACGAACCCAGTTCACAGAGTCAAACTATGCATATATATATATATATATATATATGTTGTCTTTGTTATTGTTTTTACTGGTGATAGAAACAGCTGTTTTCTTAGTATTATTCCACTTCCTAAGCGGTAAAGAATATTGCATCAAGTCACCCTTTTTAATAGGACGTGTAATTATTTTTTTATTATTTTATATATTTATTTATTAATTAATCTTTATGTACATATAAAAGGAATCCACGGAAATGAGTTTTGGGCTATCAGCCGTCATCAGCATGGCTAACCTGGGCAAGGATTGAAGCTACGATATTATTGTTTGCAGTCTGACGTTTACCACAAGCCCACAAACACCTTGTCGAAATACGTACAGTAAAAACAATAACAAAGACTACATAACATTATGGCGATAAAAAATCGTACATATTTTGACAAGGTATTGGTGGTAAAACACCAGACTGAAAACAGTCATACCGTAGGTTCGATCCTTGCCCAGAAACATGTGTCCATGGATTACTTTTATATGTACGTAAAAATTAATTATTAATAATATATATATATATATATATTTGAAGTATTTAGAGACTCTATCTGATTGGACTATTGGCGAAATGATTGATAGTTTTCTTTCTATTTTTGTGCTGATCAAGTGACCTAATAACAAAAAGATTTTCTGTCTCAGAACGATCATGCATGAAAGCTTTGTTGGATGCTGAATTTTTAGAACTTATATACTCAATGATGATGATGTTAATTTTGTATATTTCTACGTTGCCATATATAGAGAGGCACAGTGTGTGTTTAGAGCAGGAAGATCAACCATCGACATGATCTGTTTCCTATGACAGCTTCAGGAAAAATGCCACGAACAGAGACAATCGCTGTACACCGCCTTCATAGACATAACCACAGTCTTTGATCGTGTCAGCAGAAAGGGAATTTTCACTCTGCTGCAGAAGATTGGATGTCTCCTCAGGCTCCTGAAAATTATCACATCTTTTCATGAGGACATGCAGGGAACTGTACAGTATGATGACTCTTCCTCAAACTCTTTCCCAATCAAGAGCGGGGAAACAGGGGTGCGTACTCGCCCTGACACTCTTTGACATTTTCTTCTCTCTGCTGTTGTCCTATGCCTTCAACAAGTCGAAAGATGGAGCATACCTCCTTACCAGAAGCAATGACAGCTTCTTCAACCTTGCCCACCTTCGAGCTAAGATCAAAGTGCGGAAGGTACTTATACATGAGATGCTCTTCGCTGATGATGCAGTGCTGACGGCACACTCTGAAGCAGCATCGCAGTGACTTATTTGCGCCCGCATGCAGAGAGTTTGGCATCACCATCCACCTAAAAAGACCAACATCCTCGGCCAAGATATAAGGAGTACACCAAACATTACCATTGGCGACTACACCCTTGAGGCTGTTGAGGACTTCAAATACCTCGGCTTCACCATCTTCAGCAGTCTCTCCCTGGGCACAGAACTTCACGAACGTATCGGCAAGGCAGCAACAACCATGGCTTGCTTGATGAAGAGAGTCTGGAACAATAAGATGCTGACCACCAATATCAAGATGAAGGTGTACCAGGCCTGTGTGCTCAGCACTCTGCTCTACAGCAGTGAATCTACTCCTGCCAAGAGAACAGACTCAACATCTTCCACCTGCACAACCTCAGGAGAATCACCCGGCAGGACCATGTCTCAAACAAAAGCATCGTTGATCAGGCAGACATTACAAGCATATTCACTCTGCTCACCCAACGATGACTCCAGTGACTTGGCCATGCTAGACAAATGGACGATCCCAAAGGATATTCTTAATGGCAAGTTCGCAACTGGCTCCAGACCAGCAGATGACCTGCTCTACGCTATAAGGATGTCTGCAAGCGAGACATGAGGGCAGGTGGCATCAACCCAACAGGCTGGGAGTCTGTGGCTGAAGATCGCAGCTGCTGGAGAAGAGCTGAGGAGAGGAGAGACCAGCAGTGGAGGGAGAGGAGAGAGCACAGACAGCAACCAGACACCACCTACATTTGTGGTAACAGAGCTTGTCGATCTAGGATAGGCTTGCACAGTCACAGCAGACTCTGCAATTCGGCAACAGACTAATCTGAGACACAAAACTCCATAGTCTGCTCAGACAGATGAATGCCAACAACAATATATATGGCAAAATTTATAATGCGTTAACAAATTTTTAATGTGATACATATCTCGTGCTGCTACTAGCAGGGTTTGTAGCTCAGTGGTAGAGTGCCAGCTACAGTAACTAGGGTTCCAGTTTCGAATCTTGCTAGGTCTAACCACACTGATGAGTCAAAGATGACGAAACTCATGTCTGTGGATAATTCAATTGAAAAAAAAAAAAAAAAGTTAATAAAACTAAAATGCATTGTATGGCGTTCAAATTGCTTGTTATTTTTAATAACTAATATTTCCATATAAACAATGCTTTCTAACCGAGGACAACAACCATATTATATACTAGACCACCCGTGACCCGTTGGGTCAGTTTGTTATATTAGCTATGGAATTCATGTATGAGCGTGACACTTGTGGCATAAAGAAAATAGTTTTTTTTTACATAACAGAAGCATTTCTATGAAAGTATATTAAAATGAAAAAAGAATATAGATAGATTTCTATGAGTCGTTCTGTTTATTATAATTGTTTTTTTTTTAAATTACAGTTACTGAATTATAAGTGGTTGGTTAGGGCGATTTGAGAAATGAAGGGGGAACAGCAGGCTTTCTCGCGTACGTAACGAAAACAGAGGGAGTAGGAGTGGTGAAATCTATGAGAGGGAAAGTGGGAGGTGGTTTCGTTCACCGACCGCTAGTATGGCTGATATTAATAATGAGTGTTGTTTTTTTGTTTGTTTGTTTTTGTTTTTTAAAAGGGAGGAGTTTTTTTGAAACTGCGACAGACTTTACAAAGTCCTCCCGTTGAATGTTTTTAGCCGTGAAGAAAACAAATAAACTATTTGATGAAATTAAATGAAATTTTTGTTTAAAAATTTCCAGAATGAAAAATTTCATGCGTTCGTTAATCATAATAGAGAATAACGGAATTGGAATAACAGATTGAAGACGATGCTATTTACGCATGCGCAACCGGATGTTGAAAACCGGAAAGCTGAAAGCTGATTGCAAACATACAAGAACAATAGAGTTTTAGTATTATATAGATGACGAAACATGTCTGTGGATAAATAAATAAATATATATATATATATATATATAGGAGAGAGAGGGAGAGGGAGATTTTAATGATGTAAATATGATGGATATAGAAAAGAAAGAAAAGATGAATGCTCAAGTTCTAAATGAGATACAAGCTGCAAGAGCTGCAGATGTCCAATATGTGAAACCAAACATCAGACAAGTTGAAAAGGAAATCCAATTTTAAGAAAACATGTATGTAAAAGCAGCTTACTAAAAGGAAGTTCTGTTAATATCATTAGCATCTAGTTAGACATGTTTATAAATGTATAAGATATGTACTTGCTATATTCCTAATGATTAATCAATCTGTCAAATTTGAAGGAATAGACATGGTTACAATAAGAATTAGAAGCCAGAGTAAAAGTCAATGAAAATAAAATATTGCCAACAATCAAGTGCCATCACAGAAAGCTCACCCCTTTTTTGAATTCTAGCAATCTACTATATAAAATTAAGTCAGTAGGACTTTCCAAGTTATACTTAAATAAAAATACATCTTACAAAGCGATATTTGATTCTGCCTAACTAATTTTTATTTATTATTGTTGTATCATGTTCTTTGCAATAAAAAATGTACTTCGCTTCAGTTTCTTTTAAGAAATACTTATTCAGGCCGAAAATTTTGTAAATTGAAGACATTTTTCCATTATGATCTAAAAACCAAAAAATCAGCTTACGTCATTAATAAAGAAAATTCATTGTTCTATTTTAGCTATCAGATATAAACAATTGAACTTTTTCACTAAATGATAGCTTATTCATTTCTTACAATTATTTGACTAAAATTAACGTAGGTAAAAGTTTTTCTTTTAAAACAGGTATTTAAACTATTGTTATCCAGTAGTGATTCAAGTGGCAAACACATTATTCAGAAGCAGTGTCTTTATTTCTAAGCATAACTAAAATAATGTAAGGGAGACAACTCCTATTTTAACTTGAGAGTTAAAATAGAAGTCATCTTCCTTACATAAAAAATGTTCAATATTAATAACATCATACATGACTTACACATCATTATTAAAAACTAAAATGAGATTGAATCTAAATGCAATGCCGAGTAGATACACAGCTTGTGAAAAATAAATCCAGATACATAGCAACAAATGGTAAAAAATGCATAAACTGTTTCATTTAACCTTGGTCGGTGTCCCACAAGTATACTGTCACACAATAGATACAGAATTAAACAATAATTCTGATTATGTTGGGACTTTTTTATAACAAACATGAATCCCACAATGCAATTTGTGTTTTGAGATATGCGAGAAAAGAAAGCTGATACAACTATTATTAGACTGTATTATTTAGATAATTCGAACTACTAATTTCATCTTGGTTGTTATTTTCAGATAATATTTCTTCAGGGGCATCGTTTTGAACTTGAGAATCTTTGTAATACTCAGGAACCTACAGAACCCAAATGGAATTTCAAACTGAATCTCAAAAAGATGTCCTTAAAGAAAGTCAGAGGTTATACCGGCTGAAACGTTGTGGAAATAATTACCACGATGAAAACAGTAGTTCGAATAATAATTTAAAAGAAAAAAAAAATATTATCACTCCTCACCTCAAACACTTAAAATTCTTAAATCAAAAATGAAGTATCTGATCGTCGATTTAATATTTTTCTGATAATGGCTTTCTTTTGATTTCTCTTGCATTTGTCTTCTTTTTGTTTTTCTGAAGAAGGGGAGGTTAGGGTTATAACAGCCTAGATTACCCGTGATTGCCTCGGACTTTCCCAGAAACATGTGTAAAAGTTATTTTGTTCTGAAATTGTCTTAAATCACAGAATGATATAACCTTGAATTTAATACACACACACACACACATATATATATATATATATATTGGAATCAATGTCTCTTAATGGAGTTCACGCCCACTGACCGTCGGAAATTAACTCCCTGCACTGAAGATTGCGTAAGCATGAAACATCGATGTCTGTAGGTAATAAATAATTAATATATATATATATATATATATATATATATATATATATATATATATTTAGATAATACTAACAATTTTAATTGGGAGAATTAATGGGAAACGAAATTGCCATATAGAGTAAAGAGTATGAAAGAATGTGAATGAATGGAAAAATAATAATGTAATAAAATAATATACTATAAATGAGTAATAGTGATTATAAAGGTTTGGTAGTTTTGTTTTACGGCATATCAACCCTTTTTGGGTTATTTAATGCCGAATCTGGTCATTATAGTAAAAGTTTTTATGCTTCAAGTTCTTTATATCTTCAAATGTTTAATCATCGTTTTTGGTTTGGTAGTTTTGTTTTACGGCATATCAACCCTTTTTGGGTTATTTAATGCCGAATCTGGTCATTATAGTGAAAGTTTTTATGCTTCAAGTTCTTTATATCTTCAAATGTTTAATCATCGTTTTTGGTTTGGTAGTTTTGTTTTACGGCATATCAACCCTTTTTGGGTTATTTAATGCCGAATCTGGTCATTATAGTGAAAGTTTTTATGCTTCAAGTTCTTTATATCTTCAAATGTTTAATCATCGTTTTTGGTTTGGTAGTTTTGTTTTACGGCATATCAACCCTTTTTGGGTTATTTAATGCCGAATCTGGTCATTATAGTGAAAGTTTTTATGCTTCAAGTTCTTTATATCTTCAAATGTTTAATCATCGTTTTTGGTTTGGTAGTTTTGTTTTACGGCATATCAACCCTTTTTGGGTTATTTAATGCCGAATCTGGTCATTATAGTGAAAGTTTTTATGCTTCAAGTTCTTTATATCTTCAAATGTTTAATCATCGTTTTTGGTTTGGTAGTTTTGTTTTACGGCATATCAACCCTTTTTGGGTTATTTAATGCCGAATCTGGTCATTATAGTAAAAGTTTTTATGCTTCAAGTTCTTTATATCTTCAAATGTTTAATCATCGTTTTTGGTTTGGTAGTTTTGTTTTACGGCATATCAACCCTTTTTGGGTTATTTAATGCCGAATCTGGTCATTATAGTAAAAGTTTTTATGCTTCAAGTTCTTTATATCTTCAAATGTTTAATCATCGTTTTTGGTTTGGTAGTTTTGTTTTACGGCATATCAACCCTTTTTGGGTTATTTAATGCCGAATCTGGTCATTATAGTGAAAGTTTTTATGCTTCAAGTTCTTTATATCTTCAAATGTTTAATCATCGTTTTTGGTTTGGTAGTTTTGTTTTACGGCATATCAACCCTTTTTGGGTTATTTAATGCCGAATCTGGTCATTATAGTGAAAGTTTTTATGCTTCAAGTTCTTTATATCTTCAAATGTTTAATCGTCGTTTTTGGTTTGGTAGTTTTGTTTTACGGCATATCAACCCTTTTTGGGTTATTTAATGCCGAATCTGGTCATTATAGTGAAAGTTTTTATGCTTCAAGTTCTTTATATCTTCAAATGTTTAATCATCGTTTTTGGTTTGGTAGTTTTGTTTTACGGCATATCAACCCTTTTTGGGTTATTTAATGCCGAATCTGGTCATTATAGTAAAAGTTTTTATGCTTCAAGTTCTTTATATCTTCAAATGTTTAATCATCGTTTTTGGTTTGGTAGTTTTGTTTTACAGCATATCAACCCTTTTTGGGTTATTTAATGCCGAATCTGGTCATTATAGTGAAAGTTTTTATGCTTCAAGTTCTTTATATCTTCAAATGTTTAATCATCGTTTTTGGTTTGGTAGTTTTGTTTTACGGCATATCAACCCTTTTTGGGTTATTTAATGCCGAATCTGGTCATTATAGTGAAAGTTTTTATGCTTCAAGTTCTTTATATCTTCAAATGTTTAATCATCGTTTTTGGTTTGGTAGTTTTGTTTTACGGCATATCAACCCTTTTTGGGTTATTTAATGCCGAATCTGGTCATTATAGTAAAAGATTTATGCTTCAAGTTCTAAAAATAAAATAAAAAAGGGGAGGGAGAAAGGGAGAGGGGCTGTTGTTTTTGTTTTTGGTTTTGTAGAACATAATTAAGTTTTACAAAAAAAAAAAAAAAAAAAAAACGTCAATGTAGGTGAATTTCGTCTCAGGGAGCCACAGGGCAGCCTGATCTGGTATCACCAGGTGATTATAAAAGAAGGTGATATAAGTAATAGAATCATATAACAAGATATATAAATAGGTACCTTTACTGAGGTAGCTTAAAGTGAATGAATATGAATATATACGGAAAAATAAATTTAGCTTCCACCTAGAAGGATTATTATTTACCGTGATTATCATGCAATGTAATACAAGATTATAGTTGAAATATTAAAGGGATTTATTTAGTTATTTAATGTGATGTGTGTGTATAATGTTGTGATACATGTCTCCCCACGAGTGTTAGACACAAGATCGGTATATATTGTAGGGAAAATCTAAGCATTTGAATGGGGGGAACTGACAAGCATATAAGGTAAAGAGTAAAATAAGGTAATGTGAATAAATTAAAAATAATATGATAAAATAGTATAATATATATAAGTAATAATAATAGAAAAGCTGATACATATAAAAAAATTCATGTAATAAAATTTATATAAATAGATTATTTTTTGAAATTTTTTAAATGAGAATTGATAATTTGTATTATTTAAATTATTCGAACTACTGTTCTCATCTTGGATGTTATTCTCACAACGTTTCGGCCAATGTAACCTCCGACCTTCTTCAGGTGTATCTTGTCGAACTCGGGTATCGATATTATTTCGAACAGAACCCTTCATTTAATACCACAGGGGTAGCTTGCTCTCGTCAGAAGTATTAAGTAATTCGTAATTGTATTCTTATCGTCCACACTGAGAATTGAACCTTCAACCTCTAGAAGACTGTCACTTAGAACTGATTATTACTGCAGCACTTTATCCATTACACCACAGACAAAGACCGGTAAGGACCTGTGGCATAACAGATAAATATTTATTGCTTACATCTTGGGACGGGTATTCTACTAGTGCGTATATATATATATATATAGAAAGAGATAGATAGAGATAGAAAGAGATAGAAAGAGATAGAAAGAGATAGATAGAGATAGATAGAGATAGATAGAGATAGAAAGAGAGAGATAGAGATAGATAGAGATAGAAAGAGAGAGATAGAGATAGATAGAGATAGATAGAGATAGAAAGAGAGAGATAGAGAGAGAGATAGAGATAGAGATAGAGATATAGAGATAGAGATATAGAGATAGAGATATAGAGATAGAGAGATAGAGAGAGAGAGATAGAGAGATAGAGATAGAGAGATAGAGATAGAGAGATAGAGAGATAGAGATAGAGAGATAGAGATAGAGAGATAGAGAGATAGAGATAGAGAGATAGAGATAGAGATAGAGAGATAGAGAGATAGAGATAGAGAGATAGAGAGATAGAGATAGAGATAGAGAGATAGAGATAGAGAGATAGAGATAGAGAGAGAGAAAGAGAGAGAGAAAGAGAGAAAGAGAGAGAGAGAAAGAGAGAGAGAGAAAGAGAGATTAATAACAAAAGGTGTCTGTCAACATCTGACATAGGTAAGAAAATGTAATAATGGTGTCACATATTCTCCTGAGAAATGAACTTAATCTGATGTCGCTAGTGCGGTGTTTACTGAGGATAAAAAAAGGAAAGAAAATCCTACACAGTGCGTAGGTGTCAGGTGTCCACTGGTATTGTCATTCTGAATGGTAGAAAATTTCTGAAAATCTGATTTGTGTTCAAAATAAAAAGCTTTTTATTTCTGAAATAGAAAATTAATACTATCGTTACTACCTTATTATAATGGAGCTTTGCTGTGTTCCTAACTGAAATTACATAGGTTTTTTTTTAATTTTAATTATGAATATTGAACTTTATTTAATATACTGCATTTATTTTTCCCTATTTACTTGCCTCCTAACGAAGGCAGAGTTAGACACAAGGTCGGTTTTTAATGTGGGGAAAATCCTGTTCAGACTATTGTCCTCATCAACATCATTTCTCTTCGAAAATTGATAGACAACCGGTGTAAAGCAAAAAATCCGTCTCTGCCATAAAAATATCAGATAGTGATTAGGGTTGCAGAAAAAGGAGTTTGAAGTGATAGAGGGTGACTACCGTTATGGGGATTAGTAATAACAGCAGAAACTGTTGGTCAGATTAAATATACCTTCACACAAAAATGATATTAAGAGGTTGTGATTAACGAGGTACAGGTAGAAACCTTGTTTGCCAGCAACTACAAGAATTCACGTTGTGACATGCATCACGGGTGAGCGAATTCGGCGTGATTAGAACTTGAGCTTCAAACTAATGGCTTACAACAATGAGTTTGCCGAATATGTTATGCAATTTGCATACATGCGATGATTGCTTTAATCGCTGAGATCTTCAACTTTAGGCGTTAATAAAACAAAAAGAAAATTATGCCGAAGGCAGAACGAATTAGGCGGCGAGTACAGTGGCAATATTAACAACGATGAAAGCAATGGATGATTTTTATCAGTTAAAATTTGATTGTATTTGAAAGCAAAACCGAGAAATTTGAGTTACAAAAAAAAACAAAAAAAAACATTGTTTACTGAGAATTAGTATCAAGACATAATAATGTCCCGGAATTTTGTGTTTAATTAAATAACGGTTACTTACAGTATGTAGGTAATGACTCCGATGCTCCATATATCAGTTGCCAGGGATAATGATTCAAAACTGACAACTTCTGGTGCTGAAAAAATAAATAAAAGATTTGATTCAGAAAAAAGTTTTTAAAAATGACAAATTGTTTGATGAATTTTAAGTAATCCTTTTTAGTATTTGAAATTATTTCAGCTTTAAATAAAATTGTAAAGTAAAGTCATGTAGACACAAAGATTCCTATTAGATCACCAAAGTTAAGCAACACTGAGCTTGGCCAGTACCAGATGGGTGACCATTCGTGAATACCAAATGCTGTATGTGGAAGCAAAATCACTAAAGTCCTGAAGATGCCTTTAGCAAGTGCTTCAGTCATCATAATCATCACATTTGGTTTAACGTCTATTTTATATGCTGGTATGCGTTAGACTGCTTTAAGAAACTGACGTCCAAACTAATCTATCTCTGACCAGGTCTTTATTCGTCCCTCTCTCTGTCAAGTTCATCCTTATCACTCCCTTCCATGTGTATCTTGGCCTTCCCCTATGAATGAACCTGCTTCCGTAACTGTTCTACATCTAATCAAAGAACTTTTATCCATTCTTTTAACGTCGCCATACCAGTCCCCTGTTCTGCTCACAACTCCCTCTACTATACAGATTTATTCTTTGAGGTTATCAGATCTAAGCCTATCTTTATACAAACATCATATTATCCTCATATCATTTCTTTGCATTCAACGCATGTTTGCAACCTTCACTGGCCAGGTTCCACTTCCATACATTGCATGCACATGCCTGATAGACTCTTCCCTTATTATAATGTTGGACTCTTCCTTTCAGTATAATCTGTTGAACCACGCACGTGATGATACAACAGGACAATCACTCTCCTTGGCAGAAGTTTTGTTCTTAAACATGTGACGAAGCTCTCCGACATATGCACATGGATGACGGATGAAATTTGACCAACTTTGGATTGGATCATTGCTGGACTAAAGAAACTGCTAAACTGGATAGATTGAGTCTTTACGACTAAGTGACCCTGCTATGTTATCTAACATCTCATGTTATTGTGTCAGATTTTCAAAGTTAGACCCAATTAGCATTGAAGCTGACAACTCAAACTTTGTTTCTGACGAGTCAATTGCCATTTATCATTTTGTTGTCCCATGTTATTAGCAATATAATAGTGTACTTCACTACAATTTATTCAAAAAATGATCAAATCTGACTCAGACGACTTGATATGAAATGTTCTAAAATAATCACTTAAAAATAAGCAAG
Organism: Sepiola atlantica; assembly: GCA_963556195.1. Lineage (NCBI taxonomy): Eukaryota > Metazoa > Mollusca > Cephalopoda > Sepiida > Sepiolidae > Sepiola > Sepiola atlantica. The sequence continues at coordinate 210,974,755 of OY744515.1, read as the reverse complement.
GGGAATATCTATTATTTTAGATTGAAGAATATATTAGTAGTAGTTTACCATATGTGCATAAAAATAAAAATTAAGTCTAAAATGACTTCATTGCATCTCCGTCAATGCCGAGTAGGTACAGTTAGTATGTTCATATTCCTATGGAATTAAAACTGATACTAACCGTTGTTTCACAACAACAAATAGAAATGTTGTCATAGATTATCATAAATTCTTATTTGACCAATTATATTTGTTTTTTTGAGAGTCAAGGACATCGAGGAATACGGTTTACCTCCACTATTAGTCGTTACGGGCCTTTTCGGAAGTTAACTCGAAGGCACCTGGTTCAAGAACACGTTAGATCAGGTAAATATAATTTATGTAAAAAATCATACATGAAAGGTTAAAAATCAAAAAATCAAAAAATAATCTATTTATATAAAGTTACTTATGTGGGTATTTTTATATATTTGTATGTGTAGGATTGACTCCTAAACTAATTAATCAACCATTTTAAAACACAGCTGCTAGACATAAGGGGTCATAAAGTGGGCTATATTTAATTTGATGCAAAGTGCATAGAAAGAGGAATCGAAGCCTTCGTGATTTTTGTGAAACTTTAACAATACCAGACATCAATTAATAAAAATTCCACAAATTTAAGTTTTTACAGTATTTTAAAGGGTTTTTAGAAGGTATAATATGAGTACAACCTCCCATTTAAGGATTCAAATATTTTAGATTTGCATTAAATTTGATCCATATTCATTAAAATTCTCTGAATTTCAACTTCTTTCTCGAATCAAAATCATGTATTAGATTTTGATCAAAAGTGGAATAAGGATTCTAGACATAACGTTTATTATCAATATATCTTGATTTTAAGGGGACATAAAATTGGTGCAAAACTATGTTCGGGTAATTAATTTTACCCTTTCTGGAACAGGTATTCTTCTAGTATTCAGAAATCAAACATTGCTTCTGACAAACCAAGTTTCATTTAGTATTATTGTGCCATGTTATTGGCAATTGAACAACGTTCATCGCTACAATTTACTTTTTAAATTACATAAGCCCAGACGATTGATAATATGAAACATTGTTAAGTAATCATTGAAAAACAATTCAACAAGGGAAATAACTCATCTTTAAATGAAGAATATAAAGAGTAGTTTCCCTTAGAACTAAAAAATTAATTTATTCTTTATTCAATTTTTTTTTCTTTCTTTTTTTTAAGCCAGGAATGGGGTATCATATCGGATGACAAACATTCACCCACTATTTCAGAGATTCCAAAGGAGAGATATTTTTAGGATTCTAACTGCTCCTTTATATATAGTATTTGGATCTCTCTTGCACTTGGTTCACCGGGTATATTCGCCAGGTAGTTTTTTAAAGTTCCTTTTCATTTGTCCAGTAGCTCTTATAATTAGTGGAATGATTGAAACCTTCTTACAGTCCCAGTTCTTTTCATGGCGTACATATTACCTTGGTATTCAGTTCTCTTTTTCCTCTCGGCACTGTTTAGGCCAGCATCATTAGGAACACTGACTTCAACAAGAGTTTCTACTCTCTCCTTCTTGTCCCATATCATTATATCAGGTTTAACAGCTCTGTTTTCTAAGTATATAGCTGTAGGGATTGCATAGTCATAATGGATGGTGTATGACTTATTTCCAATAGTTCTTTCTAGTATATGTTCCTAGGACTTGCTATTTTTTGCAAATAGTCTAGTGGATACAGTTACACACTGTTGTGTCACAATGTATCATAGCCATCCCCAGCAGAACTATCTTGTTAAAAGCATTGATCATCAAGCCTTGATCTTGTGCGGTCATTATCATCCTCTTCTGGTCATAGTGGAGTGATCCTCTTTTGAGCCAGTCTACAGGTTTGGTTTGTTTTATGGCATATCAACTATCTATGGATTATTTAATGCCGAATAAAGTTGTCAAATATTATTCTTTAGGTAAGATAATTATTCATATTCCTAGAATACATTGCTCTCAGAATACAGAGCCAGTCTGCAGAACTTTCCTCAAAGGACTAAGTTTAAAAATGTACAAACAAATACAGATTAAAAACTAAAATGACTTCACTGCATTCAGTACGTACAGCTAGTTTCTATATAAACTTTTAAAGATTTTATCAATAAATTGGGAAATAATAAGAGAAATGGTCTCAATTCCTGAGCGATTATTTATTAACCAAAGCTGACCGAGCAGATTGGTACATTGCATGAGAAAGGGAGAAATTCAAATAAGGTTTGAAACGTTGTGAAAATGATAAGTTAATAAAAAATTACTAATGAATCGAACATATCAATAAAAACTCATGGAAATGATGTAAAAGAAGAAAAAAAATGCCTGGACAGCGAAGTGATTGGTTAGTTGGTTATGTCATATCAACCCTTTTTTGTTTATTTAATGCTGAATCCAATAATTTTGGTAAAAGTGCTTATACTTAAAATCTCTAAAATATAGAAGAGCCAGTCTATGTTTCATATATTGTCATTAATAGCATACGACCTGCAAACAATATTTTATTCTGATTCTTCAGTTTCCTATGTGGAAACTTAGTCTTTAAATTTAATCTTCCTCTGAGGTCATCAAATCTAAGACTGTCTTTCAGACTCAAATTACACTACGGGTAGGACGTAATGGGTGAAAATTTCAGATTCATGTGAGTAGTATTTTTTTGTGTTCATTTATACATAAATAACACTAAACAATCAAACATTTTGAAAATTTTGCAAAATTCAGAAGGTGCAGGCCAAAAATAGCCGTTAGGACTCCACAGGACTCAAAATCCATCATTTTTCGGTGAAAAAGCGGTTTCATGCAACATTTCAGGTCCTAAAACATCCTCAAAAGCTATGAATGGATATAGATGGTTAAATCTGATATAGTACTTTAATTTAGGACCATTTTCAGGCTGTGAAAGGGTTTTCATGAATGTAGAATAGCCAAAAACTAGTGAAAAATAGCCAAAATTAGCCAAAATCCTCTGTTAAGCTACTTAATTGGTTCCCAAGCCTCTACAATGGTTATGCATGGCTGTAGATAGTTGAAACTGACAAGACACTAAGGTTTAACACCAGTTTTGGGGTTTTAGGAGCCCCCAAGGTAGAAATGGGGATCAAATTTCAGCCAAAATTGTTAAAAATGCACCACAAACTACGAATTCAAATGACACCGCTGGAATCATATAAACCGAATAGTGGATAATGCAGTCAATTTAATAAAACATCCTTAATGGCTATGAAATGTCATGAAATAGTCAATTGAAGTTGTGGAAATCCATGGGGAACTGTACAGGAGATCAGCCAATTATTTGTACATCGACTGAAATAAACCTTCAATGATTTCCCAATTCTCGACTTCGAACTTGGTTTGGCGTGTACTCATGTCCCAAGCACCGAGCACATTGCATGGAATGATCTGGATTATATTCGTGTTCTGTTCATCATCTATCTGGGGGTAGCTCCATGAACGCCTTGCGGAATCACGGTTGAAACATTCCAGATACTCCACCATGTAGTTGTTCTCATCAACCTTTTTTCCCCTCATTCCGATGTACCAATTTCTTCCAAGTGGAGTGTTCCAAACTGCAACACAAGGTTCATTCAGAGGAATACCATCAGACTCTTCTAGGATTTCTACATCTTCCTCAGTATCAACGCTCACATTATTATCATTATCTGTCGTGCAAGAAAGCAGAATGGAGTTTTCATCTGGAAATAAAACTTCTTCGTCTGCATCTTCATCATGGTCACCAGAAAGAAGAATTCCCAAATTTATTTTCATCTCTCTGTCACTCATTCCATTTACCCTCTACAGCTCTGGGTTATCCTGGAAATCGTGCTTGCAAATCAGTTTACGAAACAATAGTTCATTCCTCAGCATCATTTTTTTCGTTTTCTCATTTTGTTTTTCTTTCAGTGCTCTCTCAACCTCTTTTACTGAGGCAAAGGGACCACTATGCTCTTTGCATTTGCTAAGAAAAATTGCTGACCTCTCCTTTGAGTGGATAGCTTTTCGGCACTTTTCTGCAAGCTTTACCTTCGTGATCTCCTGTTGAGCTTCGAACCATTTTTGTTCTTCGACATCAAGCAACTTAGCTATGGCTCTGGTTTCTTTCTCAATTGATGATATGTTGGTCTCGTACAGCGTCATACTGTCTTTCATACCACTGGCGGTGAATTTTCGATTGGAGCATGCTGCAGCACAGATGGCAAGTTTATCCATACATGACAAATCCCGTTCACATAAAAGATTGTGGTCAGGAAGTTTTTCAGCCACTTCAGGATTAACCTTGGTGAGATCTGTTGCTCTTAGATTGTTTTCATCGACATCTACAATTCCATACTCACGTCCACGTTGACGTTTCAGATCCACAGCTGCCTGTTTACAGAATCTGTCTGATGTGTATTCCCAATGGCGTGTCTGGTTCATTAACGTTGAAAGAGTAGTCGACTTTATACCTTATCAATGTTTCCATCTGACAATTAACAAGGTCGTCATGCAGCAATGGAAGGATACGTAGCAGAGATTTCGGATTTTCCATCTCACACATGTTCAGAAAGGGAAGTGTGATCTTGTAGGTGAACCAAGCAAGACACTGCAACGCTGTCTTTATGTAATCAATCTGCAGGTAAAGCTCAGAAGTTTGCACTAGTTGATTGACAGTATCAATGCAGCTGCACTGTAGCCCAGCAAAGCAAATCGTCTTTCCTTATACAAGCTGAATTTTGTCGTCGTGTTGCACAAAATGTCGTCGAATTCGTCATAGATGGATGATTTATGCCCATCATTGGTCACCATTTTACACAGAGCATTGATTGCTGCTACAACGACACCTTTTGACAAGAATGAACGAAGGGATGGCTTACGTTTGCACACCTTTCCTTTCAGATCTGACTTTTCTTCAATATCTTTCAAAACAAAAAGATTTCCAACATCAAAAGCTTCACATGTGTGGGACACACAGGAGATGTAGAGGTACATGATTGGAAGAGAGAGACGCAGCGATCAGCTGTTCAATTTGGAGATTCTTCTGAACAGAGTCTGTTATGACAGCTGTCAGTTTTTCCCAAATCAAAGCTTTATTGCACCCTACTGTCAGAGACAAACGATTAAGTAATGCCAAAAAAAGATTTACAATGTTCCTTCGATCTTCAACTGCCATGTTTAGTGAACGCAGACGAAATTTCTTCCCACTGGAAGTTTGACTCACCAATGATGGCCACTCACCATTTAGTCTTTTGCGGGTTGTGGTGTCATAGTGGAAGGTTACCACATCAGATGGAGTAGTATCAAGAAGTGCTAAGACAGCATTCCTTTCTTCCTGGATTGCCATCAAGTGCTTCATCTTCCGAATCGTCTTTGCTGATGGGAGAACATACTTATATTGTATATATTCTTCCTCAGTGTGAGGTCGTTTATTCTTCGGCGGTTCAACTTCATCTTTTTCAACATCAGCTTTCAGAGCGTAGTTCAACCCCAGATGTTTCTTAGTCGCAACCTTATACGCCATCCGTACTGCTTCTGGAGAAATGTTTGCGGCTGATGAGGAAGCAGCCAGTGCAATCTTGATGGAGTCAGTAAATGTTTTGCTTCCTTCACGGAGATTGAAAGTCATATCTGTCTGAACTCCAACTTCATTACAGCTGACTGTGGTATGTACCCTCCCTGACCGCTGCACAGCAAAATTGATATTAGTATCACTATCGTCGAGAGTACTGTTCATTATTGTAACCCTTTCTTCTTTCTCTGTAACTGAAATAGCCATCTCTTGCTCCTCTCTTTCCTCCGTCTCAACAACCATTGATTTATGTTCTTCACCGATATGCATGTTGTCAATTATGACCTTCCGGTTGAGTGCAACTTGATCAAAGAAAAACTGTTTCTCATTTGCATCAAACGTCTCCACGTCAACACCCTTTCCCAAGATATTGAAAAGAATGTGATTTTTTGTCTTCCATTGAATCAAGTTTGACCTCTTCGATCCATGGCCCTTCTGAACTTTGCTATTGTACTCTCTCAAGTATCGATCAAGTTTATCTTTCACTCCTTTTATTGTTGTTAGTTTAATGTCTCTTCCAAATGCTCTTTGCTAGTGAGCCAGCAGACACAGAGGAAATTCATGGAGATGCTTTTTCTGTTTTGTAGATACATAAGTTGGAGCATGATGAACTATGGCCAAAACGCACTCATGTACAGTTGGGAGGTTTCCAAGCAAAGTGAAATCCCAATCATCGTACTGGTACTTTGTTCCACTCATCCTATCTTCTCAACTAAACTGAACTGAAAACAAAAGAAAATAATTATTAAACTGCTTGAATATAACAATGCAATGGTTTCGACACTACAATGGTTTCAACTATCTACAGCCATTCATAACCATTGTAGAGGTTTGGGAACCAATTACGTTGCTTAACGGACGATTTTGGCTAATTTGGGCTATTTTTCACTAGTTTTTGGCTATTTTACATTCATGAAAACCCTTTCACAGCCTGAAAATGGTCCTAAATTAAAGTACTATATCAGATTTAACCATCTATATCCATTCATAGCTTTTGAGGATGTTTTAGGACCTGAAATGTTGCATGAAACCGCTTTTTCACCGAAAAATGATGGATTTTGAGTCCTGTGGAGCCCTAACGGCTATTTTTGGCCTGCACCTTCTGAATTTTGCAAAATTTTCAAAATGTTTGATTGTTTAGTGTTATTTATGTATAAATGAACACAAAAAAATACTACTCGCATGAATCTGAAATTTTCACCCATTACGTTCCACCCCTAATTACACATCTATTCTATAATTTGAGTATCATTTCTCTCCATGCAACGCATGTCCTCAACCCTCACTTTCCACGTTTCACTTCTATAGATCATAACACTTGATACACATGTCTAATAGACTCTTCCTTTGGTTGACAATGGTAATGCTCTGCTGGTTTATAATAGCAGAAGTTCCAAGAACTTACTTCGCCCACTCCAAACTCTAGCAATTACACTGGCATCTGCTCCACTCTGTGCTCTAATGATATCCCCTAAGTAACAAAACTTCTGGACAACCTTAATAGCTTCGCCATTCAGATATGCTTTCTCAATATCTGAGTTCACACCCATCTCCATTGTCTTACATTTCTTGCATACAAACCGGTTATACTCTTTCAACCTACGAGTAATTTAACTGCACTTCTTGTGTACCTGATGCTTACAAGTACCACAAAATAAAAAATGAGGAGTACAACCGAAACATGTATGCACATATGTAACCAATAAAATTTGTTTAAATGAAAAATTTATACTATATATGTATATATATATAAAGAGATAGTGAGAGACTTTCTTTTTATTTATTGTATTGCCACTCGGACTTAGGGTAAGTGGTAGGGTTAAGTAAGGGCATTTTATTTCATGACTTTTGATACTGAACTTTAATCAGAAACAAACTATACAATAGATTGTCCATCAACATGGATGGCTAAAATCTGATTTCGAAACTAATTCAAACGAGAAAATTTAATTTTAATTAAAAAAATCATTAAATAAAATCTATACCCATCAACGGTATAGGACTTCAACCACTAGTGTGTCTCTCCCTCTTGAACAGGGTGTAATAAAAAGAGGGTCTAACCTAATAGATCCCGCAGTCTATTAAGCTCCAGCCCTTTCCCCTCACCACAATGTGGCATCCCTGTACTTGTTTTACAAGTACTTCCACGGAATGCACTCCAACGAACTTACTGCACTTGTATTCCATCAATGTAAATAACCCCCAACTCTTTCACTGTAGACGTCTTCAGATGCCAGAAAATTTTCTATCCTAATAATTTCTTTCTTTGGAATCCCTTCCCTGCTCCCCCGACTGTACCAAGATGCAGAAATTTAAATGTAATGTGAACAAATATCTTGTTGCATAACTCCCCATATGATGCTTCTTATAAATCTGGCCCCTAATCACAGTAGCCCTTATGTCTCAGTGGCAATATGCCTTGTTTGGGTTGAATTAAAAGTAAATTATAGTATATGTATATATATATATATATATATATATATATATATATAAATGGCATCAGCAACATGTAGCCATACATAAGGATAAGACTTGTAAATATTTCCATTTTCATCTCCCATAAAAAGTGTGTGCTTATTCTTCTTGCTTATTCAACAAACTTTCATATAGGCAAGTCTTTCATTCATGAATATAAAACGAAAAGTTTTTTTTTTTCTTTAAAGTATGTGTCGATTGGTTGATTGTAACTTGCAATGTGATTGGCTAGTTCTGGCTAAACCTACTTGGCTGGCAGCTCACCAACAAAACCATGATGGAAACTGTACTACAATCTTTGGTAAAGAAAACAACTTTGTTTACAAGTTAATATAAAACTCATTATATTGTTATGCATCTACAAATAGATACAGTAAACTTCATTAGTTATGGGAACTGCTTCATGAGAGTAGACAAGTGGAATTTGTTTTTTACTATCAAAAGCATAATCCTGGGGAGGAGGAAGCATGCATCAAAGATAGCCTTTTAACCAAAGACTTTATCACCCCTGATCGCCTTCTTAGTCTTATGTTAGATGTAGCCACCAAAGAAAATATGTCATGCTGGTTTATTTGTGTGTGTGTGTGTGTGTGTGTGTGTGTGTGATTATATATATATATATATATATATATGAAAAAAAAAACAATATTATTTATGTATTCATCAACGTTTCATCTATTTCAAGACTTCCTCAGAATGATTGGCCTGAAGAAATAATACACAAGTACACAATATTTGAAACAGTAGGAGTAGGAATAGAAAAGCTCAAAAGGCAGCTTATGAAAAGATAAATTATGAACTGTAAGTAGATGGTAGCAGTGGGGAAAATTGAGTTAACTGTAGAAAGTGTGTGGTAGCAGTCAGAATTATTAAAACGATGACTGCAAAAATGTGTGCGTGCATATGTTTGTGTGTGTATATATATATATATATATATATTTCGGCAGCAAGTCGTTTATTAGGCATGTGTCGTTGAAGATCATGGAGTTCTGTCTTTTATGATCTTTCTGGTCAGTTTCTCGACTCTGCGAGCGATTCGTCGGGTTTCTGGTAGAGATGGGCGGTTTTACCGAAAAACCGCGGTTTTTCGGTTTCGTCTCCATACCGAATAGTTTTGTTTTTTTTTCAACCGTAACCGTTCAGTATTGTGTTTTTACTACAGTAAGCCACCATATACAAGGAAACACGGTTGAAAAGATTTTCCGATTTGAATAAAATGGAATATTACCAAAAAATGTTATATTAGTAAGAGGACAGATTGAACAAATATATGATAAAAACATTTAATTGACTTGTAGGAAGAAATCTTTGTTTACAGTTTGTTTATCATTAACATTTTGAATTTCCAAATGAAAAAAAGAGAAATACGACAGACAACATGACATCATATTTTTAGCATTTTCAAATGAAAAAGAAAAAATCAAACGCGTTCCGTATGATGTCGAAAATCTATTTGATTCACAATATTTCATTTTCATCATCATTTTTGCTTAATTTTATTTGTAAAATTATTTTGTTTGTTTAAATAAATTTTCGTTTTTTAATTTCTTGCATTTCTGAGTTATATTTTAGCTTCTGATGGGTTAAAGAATTAGATAGAATGTATATTCAAACTCAGTTTTATTCTTCAGAAATCTTTCATGAATCTTTGGTCACTGTTTTAACGAGTTAACTGTTGAAAAGGTATCAGAACTTTGATTACAACAGTCAACACCTTAAAACTTACGAATAGGCTATATTGCCGGTCCCGGCAAAATAACGATTCCTGCGTTATTTTGCCGGTTCATGTATATTTAACTAAATTGTTAAACATACAGTGACGCCCGGCACAATAACGAGTCCTACGTTATTTTGCCGGCTCGTGTTTATTTAACTATAAATTACTTTTTTTTATTATTTAAATTATTTTTTTTGTATTATTTAAAACTTTATCAAACGAAATTTTATTTATAATTTAAAACTTTGCCTGATTGTTTTTTTTGTTTTTTTTTTATTTAAAACTTATCCTGATTGATTTTTTTTGTTTGTTTTTAATTAAACTTATCCTGATTGATTTTAAGCGACAATATATTTTAAAATAACGATAAAATTAATTTTTACTTCCGGTTGATTCGATTAGGAGTGAACTCTTCAAAATTACGACTTATTTTATGATTTCATTGAAAGAACATTTAAAAATAGAAACTGTTTAAATCCAGTGATTTTCTGTATATTTTAACATTATCGAAGTTTTTCTTCATAAAGAAAATCAGAATTTTACATTAGAATCTTTCCTTTGTAAAGCACATTTTTAACAAGTTAATTCAACAACTTAATAACTTCATTATTTTTAAAAGTTTGGCTTTGGTTCAAGGATTACGAAGCAACACCTATTAAAGCACATTTTTAACAAGTTAATTCAACAAGTAAATGTTACCAAAGGCAACATAAATTATTCTTCTACCTACCTGTATAAGTTTATTTGTTTATTTTATTATTTATTTTTATTTAAAAAAAATAATTTATCAAAATAAATAATAAAATAAACAAATAAACTTATACAGGTAGGTAGAAGAATAATTTATGTTGCCTTTGGTAACATTTATTTGTTCCTTATTTTTTTCTTTATATATGACTTTCCTTAATTTCAATTACTTAAATCGAGAGCAGACTTAATAATGTTGGGAAAATTCATCAACATTAATTATATTATGAAAAGTAACTAAATAAAAATAAACCGAAAAGAAAAATAGTATTTTTTTTAATAATAAAGGTAAAATATCTATTTTAAAATGATTGCGATTGTTTGGTTTATTTGAGCCATGCCTACTGGTGCCCGTGGTATCTCCGGCTCCCGTGGCGGGTATAAAAAGTGCTGCCGCTTCACAATGTTTGTTTGTAAAACAATTCAACCTTGGATTAAAATGTGTAGCAGTTGAAAATAAAAATTGAATGAACGAAAATATTAGAGACAATTAGATTCTTTAGCCGGATTTCAGATGCTTGTGTACGAATGGGGTCCCAATATTTTCGTCTGCAAACAGCAATTCGTAAAGAAATTACATCAGATACGCTTTACAGCAAATGAAATCCGACTAAATAGTCTAATTGTCTCTAATATTTCCGTTCATTTAATTATTTTACTTTTAATGTTTTTTTGTATTAAAAGCAGATATTTCTTTAACCGACACAATAGGGCAGGTCGATTTTATTTTATTACTTTAACCGACACAACTGATGTTGAAAACAAATTGTTTTTAAATATTTGCCCTTATTTATTTCATTACCTTTTCTTTCGCAAGGCCATAAAAATTAGGTTTAAAAAAAAAAAAAATGAACCGGCATAATAACGATCCCTTTACATTAGTAAATAATTATTGTGCCGGGCGTCACTGTATGTTTAACAATTTAGTTAAATATACATGAACCGGCAAAATAACGCAGGAATCGTTATAATTCATATCATGGAGAATGATTCAGTCACAAAATTATCGAAACAGTGGCATAATTCAACTAAACGTTACTAATCATCACACAAGAGAATGAATAGCTTCCATAGTAAAAAAATTTTTTTCAAAAAAACCGAAAAACCGAACCGTAAACCGAGGTTTTAAGGAAAAAAAACCGATACCGAAACCAAAATTTCAAAACCGCCCAACTCTAGTTTCTGGTATCAATTGATGGATCATGGCGCCTAATGTTGTGTCTTGGCCATTTCTCGAGCGCTTTCGGTCTCGCGACCGTCTTCAGGAGTTTCTGTGTTGTTGTTTGTAAAGAGCCGTATTTATGGTTTTATTTTTGGTATATCTAATTATTTGCATATGTATATATATATATATATATATATAATAAATAAAAATAAAATAAATACACTAAATTAATAAATAAATTAAGTAAATAAAAGGATAAAGATATATATATGTATATATACATATGGAAATAATTAGATATACCAAAAATAAAACCATAAATACGGCTCTTTACAAACACAGAAACTCCTGAAGACAGTCGCGAGACCGAAAGCGCTCGAGAAATGGCCCAAGACACAACATTAGGCGCCATGATCCATCAATTGATACCAGAAACCCGACGAATCGCTTGCAGAGTCGAGAAACTGACCAGAAAAATCATAAAGAGGGAGAACTCTGTGGTCTTCAATCACACATGTCTAATGAATATATATATATATATATATATATATATATATATATATATATATGGGAAGAGAAGGATGAAGGTAATCCGACGTGATGGTAAAATGAAAAAGGAAAACCAAAAACTGGATGTTTTTTATGTGTACATCAACGTTTCGTCTTTATTTATAAGACTTCATCAGGATGATGATATAGGGAAAAGATATCATGCAAGCACGGATACATGTAGGGTAGACATGTTGGGAAGAAAAATAAAGTAAAATGAAAAATAATGGCAGCGTCTTGCTGGACGTCCGTACTTGTTAGAGAATGAAAAATGAGTGGGAGAAAAAGGGGAAGGGTGGAGGGAGCAAGGACTACTGTGGCTGGCGATGAGAGAAAGAGGTGGGGGATGAGCAGGGGTAAAATGGATGGCAGAGAGAGATTGGAGGAAGAGGGGGAGGGGGTGTTTGACCAGATGGCTGTGGTCGAGATTGAAGGGGAAGAGTGAGTTGGAATGTTTGTGTGTGGGGGGTGTATGCAGGGAAATGGGGATGGGTAGAGAGGGAGGGGGGGCTGTGATTTTGGTGGATGGGCGAAAGTTATGGTCTTAGAGAGCGTTTGAAGAAAATGAGGGAATTTAAGAAGAGGTATGGGAGAAAATGGATGAGAGGGGGAAGAGGGAGGATTTGTCGTGATAGGGTGTGAAATATTTGAAATATTTGGAAAATGATAGCAATGAGTGAGGGATTGGAGTGGGTGGGGGAGGGGGGTGATTGAAAGGGTGGGTGAGGAATATATTTGAAACATGAGAAAGTTTATTTGGACTGTAGTATTAAAAATGTGAGGGAAAAAAAAAAAAAAAAAAAAAAAAAAAAATGAGGAAAAAATAAGAGAAGATTCAGGGAGAAAAGGGAAGGGTGTGGGTGAATGGAAGAGTGTCATAAGGTTAGAGATGAAAATAAAAGTTAGCCATGATCAGGCAAAAGACTTTGTTCTGTGAGGATGATCTTGCTTATTAAGGGTGATAGGTTAAAGAAACCATTTCGCTGCTTGATAGTAGTGGAGGATGTGATGAGTGCAGTTTCCAATAATCTTCGCCGAGATTTGTTGTGGATGTGTTTAGTGATTTTGGCTTGTTCAAATTTGAATGCATGACCATATTCTAGAGCATGGGAGAAAAGTGCACTAAGAGGGTTGTTGTTTTTTATATCCCTTTTATGTTCATTTAATCGTTTCTTTAATTCACGTTGTGTTTCTCCCACGTGGGAGAAACACAACGTGAATTAAAGAAACGATTAAATGAACATAAAAGGGATATAAAAAACAACAACCCTCTTAGTGCACTTTTCTCCCATGCTCTAGAATATGGTCATGCATTCAAATTTGAACAAGCCAAAATCACTAAACACATCCACAACAAATCTCGGCGAAGATTATTGGAAACTGCACTCATCACATCCTCCACTACTATCAAGCAGCGAAATGGTTTCTTTAACCTATCACCCTTAATAAGCAAGATCATCCTCACAGAACAAAGTCTTTTGCCTGATCATGGCTAACTTTTATTTTCATCTCTAACCTTATGACACTCTTCCATTCACCCACACCCTTCCCTTTTCTCCCTGAATCTTCTCTTATTTTTCCTCATTTTTTTTTCCCTCACATTTTTAATACTACAGTCCAAATAAACTTTCTCATGTTTCAAATATATTCCTCACCCACCCTTTCAATCACCCCCCTCCCCCACCCACTCCAATCCCTCACTCATTGCTATCATTTTCCAAATATTTCAAATATTTCACACCCTATCACGACAAATCCTCCCTCTTCCCCCTCTCATCCATTTTCTCCCATACCTCTTCTTAAATTCCCTCATTTTCTTCAAACGCTCTCTAAGACCATAACTTTCGCCCATCCACCAAAATCACAGCCCCCCCTCCCTCTCTACCCATCCCCATTTCCCTGCATACACCCCCCACACACAAACATTCCAACTCACTCTTCCCTTCAATCTCGACCACAGCCATCTGGTCAAACACCCCCTCCCCCTCTTCCTCCAATCTCTCTCTGCCATCCATTTTACCCCTGCTCATCCCCCACCTCTTTCTCTCATCGCCAGCCACAGTAGTCCTTGCTCCCTCCACCCTTCCCCTTTTTCTCCCACTCATTTTTCATTCTCTAACAAGTACGGACGTCCAGCAAGACGCTGCCATTATTTTTCATTTTACTTTATTTTTCTTCCCAACATGTCTACCCTACATGTATCCGTGCTTGCATGATATCTTTTCCCTATATCATCATCCTGATGAAGTCTTATAAATAAAGACGAAACGTTGATGTACACATAAAAAACATCCAGTTTTTGGTTTTCCTTTTTCATTTTACCATATATATATATATATATATATATTCAAGGATATTATAAAAGAGTATTGTATAAATATATTTTCAAAAGTATCAAAGTTGCTTCTTCATTACAACACAAATTGCTGTTTTTGTTTGATGCAAAAAAAAAAAAAATACAGTCCATTTTCTTTTTATTCATTCCAATTGTTTGTAAGTATGTGCATTATTTATCAATATTCAAATAGTTTTACATTCTCCATTTAAAGTATAAAATCATTTATTAACTTATATTTTTAAAAACATATTTTAAGCTAATTATTTCCAAAATCAACTCATTATTTTCTGATAAGAATATTTTTTTTGAAAAATCCGGAATTTAAAGGACATACATGAACTCACTTCTGTTTATTTTTAGTGAATATTAAGAAAATATTCACTAAAAATATATATGTAACTATTTATATATATATATGTGTGTGTGTGATTATCTTCACTCTAATTTAACTAATACATACATATATATATATATATATATATATATATATATATGTGTGTATATGTGTATGGCCGACATGGAAGGTTTCTTTACAGTCATATGCATCCCTTGATCTCTTCGGATTCATCCTGGAGTTTTGATCCTAGAAACATTCTCTTACGATTGTAACTATATTTTCTTGCAAAATGACTGATGAACATAATTTAAATATTTTTTTGACTTATTTTTTTCTGTTTAAGGAATTCCATAATTTCTGTTTTTGGCTTAAACTAAGGGTTCTAAAGCAAGTTTTATAGTAAATGCTTAGATAACCATTGTTTACTTTGCAGATTTTCTGGAAACACGTAAATCGATTGAGTTATTTTGGCTATAGATTATTATAAGATAGAAATCTCTCTTTCTCTCTCTAATATATATATATATATATATATATATATATATATATATATATATATATATATATTGCATGGTTCTTTCCCTTAGGAGATAAAACTCTCTTTAGAATCACAGTACTTGTGTTTACATTGAAAGAATACGAGGCGTATTTCTCTCGCATTTCAAAGCGTAATCATTGCATTGGTTGAATGGTTACAAGACCAGAGTTCATAATACTTGGATCCGAGGTTCGAATTGTTCAACCGGCGATACGGTTATGTAATTTTATACTGACGAGTGTAAAATAAAAATGTGAAACATATATATGTCTATGGACATCAAAATATTTATTTATTAATAATATATATATATATATATATTTATTATTTGTAGTCAAACTTTGAAGGTTTTATATTTTTATTTATTATTGAAGAGATTAAACATGGCACTAGTTTGTTTTGAAAATGATGCATCCATAAAAATGTTTACAAATATAAGTTTTTTTTTTTGCTTTGTTTTCTTTTAGATGCTGTTCTGGTCTTTTTCTTCCGATGAAGTTTGGATAATTCAAAATATTTTTGCATACCTTGTTTGTCTGGATAAACGATGAAACGACCATAGAGAATGAACTTCTTCAATGATAAATAAAGATATAGTCGCTGGGATATGCATTTTATTGTTTATTTATAGATATAACTAACAAATATATGCTCTCTCCCGTCACATATTTTTGCTAGCCAGCATGTTATGCTGAACGAATATATTCTACACTGATCCCCAAAAGAGGATGTTATGACTGAAAGCATAGTATTATGACGAACGCCCACACCCCCACCCCAAATGGAGAAGATAATCATGGAAGGATTGTATCATGAGGCACAAACATATACTATACTGCTCCAAATAAAAAGAAGTAATATTTGGGGGATCGCCCCCATAAAATGGTTACGGTAATGCTTGTGAGTATGGTATCACGGATGCTACCCCCAAAGGGGAAAGTAGTCCCTGGGAAGATGGTCTCATGACACCAGAACAGATATTACATTACCCCCTCTCCCAAAGGAGAATGTAATAACTAGGAAGATTGCCCCACCCCCTTAAAAAGTAATAGGTAATTATTGGGAAGACGATCTTATTACAAAACTAAATCATTTTTTTTTTCATTCATTAAAAAAATGACTAGCCATAAAAACATTATTTTTATAGTTACTTGGCTTTTGGCTAAGATCAAAGTGTAATATCTGTTCTCAGCATACCAGTGATCTCAGACGTTTAACTATTGACGAAAATATTGCATATATAAGAAAATATGACAATGCAAAATTACAACTGTATATTACAAAATATTAATTTATTAGAAGATGTTTATATAATAAATATGCAAATTAAGAAGACCTAAATGTTTTTGAGAGTATTCGCAGTTTCCTATATATACTGTATTAAAAAAGTTTTTGTTGTGTCATAGAATTAAATAAGCAGGACCTGTTTTGATGTTAATATAGTTAGGATAGATGAAAAATATTTTACATTTATTCATATGTGTATGTATATATATATATATATATATATATATGAGAGAAAGGAAGGATGAGAGTAATCCGACGTAATAAGAAATGAAAAAGGAAAAACCAAGAGATATTTTTTATATATTCATCAACGTTTCGTCTTTGTTGTAAGACTTCAGGATGATAATTTTAAGAAAAATGTCATGCAAGTACGTCGAAATATTGGGTTGACACTATTGACTTCTCGCAGCCTGGACCCTCGTCCAGCACTCTTAATAGCCACAACTACTACTTTTTCTTATCAAGCCATCATGTCAACCCGATATTTCGATGTACTTGCATGGCCTTTTTCTTTAAATTATCATTCTGAGGAAGTCTTACAATAAAGACGAAACGTGATTAATATATAAAAAATATCTCTTGGTTTTTACTTTTTCATTTCCCATATATATATATATATATATATATATATATATAAAGATAATACTTTAAAGATATAAATAATATCTTTAGCCAGTAGACTATCAGGATAAAAAACAAAGCTCAATATAGTGTATAGAGCAATAATATTAATTGAATGACATAATAAAATGAGAAATTAATCAGATTTTATTAAAGTTCAAAAACAAGGAGAGATATTGCGTCCTTAACTCATGACTTTTCAAAGAAAATCTTCTCCTCAGAGGACCATTACCGCAATGACATTACTGCAGGTAATACAAATTAAGCTTTGAAAATATATAAAAATATATGAAAAAGATACATATAAAACATCAGATATATCGGCCAAAAACACACTCTTTTGTTAAATTTATGCAGTTCATCCAAGTCATAAGGTTTATATTTATATATATATATATATATATATATATATATATATATATATATACACACACACTATGTTTCCCCAGATGTTATCAGGATGACTGTTGAAAATAAGCTCTCACTAGCTATTTTCCCCAAACGATAAGTGTGTCAAAGGGCCTCTGGCAACTTAATCCAGCTCGTAGCCTTCTCCTGACAGAAATGTCTAGAACAGACAGAAGAAGTAATAAGAGCGATACTGTGCCTTGAAACAACTTTCTTAACAGTTTGTTACTCATGGATGAATATCTAAGAGAAGGATCACAAATTTCAACACAGGGTTAGATGGGGATCCTTAGCCATGTCTATGGCAACCAATATAGGAGAAGGAAACCAGTGTATAACTTTTAGCCAGTGTGATAACCCGTCATCTTGCCTTGGCATGTTACCAGCTTATAATCATGGAAACTCAGTGAGTGGTGCTTGTGTTATACAAGCATTTGTCATTAAAATTCACTGATGTACAGATGTTTCTCTGCGATTCCAACCATCATCTAAAGGCGCTCTTGTATAAGCAGTAACCGATCTGAGGGAGATAACTATTTTTCTTAGCTGCCGCTATTCCGAATTCGCTTATACTTTGGCAAGGGAGATAACTTTGTTTATCGCAGCATGAAAGAAAACTTTTCTTTTAATGTTTATATAAAGTGTATACAATTTGTGGCATGTAAATAAAAGTGCTTAAAAGTTATTTTGAACGGGTTAGGGGTAGGGTTAGGGTTTTTAACGCATTTCAAAACCATAACATGTTTTTTTTTATTAATAAACAAAGGTATCTACCTTGCCAAAGTATAAGCGAATTCGGAATAGCGGCAGCTAAGAAAAATAGAGTTATCTCCCTCAGATCGGTTACTGCTGATACAAGAGCGCCCATCTAAACATACTAAATGTTTATGGCAATGGAAGCACACAGTCACAATTCTACACATAGGCAAAATAAATCTTATTGCAACACCACTGTTGCATTTTCATAGAAACCATCTTTGGTGGAGGTTCTAGTGACTGAGCAGCCCTGTTTAGGAGAGCACTGCTCACCGAGGTGTAAAAGAGGGTGCTAAAAAAGGATTCACCAAAATGTGTCTGCTACATCAATACTGGTTAATCGCCTGTGGCCAACAGTGTATTTTGACAATGGAGAAACGTGATGAGGCAGCAATCATCTGTGAGATGCAAGAAATCATCATCATATCTATCTTGTCATCTTCATAACATTGTTGGGTATTTATCCCTTTTATACATCAGATTATATATATATATATATATATATATATATATGTGCGTGATAATTATGGAATTAGTAATGAAAAATGAAAAAAGGAAAACCGAAAATTGTTAATATGTTATATGTTAATAAAAGCACACAGTCACAATTCTACACATAGGCAAAATAAATCTTATCGCAACACCACTGTTACATTTTCATAGAAACCATCTTCGGTGGAGGTTCTTGTGACTGAGCAGCCCTGTTTACCGACGTGTAAAGGAGGATGCTAGAAAAGGATGCATTATTTAAAAAAATAAGAAATGAGAAAATCTTTGAATAAAAACATAACGTTGATGAACATATTAACAATTTTCGATTTTCTTTTTTTCATATATATATATATATATATATATATATATATATATATATATATCACATACACACGGTGGCCCACTTAAAATTAGTCAGATCCCTTGAAGAATATGTTGCTTTCTGATCCAAGTTTTTTGATTGTCTCGTGCTTTGAAAAATCTAATATATGTCTCTCTCTATATATATATATATATCACAAATTCAGAAAAATATTGTCACTGCAAAAGTACAAATTCATCACTCATTACATGAAAAATATTTAATTCTAACATCGTTCATAATACCTTGTAACTATTACTATACAAAAGAGAAATATTTCTTTATGTTTGTATTTTTTTCTCGTTGAAATTTAAAAATTCTACTATGGCATTCTTCAGGTGTACTATTAATTGACTGTGTTGTTTAACACTTATTTAAATTTAAAATCATCATATTTAAATATTTAATTAAGGCAATGCACATTTATTTAAAAAAGGGATAGCATCAGCAAATAATATTTTAGACAGCTGTCTGTCCTTCCCATGGAGAAGAACAGATTCAGATCTATTGTCTAATTACAAAAAAAAAAAAAAAAAAAACAAATAAAGAGAATTTATTTTCACAGCAAGCTGTGACTTGTTTCTCAGTCACAACCCTCCCATAAGATTAAAAGATGAGCTATAAATAAAGTAGTGGGTTAAAAATTAAAAACTTTGTATAGAATATATATATATATATATATATATATATATATATATATATATATATATAAATAAATAAATAAATAAATAAATCAACTTAGGTATATCTATATCTTTATATATTTGTATGTACAGGAGTCACCCGTAAACTAATAAACCGATCTGCTAGGCGTAAGGGTGGGAAATGTAGGCTATATTTAGTTTTAGTTTTATGCAAATGCGACAAAGAAGGGATTGAAGCCCATATTCAGATACCTCTAATTTTTGTGAAAGTTTAACAATAGGTATTAGACATCAATTAATATATATTCCCCAAATTTTAGTTTCTTTGGAATATTTTGAAGGGATTTTAGGAGGCAGAATATGGACACAAACTCGCATTTAAAAAATAAAATATCAGATCTGCATTATATTTGATGAATAGTCATTAAGCTTAAACCCTAAAAAAATCATGTAATGGATTTTGATCAAAATTACAATAAGGATTTCAGATATAAGGTTTAGTATCATTATATCATGGTTTTAATTTTTATAAGGAGACATAAAAGTGGTGCAAAACTTATGTTTAGGGATTTAATTTTACCCATCCTACAACGAGTATTCTTTTAGTATATATGTCTCATTTTCTAACATAAAATCATCTTGCTGGATTTTCGTGTTTACTGGGCAAGGTCGCTAATTAAATCCATTTGTTAATTGTAAGTACTTTTATTTGCAGCATATAAACACCCAATACCGTACAGCCTGGTTTCAAATACAGTATAAATGCATTTTTTTTAAAAAATTACTATATAATAAATTAAAATAAATTACACACACACAGAGATAGAGAAATAATGTATATGTATACATTTTAAATTTACCTTCACATAAAATTTGGAAAGTTTAAACTTATCTTTAAACATTGTTGTAATGATATAATACATCTGGGGAAAGTGACATGATCGTATAGTGGGTCCTCACATTACTGGAAGCCATGTAACTCCCCCAAAAGCGTCCAAGTGTTGTTTGTCGGTTAAATCCAGGAAAATTAATTCGAGGTTTTACTGTGTGTGTGTGTGTGTGATACCTGTCAGTGTTTCAATGAACTGCATTCTTTCTTTAATAGGTGAGTTTCTATTTTTTTGTTTTGTTTTTATCTCTATATTAAATTTAAGTTCTTTTCAAAAGTGTTCATCTGTAAAATCGAGAACAAAAAATACTAACCTCATTTTCTTTATTCATGAAAAATTGTCTATATTAGACTTACTGGTGACATGTTAGGTCACACCCACTGCCACTATTTTATTTTGATTTCATTCAAAAAGTCCAACTGTGACAAATCTGTCAAGACTTTCTTTTTGCATAACTAAAAAATAAAAAAAATCTCTTTACGTCTATATTATCTTTATTATAATTATATAGAAGTATTATTATTTTGTTTTCATCTATATACAATAGATGAAAGTAACGAGACTTAATATTTTGCCATCAAATTTACATATGTGTTTGCGGTGTGTACAGACACGTATGTAAATTAGTTTGTAATGCTAAAAAAAAGTCACTCTTTCGCTATAAATATTAGTGGTTGAATCAAAATACACGAGTCATTGCGAGACAAATACATAGATAGCTAAGCGAGAGAGTTCCGTTAATTCTAATCATGGCTTATAAGAACAATTAAAAAAAGTTTGTTTTCAAACATAATCCAAGAACTAAGGTATATTTTTAGCATTTATTTTGTGTAATTGAAGTATATAGATAAAAATTCTTAGTGAGACAAACTTTGCTCTACTCATATTTTAATATAATATATATATATATATATAGTAGCGTGAAAATATATCTATTGCAAGTAAACAACACAAAGGTGTCCATGTTTCATTCCCACAAGAAAATCATCAGTGTGATGATTTTCTGCAGGAATGGAACATGGACGCCTCTGTGTAGCTTACTTGCCATAGATATATTTTCATGCTACTACTAAGCTCTACTCGTGTATTGAGCACTGTAAGTAAATACTGAAAATATATACACAATATATTATATCACCATATACTATTTTCTGTGTATATACATGAAATAGTAAAATATATATAAGTTGCAGTTAATGCTTTGTTTATTCACACTCCTCCTTGGACTTTGGAGATGAAACTAACTAAATTACCCAGGGTACTTAGAAAAATATATTTGATTTAGATCAAAAGGGGTACAAAATTATTGTGAGGTCTGCAATTGCGCCGGGCATCCAATAATAGGAAATATGATTGTTTTACTTCATCTTATATTATTTATATAAAATGAAAATT
Organism: Sepiola atlantica; assembly: GCA_963556195.1. Classification (NCBI taxonomy): domain Eukaryota; kingdom Metazoa; phylum Mollusca; class Cephalopoda; order Sepiida; family Sepiolidae; genus Sepiola; species Sepiola atlantica. Next base: position 210,952,470 of record OY744515.1, on the reverse strand, counting down.
ATAGAAATTAAATTAAAATATAATAGATATATTAATAAAAGAGTTCAGGGTTTGGGGCAAGAGTATATGGAGGTTCTCATACATTCCGGCTTGAGAAATGCTGGGTATGGCCTCAAGGGAATTAACGACTTCAAATTTACGGAAAAGTTTACTTACACTCTCCCACACAGTCATATATAGAAGAGGTTAAAAAAAAATGTTTATATTAAAACTTCCGGCTCTCTACTTCTATCTCTCCCTCGGGGGACAAGGGGAGGGAAACGGGTAAGAACCCGTTTCCCTCCCCTTGTCCCCCTCTTTCTACTCTGCCCAGCCTATTCCTCTCTTGTTTTAATGTATTAAAATAATAATAATAATAATAATAATGTAAGTCATTCGCCTGAGCTTTCAGTTTTAAAGTTATTGCTCCCGAGCAACACTGAGTTATTGGTGATTTCTGGGGCCAACTCCTTGACTAATATAAATCATACTACTGAGAAATATTATGAGTTAGCTTAAATATGATTGGACGCCCCTCCCCCACCCCTCCAAAACAAGAAATAAAATTCCTATGCCCGAGGTCATTGTTTCCCCTCTGCATAATCCACACAAACATTTCATCCTGAGGGTGACAATATCACAGTGAAAGTATGTTGTTTTTGTTTAAATTCATAATAAAAAGTACCCTTTTCAATATAGGTTTTTTTTTTTTTAAATTTATTATTTAACGAAAATATTTTTATGCATTAAATGATTTTCTTCTAATCAGAAAGTTTCTTTATTCATTGTGAAATTGCAGACTATCTATATAATAATACACTAAAGCAATTTCATGTTTGTATATACGTTATCACACTTCACCTTTTTTTTAAAGGATGAGATCGCTCGATTGCTTAAGATACAATGCAAAAAAGTAATTTAAAAAAAATAATTTTAAAAAATTGTCATTTGATGTCGAACGAACTAAAATACACTTGTTGGCCTTAAATCTTTGTACATACATTTATGAACAATAACATTTTTAATCAATTTGGATT
>OY744515.1:210879173-210951254 GCA_963556195.1 Sepiola atlantica | reverse complement strand
AGAGAGAGAGGGGTGGAGAGAGAGAGAGAGGGGTGGAGAGAGAGAGAGAGGGGTGGAGAGAGAGAGAGAGGGGTGGAGAGAGAGAGAGAGGGGTGGAGAGAGAGAGAGAGGGGTTGGAGAGAGAGAAGAGAGGGGGTGGAGAGAGAGAGAGAGGGGTGGAGAGAGAGAGAGAGGGGTGGAGAGAGAGAGAGAGAGGGGTGGAGAGAGAGAGAGAGGGGTGGAGAGAGAGAGAGAGGGGTGGAGAGAGAGAGAGGGGTGGAGAGAGAGAGAGAGGGGTGGAGAGAGAGAGAGGGGTGAGAGAGAGAGGTGGAGAGAGAGGGGTGGAGAGAGAGAGGTGGAGAGAGAGAGGTGGAGAGAGAGAGAGGTGGAGAGAGAGAGAGGTGGAGAGAGAGAGAGGTGGAGAGAGAGAGAGGTGGAGAGAGAGAGAGGTGGAGAGAGAGAGAGGTGGAGAGAGAGAGAGGTGGAGAGAGAGAGAGGTGGAGAGAGAGAGAGAGGTGAGAGAGAGAGAGAGAGGTGGAGAGAGAGAGAGGTGGAGAGAGAGAGAGGTGGAGAGAGAGAGAGGTGGAGGAGAGAGAGAGAGGTGGAGGGAGAGAGAGAGAGAGGTGGAGGGAGAGAGAGAGAGAGGTGGAGGGAGAGAGAGAGAGAGGTGGAGAGAGAGAGAGAGAGGTGGAGGGAGAGAGAGAGAGAGGTGGAGGGAGAGAGAGAGAGAGGTGGAGGGGAGAGAGAGAGAGAGGTGGAGGAGAGAGAGAGAGAGGTGGAGAGAGAGAGGTGGAGAGGAGGAAGAAGGTGGAGAGGTGGAAAGAGAGGTGGAGAGAGAGAGGTGGAGGAGAGAGAGGTGGAGAGAGAGAGGTGAGAGAGAGAGGTGGAGAGAGAGAGGTGGAGAGAGAGAGGTGGAGAGAGAGAGGTGGGAGAGAGAGGTGGAGAGAGGTGAGAGAGAGAGGTGGAGAGAGAGAGGTGGAGAGAGAGAGGTGGAGGAGAGAGAGGTGAGAGAGAGAGGTGGAGAGAGAGAGGTGGAGAGAGAGTGGTGGAGAGAGAGAGGTGGAGAGAGAGAGGTGGAGAGAGAGAGGTGGAGAGAGAGAGGTGGAGAGAGAGAGGTGGAGAGAGGGAGGTGGAGAGAGAGAGGTGGAGAGAGAGAGGTGGAGAGAGAGAGAAAGAGGTGTGAGAGAGAGAGAGGTGGAGAGAGAGAGAAAGAGGTGGAGAGAGAGAGAAAGAGGTGGAGATATATATATATACACACATATATATGAGAGAGAGATATGTAGAGAGATATGTAGAGAGATACAGACACGGAAAAGAGATACAATTATAGACACAGAATTAGATAGAGATATACAAGACACAAATAATTTTTTTGTTGGAATTGTTCCCCTTGATTTTATTGAATAGAAATAAGCGAGACAGTTTTTTTTTTCTTTGAGTTATAACATGTTATTTTTCGACAGTTAAATGAATTCATAAACAAATAAACAAGTCTTGGACAAGTGATTGACACACAGACCCTATCCACTTCTATAGCAGTCAGGCACTTGGTAGGTCTTTTCCTGCCCTTGACATGCACTGCGCACAAGTTAAATAACTTTTCTTACGTCATCTGATCTTACCTCTGAGGTTAACAGCTGACCTATTCTCCACTCCCAGCTTTTCGGACAATACCATTCTTTTCTGGTTATGTTCTTTTGACCTACTTACATCATAGACCAGGAATGTTTTTTGCTTTGTTTATTTCTTTCCAAAATAATTTTTGTTCTCTTTATTTTGATCTCAAACCTGTATGCCAGTGATCCGGGTTCAAAACCCGCACCATGCCCCTTAACGTTACACGTGGTTGGTTCTTTAAAATACACAAATTTTGAAAGCACATCCAGATTTAGAGAATTTTAGAAATGTATTCTTATTGCAACACGAGTTAAAGAATTTGGGTTAGATTATATAATTTAAAGTTAGAATAAGCCAAGATAAAATTAAATGAAATAAATGCTACAAAAAATATCTATTTTTAAGTATTTACTTGTATACAGGGAGGTGACGGTGGTCAAGTAGATAACAGCATGGACTAACGACCTGGGTGTGCCAAGTTCGAATTTAGTTGGTTCCATAATATCACTTAGGGATATTCGCAACCATTACGTGGTCCCTCCTGCAAGAATGCCGACACCAGAAGTCAACAAAATTCTACCATGTTGATTCACACGAATTTACTTTACTTTTACTTGTATAGAAACTTCATCAAGAAAAAAAGACAACTTTATTTTGAAAACAAATGAGTATTTTTAAGTACAAAAAACAAACTAAATTCATCATGAAACTTATACAGGCCGGGCAACACCCACAAGCTCTATACGAGATACAAACATCACCCGACAAGTCCCGTACCGGGTCCAAACATCACCCGACAAGTCCCGTACCGGGTCCAAACATCACCCGACAAGTCCCGTACCGGGTCCAAACATCACCCGACAAGTCCCGTACCGGGTCCAAACATCACCCGACAAGTCCCGTACCGGGTCCAAACATCACCCGACAAGTCCCGTACCGGGTCCAAACATCATCCCATAAATCTTGTACAAGGTCCAAGCATCATCCCACAAGTCCCATACTCTGTCTGAGAGTCATCCCAGAGTCCCGGACTGGATTCAAGCATCACCCCACAAGTCCCATACAGAGTTTTGTACCGGGCTTAAGCCTCATCCTCGAATATCATACAAGCTGAATTTTTTTGCTTTGTCTTTTTTCAGAAAAAGAAGAATTCATGAAGACTTATTTAATATCTGTAAAGCCGTATTTTTAGCAATCTTTTAAATGACCTGAAAACTCACCTACAAACTCTGGAGTTCCCATCATAGCTCTGTTGTCCAAACCAGGTTTCAATTTTCTGGACAAACCAAAATCTATCAATTTGATTCGTTGACTTGATCTGCTAACCATCAGAATGTTCTCAGGCTAAAAAAACAAAAAGAAACAATTTCACATTAAAACAAAATCTAATTTAATAAATAACTGCAAAAAAATGTTTTTCTAAATATTTTTTTTCAGTGATTATGCATTTATGTAACTATAACATTAAATCTCCAAATCCATACGTGACAGGTATTGGAAAAGCAAGACATTTAAGAAATCGAAAGAAATTCTGCCGAATTTTATTTCATAATTAAATTAATTTCTTTAAATAGAATTTTTTTAAATTTAGTTTTATTTTATACAATTGTATTTTGGTAAATATTGAATTTTATTATCCAGACTACTGTTCTCATCTTGGATGTTATCACAACATTTCGGTTGATATAACCTCCACCCTTCTTCAGGTGAGTCTTGTCGAACTCGAAAATCTTTATGTACGGAATTTTGAATTAAATCCTTCATTTAATCCACGGGGTGGGGGTAGCTTGCTCTCATTCCGTCAGCCACGACCGGATATAAGTCTTAAGTAATTCGTAATTGTATTCTTAGTATCGCCCTCACTGAGGATTGTACCTTCAACCTCCAGAAGACTATAACTTAGAACTAATTATTACTTAGCACTTTTATCCGTTGTGCCATGGGTCCTGAAAAAGTTCGGAGGTTACATCGGCCGAAACGTTCTAAGAATAACATCCAAAATGAGAATACACGTCCAAATGACACAAATTATCAATCCTCATCTCAAACATTCCAGAACAAAATATTTGATTAGTAGTCAAAAATAATATCAAAGTCATGTTGAACATGTGAACTTGTCTGATAATATCCTTAATATAGAGATTACTTGGTAAAAACTTTATATGATAAACTATCATTTAAATTGTTTATTGGATATGTTTTAATTTGTTTGGAGTATCAAATGTTTAAATTATCAAAAACAATAATTTTTTTTTTTTTTTTTTTTTTTAAATCAAACTTATGAGCATTGCTTTTTTGGTGGAGGAAGACATATTTTTTTTTATATAATAAAGTACAGTTGGTCTGTTTCTCCTCACTCTGTCCTTTCTCGCGCGACTGCAGCACAATGATAGATCCATGATTAGATTGATCTGCAATGTGAAATCTGACAAAACCCAATACAGAAGATTACTGAAAGCAATTCATTTGCACAGCATAGAGATTATTCCAAGAACAAATCGGTTATGCTGGTATGGTCATGTGGAGCGTTCATCCTCCTGGATAAATCTTTGTAAAAGTATTGATGTCTTGAATCGCAGGAAGGTTGGCCGGCCAAGGAAAACTTGAGAGCAAGTGATTAGACAAGATTGTACAAATGGAATTGGGAGACAGTTGAGCTGCTGAACAGGGAGAACTGAAGAACAAGCTTACGTAATATGAGAAAACATCTGAACAAGTGAAAAGTGGCATTAAATGAATAGAAGAAAGGTAATGCTGGGTAGTTATAGCTAGTGCTTTATAATTTTATCCCAATTTGTCAACCTTCGATTACTATTGAACAACATAAAACAGTATGTTGCTCCTGCTGCGATTTGAAGGATTAAAAAAAATATTTCAACCTTACATTCTGGTGATGGTGTCACGATAAAAATGCCGTTTTGGTCAACCACTTAACCAGTTTAGGGGTAGACGTTTTTTTTGTTGAAAAGCCTTGTAACCCCCTTTTTCCCCCCTATTGGCTAGTCTGTTTGGAGTCCAGGGGATTGAACGCTGGTGGTGGGGTTTCGTTCAAGCTTCGTTTGTCTTGAAGTTATTCTACCTTCCTTTCCGTTTATATTATTATAATCAGCTTTTTACATCAAGTGGCTGAACTTTAAAAAATCTTTTTTATTCAAATAGATGACCCCCCCGCCTTCATCACCCTGCTTATTCTAAATTCATATTCGCTAGGGTCTACTCAGTGACTATTTAAATAACAAGTTCTAATATTTCAACTGTCATCACACAATCTAATTTCCACCTTCTCTATCTCTCCCACACAGATACTCATCAGGTTTCCTCGATTATACTCGTACCAAATCGACTAGTATGACTTGTTAACACGTATAATACTTCACATCAACACCAATGCACTCCTGTTCACTCAACCGTGGAAGAATGATCACTGACATTTCAACTCCTACTCATGTATACCATGAAGTCAGAGAACTTGCCTCATCCATTGTCAATGCTGCCACGTAGTTAGTCATGCATCTTTTATTTATGTCTAGCAGAGCTACCCCCCCCCCCGTCACCCTGCTTATTCCAAATTCATATTCTCTAGGATCTACTCAGTGACTAAGTAACAAGTTTCAACATTTCAACTGCTACCCGGTGTCTTAGATAAGAAAATACAAGAGTTAACATCAACTCTTTTGCTCATAGATGAATGTGACAATTTTCAAAAAACACTGAGAATATTTTTACTAGAAGCGGAGGGGGGGGGGGAGTGATATAAAATAGAAGGCTGTGGTGGGTTCTAGTGATATCTGAGCTTCAAATTTGACATATTTTTAGTAACAAACCAATATTTTTGTTAAATCATTACATATAGAACAAACTAAAAATGCAGATCATTTTTTAATATGATGATATATGTTTAAACTACAAAATAACATCAAAAAGATTCAAAATAAGATATTAAAAAAAACTGTTTATTAAATTACATTTTTAGAAAATATGCAACTTTTGTTCACACTACATATGTTTGATTTTGACTTAAAAAAAACAAAAACCTTTTCAGTTAGTATACTTCTGAGTTCTCATTTTTGCTGCTTCATTTTCTTTTTTTTATCTTTTATGCTAATTGATGCATTTTTATTTTAGTTTACTTTGTGGAGGTTTCTTTGATCTTAAAGTCTTCTGCATTCTTCAGCTTCTTTTCTTTTTCAATTTGAAGACTTCGATTATATCTCCCCATATACTAAAATCTGAAAACCCGGAATTCTGGGAAAACTCGAAACACTTTCATCACTGCTTTCTGTCGCATGCTCAATCATGTTACTTTTTGAACACACCTCCCCCCCCCCCGACTACATCTCTCTCTCTCTCTCTCATTCATGTGAACACTTTGGCAACTGGTTCAATATAAAAGAAAAAAGGAAAAACAGTCACAGAAGGCGACTGTTTGAGTTAGTTTAAGTTGTCTTTGTGAAAATTTACCAGTAATAATTAAAGAACAATTTTTTTTATGACCCCCTCACACCGAATTAATTTGGTTCCTAGTAGTAAAGTATTTGTTTTACCATAGCCAGCTCAGAACCATACTGAATCGAGATAAATAAGGTTTGTAAGTGTATCTTTGGTAGTTTCTGAGTTTTAGCCAGACACACAGACGGAAATCCAACTTTCGTTTATATCTATATAATAATACACTCAGGCATTTCATGTTCATAGGTATGTTATAACTTTTCACACACATTAAAAAAAATGAGATCGTCCAATCAGCAAAGATGTTGATTGGTGATTGATCTGATGTCACTAAGGTAAAAGTTCTGACTTTAGAAATTTTTAAATGAATTGTTCCAAAATCAAATTATGTTGCTAAAACAGTACACTTCTAAATGAATACATTTTAAAAAGTGACATTCGTTTTATTGATTCTTATATAAATATTATATATTTTGCTGACAATTATTTTCACGGTAATAAGAGAATATTTATTGTTTTAAAAAGAATTTACTTTGAACAATTTTAAATAAATAAAGAAAGAAACATATTCGTTTTATTTATTTAAATATTTAGCTGACAATGACACTTATTTTTTTTTCCTTAATAATGTTGACCTTGGCAGACATTTATTATTTCAAAAAGAATATTATTACTAACAGTAAATTATACAGATTGATGTGGAAAATCCTGTAGAATTTTCACGGGGTCCCTCTAGAAATAGATTATTACTAGAAAATATATGCACCATCTCGGTACATATTTTTACTAGTTTTTTTTACATTCATTTGAAAAAGAGGTGGGGGGAGGGCAAACTTCTTCCCACCCAAAGGCGACCATTGGTAGTGGGTGAAACTTCTTGTACGAACATGTTTTAAAGATAAATATGGCTCGACAGAAGATCGAGAGAAAGTCATCCATTAATTAGGTGATTGCCTAGAAATGTACCATTCATCTATGCGCATGAAAGTTTTGGGTTGATCTACTTACTTACTATTGTAAGCAGAAATATACACTGCATTTTTGACGATGTTAGGCCGAACAATGGAGTTGGAGGCAAAAAATAAGACCTTTCATTTTATTCTGATTTAGGAAGACCGTAATGCAACAGTTTCATATGGGTGATCAATTTGCAATCACTATGATCAGCATATTCAGTTTACTGTCAATTTTACATGCTGGCATGTGTTGGACAGCTTTAAGAAACTGACTTACAAATTAACCTTTCTCTGGCCAGATCTTTATTTAGCTCTCTTTCTCTTAGGTCCACTTTTCTCACATGTTTTCCTTGGTCTTCCCTGTGAACTGAACCTGCTACCTCAACTGTTCTACATCTTCTAACCCATCCATTCTTTCAACAGGACCATAGCATCAAAGTCTCCTGTCCTGCACACATCTCCCTATACTGTCCTGCACACATCTCCCTATACTGTCCAGATTTAAGCTTCCTCTGAGGTCATCAAACTAACATTACACATCCATTGTTTCATTCTCATATCATTACTTTCCGTGCAACGCATGTCCTCAACCCTCACTGTGAACTGAACCTATAAACTTACCAAAATGAACCGTATCCACTTCATAAAGTTTAAACAATTCATTTTTAGAAATTTTTTTTAAAAAAAGTATTTTATTGAAAAGTTAATGTTTAAGCAATTATTGCTTAAACATTAAATTTTCAATTTCTGAAGAAACAAAAAAAGATGATTTTTCATAATTTTATCGTTTTACTCATGTCTTATTCTTGGATTTTATTTTTATAACATAATCAGGTTGATAAATAATAAAGCGATTAAAAAATACTTTTTTGAAGTAATCAATTCTTCTCATTTAGTTGAATTACGTAAATGTATTCCGTTGTTGAGAACAGGTAAACTCAACTTGTAAAAGGGATCAGTGCATTTCTTTTTAAATGACAGCCATTACTTTTTATAACTGGACAATGCGTATTATCGGAGCAAACTTTAAACAAAAAAATATGACAGTCACTCAAAAAGAATACATTTCTTAGTCATTTTCAATATTCAGAGGGCATTTCTTTTTATACTTATGTTACTACTTATCAAGGCTAAAAGCCACTCGAGGATATGAGTTAATGTGATGAGTAGATTGTCCCTATTTTCTTGCCTCCAGAAGAGGGCAGTTAGACACAAGGAAAATCCAGCTCCCCAAAAAGGGACACTCTGAATTGAGACAAAAATAAAAATGACCTCAGTCTAAAAAGATTCCTTCTTCGCTAACCAAGGACAGAAAAAATGAATTTAGTACCAGAAAAGATACTACACTTTGCTCCTAGCTAAAAGGCCAAGGGAGATAAATAGATATTTATTTGCTATAATATTTACATGAAAAAATGTTCATAAATTAGGCACAAGGCCAATAAACTTCGGGTAGTGGAGCTCGTGCTGGTCTCTAACCTTCTTTTAAACTATACACTTTCACCATCATACTGCATTTGCTCTATGGGCTTGACTACTTAGGAAATTACCAGCGTTTTATGGATTTTATTTACAAGAAGAATATGTACAGATGCATGAATGATGGGGAGTGGGACTACTAAAAACACCCCAAAAACAAGAAAATAAAGAAATCAAATAAACCGAGATTGACAGATTGTCAGTTGGATGATAAAGAATATTATGAGAGGATTGAAAAGGGTGAATGGAATGAATAAAATATGTGCACCTAAATGTTCTACAACATTAACCAGTAATGAGAAGTAAGGAATGGCCATGACAGCAAGATGAACCAAAAGCCTATACATCTAAAGGCACAGTTACCTCGCTCAAAGCAATACTCTTGACAGTTCATTAAACCAAACGAATGGACCTCAAAATGTCCAGATTTTAACATAACTTTAAATAGAAAAAATCAATTACAGAAAAAGAGAATCATCAACATAAAATCCTTAAAAAATACTTTTGATGAAAGCTTTTGACTAAATCCAGTTGGTAGTCATCCATATGGCGGCTAGAAATTGGCTACATCGTTGTGTAGCTGCTCACAGAAAACACAGCGAACTTCTCATCTAACATGTGTTTTTCATCCAATTTAACAATGCTTCTGTTACTAACAACTCCTCTTTTCTATTTCCAACTATTACATATGTACATCTTAATCGTGATAGATTTGCTGTTTTTCTGTTTTGTTTTGTGGGGCACCCTATAGATTAAAAGACAATTATCTCCCTTACTTGATTGTTTATAAAGTTAGGGACTAGCATTTGTGATAAAATGCCTTGTTGCCACTCCACTATCATGATTGACAGTTATTTCTCATAGTACTGTGCCCCTTTAATTTGCCTTGGTGACAATATCTGTTAATTGAGTTGTCAATTGAGTTATCACCCCCTTTGCATATTGGCTGTGTAGAGTTTTCTAAAGCTAGATAGCTCTGGCTGGCAATTAATTTGCATTGGTGGTGGTGTTATTAGTATAAAAACAGTACTTTTGGATTGAAGAGTCAGTTGATTTTTGGAGAGCAAAGAGAAGTGCAGAGTGGTTGAAAGTTAGATTGCCTTTGAAACCCTTTTACCTGGATTGCCTTTGAAACCCCTTTCTTATTTTCATTTACGGATAGATTACAGCATTTAGATTGAAAATTTTCCTTTTTCTTAACCCTTTTTTGTTTGTGGAGCATCCTGTAGTATTAGAATGAATCTTAATACCTTGATATATTGCTACTAATCAAGTTATACTATTGCCTATTGCTGGGAAACACCAAATAATAAGACTTCCAAAATTTACTAAAATACAGTAACTGTCATAGACGAAGTATTTATGTGCAAAACCTTGTATTTGTCTTTTTTACTAACTAAACAAAACTCGTAGATGTCCTGTGAATATGATAGACTGTTTTAGTTACATACTTGCATAACATCTATACCTTTCATTGCTACGGAGTTAGTCACACATGTTAGTTTGGATGTGTCATCAACTACCTACCAAGTTGTCATATTTCGTAGCAATCTGCTTTATACTTGTACATCATGACCAGTCATTTTATTGTGACAATATACGATTCTCTATCAACTAGAATAGTACTTATATAAATATGGAAGGGAATGTAGTAGTAGTAATAATAATAATAATAATAATAATAATAATAATAGCGGCACCAGTCTCGGCTTGTACAACACAAAGTTCTTGTGAAAGGATCAAGAAGAATGGAAAGAACAAAGAAGGAGAGCACCAACCAAACCTCCACTGGAAAGATTCAAAGACGACTGCAACCTTGGGGAGGCTTATTGTTATTCAAATTCCAGAGAAAGCCAATGGTCATTGCGGCTGTTGTGATAATGCAAAATGATTTGTAAAAGTTTACAAAATAGGCAGAGAGTGTTGGAAATTCAGTAAGACTCGTCACTCAGAATCCAGGGAACACTGCTTGTTATTACGAGTGAGCAAATCACTGATAATTAATCTTGCGATAACCCCTAGTGACTAAATAATAATAAATCTGTAATTAAATATAGAAACAAAACATTGCTAAAAGAATTGATCAACAAACTTCGAATGGGAAACTAGAGCTGAATCCCAAATCAATAAGCTACACAAGCTAAGGCTGTGAATAAGACGAAGGAGATCAGAAAATGATGGAAAAGGAAAAATATGACTGACAAAGAAAGGCTAACCAAGAAACATGAAGAACTAAAGCAAAATATTCTAGAGAAGGAAAGAAATACCGAGAAGATACAAATACAAATCTGTTTCTGCTCCCTTGAAATAGCCCACCAGAGGAGTTTTTGATTATGCCTACCATATTCAAGTTTAAAGTCGCCTTGGACAAACATTCAGACGGTATATAGATGCAATATCTTCTGTCTTTTTACATGACTTGCTCCACTTGTTATTTTTTTGGCTAATAATATTGATTGAAGATATATTATATGCTAAAACGTCATATAGATGGCATAAAACGTTTTTACAGCTATTGATATACTGTTATATTTTCAACTTTCTCCATATATATATATATATAAGTTATGTATGTGTATATGTTTATATATTTGTATGTACATGATTCACTCCTAAACTAATTAACCAAACATTATGAATTTTGAACTACAGCTGTTAGGCATAAGGGCTATTAATGTGGGCTATATGCAGTTTTATGCAAATTGGGTAAAATTTAGATACCTCCGTTTTTGTGAAAGTTTGACATTAGGTATTCACATAAATTAATAAATATTCTTAAAATTCCAGTTTCTTTGGGTTATTTTAAAAGGAATTTTGGAGAGCATAATACATGCATAACCCCTCTTTTGAAAATACAAATATATCGGATTTGCACTGAATTTCATGCATAGTTATTAGACACCAATTAAGCTAGAGTTTTTTGAATTTCAATTTCTTTTGAAGACCCCTTAATCTTAAGCTTTAAATTTTAGACATTTTTTAGAATCAAAATCATTTAATGGGTTTTGATCAAGATTTGAATAAGGATTCCTTTTCTATTATATCTTTATTTAAATCTTCATAAGAGGGAATAAAAGTGGTGCAAAACTGTTCGATTCAGAGAATTTTAACCGTCCTGACACGGGTATTCCTCATATATATATATATATATATATATATATATATATATATAATGAAAAAAGGGAAACCAAAAATATTATTTATGTATTCATCACCGTTTCGTCTTTATTTCAAGACTTCCTCGAGATGACTAGTTTCAAGAAATAACATATTACAAATATTTGAAAAAGTTTGATCCATTTGTGACGTAAATTAAGCCCAAAAGGTCGTTTATGAAAAGATAAATATGGGCTCAAATAGATAGTAGCAGTAGGAGAAATTAAGTTAACTGTGGAAGGTGTGGGGGAAGAAAAAATTAATAGCGGTCAGAGTAATTAAAACCATTATTGAGGTCAGATAGGCGGTTACCTTATTTTCCATTACGTTGGAATATCATTTCAATTTTTTATCATATACTAGCAAAACCTACCTGCCCTCCGGGCAGCAATTAATCAAGGATGGGGGGGGGGGGAGGGCTATAGTTCAAATATATAGTCATGTTTACATTTTTAAATATTAATTTTAAAGTTTGTTTTTTTCCATTGTTAGAAAATACTGGATTTAAAACAGAAGGGTATATAATTTAGGGGTACAGAAATATAATGTTTGAAGCAATATTTAAAAACAAATGAAGAAATACATAATTTTGTAGTAAAAAAAAAAAGAAAAATTCCAATTCAATTTCATCCAGGAGGAAATAAATAAGCTAACCTAATTTCAAATAAAAATTGTGTGTGCATGTTTTTTTATATATATATATATTTTGTGAGGGAACAAAGTGATTAAAGAAAAAAAAATAAGCTAAGAGATTGCAAAACGTTTAAAATTGAATCAATTTTAACTGTCTTTTTGAAAACTGTATTGTGATAATTCAATAACAATTTAACTATTTAGAACAAAGTGTAGTATCTGTTCGTATGTTACACGTTGTCTATTCTGTTCTCGGTCAGTGAAAGAAGTCCTTCTAGACTGAGGTGATTTTAATTTTGGTTCCAATCTAGAATGCTCATTTTGAGATAGCTGGATTACTCCACATTAAAAATTGACCTTGTGTCTAACTTTGCCCTTGTAGAAAGGGTAGTAAATAAGAATATCTGTTATGGGGCGGTTTATTTTTACACTGTACTTTTTTAGAGTCTGCTATTCTCTTTTCTAAAAGGCGACTATTCGATTCGTAGTTTCAAAATTACATTGCAATTTAAGATGTAGTAACAAATATTAATAAAGATTTAATTTAATATCGATTCTTTTTTTAGAGATCTTAGTATTTTGGTTTTCTAACTTTAATATTAGGGAAAACACTTAAAATTACATTCAGGAAAGGAAGATAAAATATGTTTTAAAAATAGAATCGATATCAAATTAAATCTTTATGAATATTTTTACTTTGTTACTACATCTTAAATTGCAATATAATTTTTAAACTACAAATAGAATAATCGTATAGAATGACTTTTTTTTTTTTTTTTTTTTTTTTTTTTTTAGATAATTTAGGACGCTGAAAATGTACACAAATTTAAAAGAAAAACTAAAAAACAAAAATTTTAATTTGCAAATTAGTCGGCAAATTTTAATTTTACAATTGGTACTTAATTGAAATTTTTCCATTTCTAGACTTCATCAGAAAAATATTGTGCTATTTTTGTTGTTCTCGTACTGTCAACGAAGATAATTGTGAAAAACAGTTGCCATTCCAATTAGCTCCCTTGAAAATAATTCAAAATATTTTAAGAAACGTTTTGGTAATTTATCTTTTTTACTATTTAATCATTTCATCAATTACTGTTAATATCGACAAAACTATTGCATATATATAGGGAAAATAGCGAACTAAAATTAGATGTATATAACACTAAATAGTAATTTATTATAAACAGTTTAAAAAATAATTATGCAAATTAGACATACAAACACTTTGGTTTAGATTTTTAATCTCGTATATATATATATATATATATATATATATATATAGATATATATATATATATATACAGTATTTCCGAGTTAAATGTATTATTTACTTAAATAACAGCCCTTTTGTAAGTAATATAGGTATGATGAATGAAAAAAATCTTTCGCATTTATTAATTTAAATATATATATATATATATATATATATATAATAAAGTGATATCAGTTTATATTACTATTCCAAATTGCTAAAATAAGATTTTATTCTCCATAAAAGATTTCTTATATATTCAAAACCAGTTCTGGAAATTCGTTTTAAGTGTGCAGTGATGAGTTTAGTTTTTTTCTTTTCCTTTCCTGTATTTCACTAATAATGATTACTATTGATATAATAATTGCAGTAATAATAACTAGCATGACCAAAATGTATGAAAATATAATTCTAAAAACGGCAGATGAACATCCAAACCGAAATATTAAATTGGTTCTTTTATTAAATACAACCTAATTGTTAAGTTCAAGTTACCAAAGTGGTTGTAGTGTTGGAAAGCTCTCCAATAGAGGAAAGTTTTCTCGCTCAGTTTGTGGAAATGGAGTCGGATGCAACTCAATTTTTTTTTTTTTTTAATTTATTTATATAATTTTAAAAAAATTGGTAATTGTAAACATTGGATACACAAGAACTGCAGTGGAATTAATGGTAGGCTGAGAGAGGATAACCACTGTGTGCAAAAAGTATAACAATAGAAATGAATGCAAACTCATGTGGAAAAAGTATATCTGGATGGTGAAGCTATTGAGGTTGTCGAGAAGTTTTGTTACCTTGATGATACCATTTGAGTAGGTGCTAGTGCGATTGCAAGAGTTAGGAATGGATGGAATACATTCAGATAACTTCTGCCATTACTAACCAGCAGAGCGTTACCAATGTCGACGAAAGAAAGAGTGTTAGGCATGTGCATGCAGTATGATGATGTATGGAAGTGAAACTTTGCTAGTGAGGGTTGAGGACATGCGTTGCAGGGATAGAAATGATATGAGAATGATACAATGGATGTGTAATGTGCGTGTAAAAGACAGGTTTTGATCTCATGACCCCAGAGAAAAATTAAATCTGGACAGTATAAAGAGATGTGTGCAGGACAGAAGACTTCGATGGTATGGCCATGTTTAAAGAATGGATTTCTTAGGTGAGTAGATGTAGAACAGTTGCGGTAGTAGAGTCACTTCACAGGGAAAGGCGAAGGAAAAGCATGGGAGGAAGTGATAAGAATGGACTTGAGAAAAAGGGATAAATATAAATCTGACCAGAGATAGGTTAGTTTTGAAGTCAGTTTTTAAAAAGCAGAAAAACATCTGCCAGCATGTAAAATGAACGTTAAACCGAATATGGTGAAGAAACTCCTTTGTTTACTTTTAAAATTCTTTGTTATATTCTATGTCTTAGATTTACAGAACATGTTTTGAAAGACAAGCAACCATTAAACATGCGATATTACACCATTTGCAAGTAATTTGAATGTTGCTAACTTTGGTAAAAAAACAAACTCACTTTTGCAGTAGTAAAGTTCTGCAAAGCATCTTTTCAGCTGGCTGGCATGGTGTACAAAATCATGAATGAAAAGCTAAAAGCCATTCACTAGAGAAACATCACAGATTTATTTCATCATTTATCAGAAGCTGAGTCAGTTTGGCAAAATACCAGCCTCACCTTGCCCCAACGCACAGTATTTTCCTGGTTATTCTCCAAAATGGATAAAAAGCTGTAAAAGTTGGTGGGTAAAGTTTCGTTTTCTTTGTTGGATCCAGTACCCAACCCCCAAACCCACACGCAACCAAAATATTTAGATTCCAAACACCAAGTGGAATAAACAAAGAGCTCTTACGCTACTCACACTTATCTGCCATCCTTTCTAGAAAGGAATGGTTTCATTGATGCCGAATTATTGTTTCTTTTAATTGTTTTTCTTTATACGTTTCTTTTTTTTTTTATCATTTCATGGATTATTGTTACTTTAAAAAAAATAAATAACCAGTTATCAAGGCTAGAAGCAACACAAGGATAAGCATTAATGAGATAGGCAGATTGTCAGTTGAATAATAAAGAATATTATGGGAAAATTGAAAATTATAAATGACATGAATAAAATTTGATTACTTATGGGGACGGTTTATGACAAGTGTTTGTTGAAATTGAATTTGAAGATGACCATGTTGTAGCCCACAGGTAAGCATTCTTATAGTAATGTGTTCCACAGATGGGAAGCTCTTGGAAAGAAACTTTGTTGATGGAGATTTCCTTTGATGTGAAGCACATGAAAGGAAAGTTCTTTGCAGTTGCGATAAAAGACAAGTTCTTGCCGTGAATGTCTTACAAGAAGGAACCATAGATTAGAGCTCAGTTGACTTCCATGGAAATAACAATACTTGTAGCAGAATTTAGACAACAAAGGAATTAAATTATTGCCTACACCAGTGGTCCTCAACCTTTTTGTTGCCGCGGACCGGTAAGCGTTAGACAATTTTACCGCGGCCCGGGGGTAGATTGTTTACTTGCAACTTACATGTAGCATCGTACCAACAACATAACATGAAAATAAAAGCCTCGAAATAATAAATATATCATTAAAAAGTTTACATTAAAAATTTACTTTAAACATTCCTTTCAAAATAAAATACAGGTACACCAGAAAAACGAATATAAAGTGCATGAACATTTTAACATTACTAGAACACCAAGTCAATGAGAACTTTGAGCTTGTTTCTTTGCAATCAGACGGTCCCATCTGGGAGCAATAGGAGACAATGACACCCGGAGTGTGTTGCTTATGTCTAGTTTATTCCGATATTTTGTTTTAGTTGCTGTTACTGCAGAAAACCCCGCTTCACACAGATAAGTTGTCGGAAATGGCAACAAGGCTTTAAGTGCTTACGCGGCCCGGTACCAATTGGTCTACGGACCGGCACCGGTCCGCGGCCCACCGGTTGGGGACCACTGGCCTACACCAAGTACTAGTCTGTCTGAAGCCTAAACTATACTATTACTTGTATTAATTGTAATATTGCACTATCTTTCAATACTCAATTCAGGTGGAGGTAGTGTAGTATATATCCTGTTATCATGATACTATCATCCCAGAGATTACCATTTTTTGTGGGTGGGGGGGGGGGGCATTGATATACTAATAATTAGCTCAGTAAGTCACCCAATTCTTAGTTAGCTTTCATCTATCACTTTCACCACCTTTCACTGTATATTGTTTACCCTCCCTCCCCGCTCTTGTTTTATACGATATTTATCACTCACTTTCGTCACTCTCTCTCTGTTTATTAACAGTCGAAGGTAACAAAGAAAGGAAAGAATACAAAAATTGGAATCGTCCATTATAAGCAAAAGGAAATATAACATTTAATAATATTATTTAACTCTTAGTTATAGGGAGAGAGAGGGAGGGAGAGAAAGGGAGGGAGGGAGAGAAAGGGAGGGAGGGAGAGAAAGGGAGGGAGGGAGAGAAAGAGGCTAATTTTGGATTTTGTTCTCTTATTTTTGTATATTAAACTCGCTTTATAAACTCACTTTTTTATGACTGAAACACTAACCTCAGCTCAATGGGTGATACAACGGATCACATCTTTTTCTAGTTCAATTAAATTACTGTAATGTAATTATGGGTCATTGACAAAGTCTTCAAATTTGTTATTTCGTAAAATTATAAGACTTGCATCCACCCATCCGATCACTACTTAAAATATGTAACAGTGAAAATGAAGGTAAATAGTAGTAGGAGAGGAACAAGGAGTAGCATCTATCAAACACAAAAGTCTCATAATCTGAAGAATAAGAGTTCGATCCCTGTACAGGGCAGTAGCTTTTCATTTTCTATTCAATCAGATTACAAAATAAATTTCACTAAACAATATCTAAGAAAATAGTGTTGATGTAAATAGTTCAGGATTTAAATAAATTTTATTGCGATATATAAATTCTGCAAATTTTTTCGCTGCTTGATTCATTTGTTCGAAAAATGTAACACTCCATTCAGTTATTCTATGTGGAACGGATACTCTGGTCTAAATAAATAAACGCGAAAGTTGGGCCCATTTCTTGCACTAACAGTAAAGTCAGAACACCATTTCAAGTTAATTAAACTTAACACAATAGATGCACTATCTTTATTTTTGTACTGTTTATGTATATGCGATATCGGTTGCAAGTATTAAATAATTTGCATATTGGTTTTGAAAAATGATACTTTGTTAATTAACTATTATTTGTGTTATGTTATGTTATGTATATTATTTTTCTTCAGCTGCATTTGCCCAGGATTGAACTCAGCACCTTGGGATTACGAGATGGATTACGTGCACTTGCATATATTTCCGTTAAAGTAAAATTACTTGGTTTTCTTGTCCACGTGACTTTTTAATTTAAATGCGTTCTCTTCTTTTTCCATATATACGTTCTTGGCCTCTTGCCTTGTTAGCATTGTAGTTTTGAATTAATTGAATAAAGCCTTAGAAAAGGTTTTTCTATTCGTGTCTTCTTTTTTTTACATTACAATTACATTGGTAACAGCCAATGTGAGCGCTATAACGGCATTATTTGGAACACCATCTTATTAGCTTTGGGATCAAAACGGTTATCCATTAGCGCTTGGCAGGATGTTCTACAGGATGTTTTACAAACTATTCGCTCTCTACTATGCACCTCCACAAATGCTACGCCTCACGAACGCATGTTCAATTTTAAAAGGCGCTCTTCCACTGGCACTGCATTACCTGTTTGGCTCTGTGAGCCTGGGGAGGTGTTATTAAAGCGATTTGGTAACAGGAGTAAATATGACCCGATCGTTGAGGTAGTGGAACTCCTCGAGGCTAACCCTACACATGCAAGAATACGTGGTCTCCGGTCTTCCGTAATACGTGCCAGACTACTTGAAAATGATACGCTAAATCTCAAGGAGGCTACTCAATGTGCTAGAGCTTTAGAACAGGCTCAATTTCGTGCTGAGTCATACGCTTCTCAGATTGGACCTACCGTTGCTGCTACCACGACTAAAAATGTGTTTACTGATTCTGTCGAGGAGGCCACTATTACTGCTCCTATGGAGTGTGAATCTGTACAATTGTCTGCTGCCCTTCCTGCTCATGGAAAGTGCTACAACTGCGGAGGGAAACGTCACATTAAGGATGATCGCCGCCACTGTCCTGCCCGCGATAAAGTATGTCGAAACTGTGGCAAACTCGGCCATTTTGCCAAAGTTTGCCGTTCTACCATGTCTACACCTTCACGTTCCACCTCAGCTATTATAGTAGCCCGTGCTAAAGATGATGATAGGTTCCCTCCTATTACTAAAATTGTAAAATTAAAGGGTAAACGATTAACTGCTCTCATAGACACCGGCAGTTCTGATAACTTTATCAGTGCTCGTATTGTTAAAACAATGAAACTGTCTACTTCTAAACGGAATTCCGTAATTTCCATGGCATCATCGGCCATTTCCCTCAAGCTATCTGAATATTGTACTGAGGACGTTATCTTCAATGGTTACGAATATAAAGAAATTGACTTCACAGTACTTCCTGATTCCTGTATGGATATTATACTCGGAGTGCCCTTCTTAAAACTACACCGGAGTATCACTATTTCTTTTGGAGGGTCTCAGGATATTCTAAAAATCTGCGCTTTAACCAAAATCAGTTGTGCACCCGTTAAATTGTTCCGAAACTTGACCCGTGATTGCAAACCTATTGCTACTGGGTCCCGAAATTACCGTGCGGAGGACTCTCGATTCATTGAAAAAGAAATTCTACAAATGCTTGAGGATGATATAATTGAACCAAGTTACTCTCCGTGGCGCGCTCAAATTGTTGTGACTTCGTCAACTAATAAAAAGAAACGATTGGTAGTCGATTTCTCCCAAACTATTAACCGTTTCACCTTACTTGATGCATACCCCTTGCCACGAATTGGGGATCTCGTTGACCAAATAGCCCAGTATCGTATCTTTAGTATAATTGACTTGTCCAAAGCATACTATCAGATTGAAATTTGCCCTGAAGATCGCCCCTATACGGCCTTTCAGGCTGGAAACCGTCTGTACCAATTTAAACGAATACCCATGGGGGTCACAAACGGGGTTTCTGCCTTTCAACGATTTATGAATTCTTTCATTTCTGATAACAAATTACCTGGAACCTTCTCGTATATAGATGATATAACTATTTGCGGTAAAACCCAGGAGGAGCATGACGTCAATTTGGAGTATTTCTTAAAAGCTGCCTCGACATACAACCTCGAAATAAACCGGGAAAAATCAAAGTTTTCACTTCGTTCTATTAACGTGCTTGGATACCAAATTTGTAACGGAACTCTTCAACCTGATCCAGAGCGTTTGAGACCTCTTTTGCAAATGCCTCCCCCTTCCGATTCAAAATCGTTAAAAAGGTGTCTTGGTATGTTTGCTTACTATGCGAAATGGATACCTAAGTATTCATACAAAATTCGTCCACTGGTCGAAAATAAACAATTCCCTATGTCTCCTATAGTTGTAAATTCTTTCGAAAAACTCAAGAAAGACATTGCTGAATCATCCGTAAAAGTTATTGATGATGAATTGCCGTTTATTATTGAAACCGATGCCTCAGAAAAGGCTATCGGAGGCACTCTCTTACAAGCTGGGAGACCTGTAGCATTCTTTTCTCGGTCGTTAAACCTCTCTGAAATGCGACTTCATATAGTCGAAAAAGAAGCATATGCCATAGTCGAATGTGTTCGTAAATGGAGAGATCTCATTGTTGGGAAACATTTTACTATTATTACTGATCAACAAGCCGTATCTTTTGTGTTTAAACCTGCTAATCGTGGAAAAATTAAAAACGATAAAATTATACGGTGGAAAATGGAACTTCTTCCCTTTTCATATGATATAAAACACCGTCCCGGGAATGAAAATATTGTCGCTGACACATTATCCAGAGTATGTAGTGCTGCTGTTTCTTCCTTGGAGGAACTAAAATCAATTCATGATTCCTTAATACATCCTGGAGTACAACGCTTTTGGCATTTTGTAAGGTCACAAAATTTGCCATATTCACTTGATGAAATCCGACGTATGACATCTCAATGTACTACTTGCGCCAAAATAAAACCCCAATTCTTTACTTCTACTAATAATATTCTTATCCGTTCTACTGCTCCATTCCAGCGTCTTTCTGTCGATTACAAAGGACCTATCCCGGCATCTTCATCAGGTTGCCGTTACATATTTACAGTCGTCGATGAATACAGTCGATTTCCGTTTGCTTTCCCTTGTCGTGATTGCTCCTCTCAAACCGCGATTCAGTGCCTGGTGAATATTTTTTCTATTTTTGGACTTCCCTCATTCATCCATTCCGATCGAGGAACTTCGTTTATGTCGGAGGAATTCAAACAATTCTTGCTGCGACTTGGAATTGGATCCAGTAACACTACTGCATATAACCCAAGAGGTAACAGCCAATGTGAGCGCTATAACGGCATTATTTGGAACACCATCTTATTAGCTTTGGGATCAAAACGGTTACCCATTAGCGCTTGGCAGGATGTTCTACAGGATGTTTTACAAACTATTCGCTCTCTACTATGCACCTCCACAAATGCTACGCCTCACGAACGCATGTTCAATTTTAAAAGGCGCTCTTCCACTGGCACTGCATTACCTGTTTGGCTCTGTGAGCCTGGGGAGGTGTTATTAAAGCGATTTGGTAACAGGAGTAAATATGACCCGATCGTTGAGGTAGTGGAACTCCTCGAGGCTAACCCTACACATGCAAGAATACGATATCATGATGGCCGGGAAGATTCAGTAGCACTAAGACATTTAGCACGTTTTCCACGCTCGGGTCGATCTCAAGATTCTGCTGAAAACGTTCTACCTGACATGGGCACTTTGCCTGATACAAGTTCCACGAATACTCCTTCACCTAAGGAAAGTTATACAGAAAATGAATTAGTGAATCAGAATTCCGAGAATCAACCTTCCCAGAGATATGGTGCTTCTGATAGTGAACTACTTCCCCGCCGGTCTAGCAGGATTCGCAAACCAGTCCAGCGTCTGGATTTATAAAACTTTCTGATAACAATCTCTGTTACAAGTGGGGGAGAATGTTATGTTATGTTATGTTATGTATATTATTTTTCTTCAGCTGCATTTGCCCAGGATTGAACTCAGCACCTTGGGATTACGAGATGGATTACGTGCACTTGCATATATTTCCGTTAAAGTAAAATTACTTGGTTTTCTTGTCCACGTGACTTTTTAATTTAAATGCGTTCTCTTCTTTTTCCATATATACGTTCTTGGCCTCTTGCCTTGTTAGCATTGTAGTTTTGAATTAATTGAATAAAGCCTTAGAAAAGGTTTTTCTATTCGTGTCTTCTTTTTTTTACATTACAATTTGCTATTATGTTTTCATCCAATTATCTGTTTCGTAATGTTGTTTTATTTCCTTGACAAATATTTAGCATTCGTGTTCAAATGTCCTTTTCTTTAATAGAACCAACTTGCGATCTATTTCTAAATTACAAGTGAAAAGGCAAATTGACTTCTTACTTTTCTTTTCTTTATGGTCACATTTAAAAGGTAAATAAATTTTTATCAAAATTAACAAAATGTTAATCTATTGATATGAATAAATGAGAAATATTTCGTTTTGTGTTTACGACAAAATTATGAATGAAATGTTATTATTTTAAATTAATGCTTCAAAGAACTTTGAGAAAGGATAGCGAGCCAGCTAGTAAAAGTAATTAATCAAATGTAATTAAAAACATTTAGACTTGATTAAAATCTGTATTAATAAAATAGATCAAACAGAAGCATGCGTAAATGTGCGTCTTTCTAACCTAAATGTAACTTTAATAAATACACATTGATTTTTTTCTATTTATTTACTATTAATAGAATATTTACAAAAAAATTAAAAGAAAACTAAAGCAACTTTTTTTAAATCCTATTTTTTTTTAAAACTAAACTTTAAATAAACTGTAAACTTTTTAAAAAAACTAAACTTTAAAAAAAAAAAACTAAACTTTTTTTAAAAAAAACTGTAAACTTAAAAAAAAACAACTAAACTTTAAAAAAAAAAACTGTAAACTTTAAAAAAAAACAACTAAACTTTAAAAAAAAAACTGTAAACTTTTTAAAAAACTGTAAACTTTTTAAAAAACTGTAAAGCTTTTTTATTATCACGTAAAATTGAATGCACACTTTTTATTTGTTGGGAGTGTAATGTTGAACACAACTTACAAGAAATGGTTTATTATTCATAAAATCACTTATAACTTTTCTCTATATTGTATGAAGTATTCATGAAGTTATGCCATAGAAACGTTGATAACTCAAACATTCTTTATCCGATTACGCTGAAATTTTGCATGGTGGTTACTGTTATCAAAGAGCATCAGATCCATACATCAAATTTGGAAAAATCAGAAGTTGAAATTCCGTTAAACTTTTAACGATGACCGCATTTTCAAGGTTAAGATGATATAAAACACGGGACTTCATTGACTACAAGATGGACCGAGTAGAGAGTCTCTATAATTAACAGAACCGGAGTTATCACCAAAAATTGTGACTTTCATCTTTTCTGTAATCTTTACCTTTGACCTAGATATCGCAAATTTAATCAGTTCTAATTTAGACCATGGCCTATATTTTGACAAGTTTGTTGACAATTGGTCAAGCGATATAGATGCTAGGCTGTACACAAACAAACTCTACCGAAAACAACCTCCTTATCAGAAGTAATAATTACTATTCTACTACTAATAGCTAGATGAGAAACAGGAAGAAGGATTTGTTCGACAAGATAACTTTATATGTTGGACATGATTCACAATTTCATGGCTATCTACAGGTGCCTTTTGCCATATTCAACCTTCCAGGAATTTTAAAAAGAATTCTTTTTTTTCAATTCTCATTCCTAAGCCTTAGGATATGATGTGTCAGTTAATTTGTTTTTCTTTAGTTTTTTTATGTTTGAAGGTTCAGAGATTGGACTCACATCTAGGAATTAACTTAGAATATCTCTTTAGCGAACACTTTAATCCACTAGACCAGTCGTCCCCAACCCCCGGTCTGCGGATCAATTGGTATTGGGCCCAAAAGAAATAAATTATTTCCGTTTTATTTATAATCTGAATCTGATTTTTCTTTTCTTTCAGCGATTTGGTGAATTAAAATGTTCATGCAATTCATATTCGTTTTTGTAGTGTACCTGTATCTTATTTTAAAGACATGTTTAAGGGTTACCATAGCGACTACAGTCAGAAAGCATTAGGGCAGTTGTCGCCAACAGAGAAAGAGGAGAGAAGGAGGAGGAGAGCTTGTGAGTCTAAACGGGCAGACAGACTTATCTGATAGTTCAAACTGGTAACTTCATTCAGCTGTTGAAAAATAACAACCTTGGAGTAGTCCCGGGCCGTGGTAAAATTGTCAAGCATTGACTGGTCCGCGGTTATAAAAAGGTTGATGATCACTGTACTAGACCATTTATTATATAGTACATGGTCCCACATCATTTTATTTCCTGGTAACTGAAAAGTTTCAAGACAGTAAGATCGAAAACCTGACAAGCTTCATGAAAGAACTGATTATTTTGCTGTTAAATACAGACTTACAAATGGAACACAAGATGCTTTGCATTTCAGTTTGGGGGCGAAGGGGGAGAAGAACATTCTGTATTGCACTGGGACCAACAAATCCCTAAAACTATTTTATGTATACGAAAAGACTACCTGAAATAGGTTGGCATCACAAAAGAGATACCGTCATCCCTCCATTTGCAGAAGAGTTCACATATAAACTAGCACAGATACCCGGGAGAATGGACAACAAAATAGAAGAGTTCTCTCTCTATCTTTATCTTCCCCTACTCCTCTCCCCCCCCTTCTCCCTCCTCCTCTTCCTCTTCTCTCTCTCTCACAAGTATTCTCTCAAACCAAAGATAGATCCTCATCCGTCTGGTTTTGGTATTTAAGATGCTGCGAGTGTATCAGACTCCGGAGTGGATAACACCAGGCAACGTCTCAGCTTGCTCTCCATGCGGTCTGATACATAGGGTCGATACCAGTCATGTTGCACGCAGTCAAGTTATTTCGCATGCACTCAAGCCAGGTTTTCCTTGGGCTTCCACACACCCTCGTTCCTGGGCTATCCATGTGTGTTTGTGTGTTATTGAGTTGATGTAGCACACTGTACATGGCAAAACAACCTGAGATGCCAGGCACATAAGACATCCCAAATCCTAAGCTTCTGATAGAGCATGGCCGAAGAGATTCTTTCCCCTAGTTTGCAGCCAAACATCCACCCGATCATGACAGTCATTACGCTAATATATAAAAAAAATGATTTTAAATAATAAAAAATAAATAGATTAAAAAAAAATTAAATTAAAAA
This sequence comes from Sepiola atlantica, assembly GCA_963556195.1. Taxonomy (NCBI): domain Eukaryota; kingdom Metazoa; phylum Mollusca; class Cephalopoda; order Sepiida; family Sepiolidae; genus Sepiola; species Sepiola atlantica. The sequence goes on along the minus strand of OY744515.1, from coordinate 210,926,320 downwards.
TCGCTCTAAATGTCAACCCGCTCCCAACTCATTTTCTTCTATTTAGGGTATTGTTACTTTTTATATTACCCTAGACTTAAAAGAGGGGATATACAAACCCCTCAACAAAGATAATCACACACCATCTTATATTAATACTAGATCTAACCACCCGAAGTGCATAATTAGACAAATACCTAAAACGATTAATACTAGAATTAATAAACTATCGGCTAACAAGAAAATCTTTGAAACAAATAAACATTTATACAATAGAGCGCTAGATAATAGTGGATACAGTAAAAAAACTCGAATATACCGGGAAGGAAAATAGAAACAAATCCAGGAATAGAGGCCTGAAAATAATATGGTTCCATCCTCCTTACTGCCAACTATCTAACATCAACATTGGTACAGTATTCTTGAACCTGGTAGACAAGCAGTTTAACATGAACAATCCACTTAGTAAGATATTTAACAGAAAAACCATTAAAATTAGTTACTCTTGTACCAAGAACATGGATAGAATAATCAGCACCCATAATCGTAAATTACTAAACAATTCTAATAAAAATAAGGCTACAGTAGATAAATGTAATTGTCAAGTGAAAAATAATTGCCCACTGGACGGTAACTGCAAAGTTGAGTGCGTGGTTTATAAGGCCACTATATATCAGGAAGATAACAACAGGGATAAGGAAGTTTACATCGGCATTTCTGCGGGAAACTGGAAACAGCGTTTTTACGACCACAAACACTCTTTTAATAACCCAGAACTTAAGAACAAAACGGAGTTAGCAAAACAATGGTGGCTATTAAAAAATGATAACCGGTCCCCAGTGGTCTCTTGGTCAATCCTATGTTATTCTGATGTTCCAATTGGATTTAGGCAAAGATGCAATTTGTGTTTGGAGGAAAAAATAAAAATCTTGAAATACGAACCCAGTAATCTTCTAAATAAACGAGATGAACTAATGGCCAAATGCAGACATAAATGCAAATTTAAAATAACCAATAACTCGAAATCCGATGGACCTCTAGAATTGTAAAGGTGAAGGTACCAAATTGAATACGTCTAGATTATAAGTATCTATTATGAACACATAATTATCGACTTGTCAATATATATTATTGGTGTATTAGTGTGTATGCGTATATATATGGGTGTGTGTGTATGTGTTCATTGGTGGGAAGTGTTTATTATGGTCATATAATCAGATAATTTTCTTAAAATAAGTTAGCTTTAAGAGGTTTTTCTGCAGATAACACGCTAGTAAAACGAGTATTAAATTGTATTATTTGTAGATATATATATTCGCAGATATTTATATGTGTTTATGTGTGTATATGGGTATAGTTATATGAATGATTGCGTATATATGTATATATGCATGTGTGTGTTTATATGTATGGTATGTGTATGTGTGTTTAGGTATGTATATTTTTTAGGTATGGTTGTATATTGTAAGTATGTATATAGGTGTATTAATGAATCGTTTCAAATATCTTTGGAGAATTAACAAAGCCAAATTGTTGCAAAAATGCTCAATATATAGTAGATATTTATGTTCGGATAAGCATGATTTTGGACGCCCGATTATGTGCTTTTTTCGCTTTTACTACGGAACTGATAATTTGATATGGTCCGGCATGATCATGATTGTAATGAGATCGGATAAATTAACTATTAGATGATATTTAAAATAAAATAATAAGTTTCATTTTACCCAAATTATAAAATTAAAATAAGTGTAAATGTTAAACGTTATCACTAGACATTATTCGACATAAATTAAGTGATAATTAAAGATTTTCATATATATAAAATTAATCGAAAATATAAATATAAGAATAATATATAAACACAGCTTAATTCAATAAACTATAAAAGAAATTAATCGACGTAAATATTAATTCTACTCATAAAATATATTTTTATAATTTTATATTGTATTAATATTTGACAATAAGAATATAGAGTGATTATGTGTATATGTGGGATGTAAGTGTGTTTTCTGGCAGGCATATATGCGTTTGTGTAGGTGGTTTTATATATATATATATATATATATATATGTTTATATATGTGTGTGTGTATATATGATTACATGTGTATAATAGATTGTGCGTGTGTATGCATATACTTTTAGATAATAGTTAGGTCGTTGATCATAATTTAAATAGATTCCCTTCTCCTCGATTTCAGATTAACTTAAGATCTTTGACATGAATATAGCCGTTAGATTTCCCTTTCTTTTCTATATCTTTCTCCTTTTTCTCTTTCTTTTTTCACTTTTCCAATCTGGCTTGATTATTCTATGTTTCTTTGAGGGGATTTGACCGGGTTTGTAAGTGTGGCTGGTCGTTTAAACTAAGTGTGTGTTTAACATATATATATATGTATATGTGTATGCGTGGTTATGATTATGTGTTAGGGTGATGTGTGTATGTATGTACATAGGATGTGAACGTATTTATACTTGCCTATGTATGCGTGTGAGTGAGATTGTGTCAGAATTTAATTTAGGCGCGTTCCTTCAACTCACAATATACATGTATCGCTAGCCAGTAAGTTGTCATAAAACAATGAGAATTAACACTTAATTTTTGACATTTGATAAACAGGGCCCTCCCTCCTGCCTCCCCTCTGGTATCTGTAGTAAATTATGTAATTCTCCCTCCTAAGTTAAACTTAAGGATAAGATATGCTTCTATTTCCTACTCTCTCTAAATATGTATTAGATGGGTTGTTACCACCTCTCTCTCCAATTATATTTGAATTGTCGAGTGTGAATTTAATTCTTTTCTTTCAGTTTCAAAAAATGTAATCGTCTAGATCGGATGCTTGAAAAAACCACAAGGTTGAAATAAATTAGTGCATCGATGATTATGTAATTTCGTGTTATTCTACTTCATTTTATATCTATATATATATATATATATATATATATATATATATATATATATATATATAGATAGATAGATAGATAGATAGATAGATAGATAGATAGATTTTGATGTTTCACTGAGAATATTCAGTAAAGTCCGGAACAAGGCCAATAAAAACAGCTTGATGAGCCCTGATTATAGGGTACAGAGCATTTATACGTATATTTGGAGAGTTTACCAAGATATTTTTTTCCAGAGAGGATTCATCACAACGAAAACATCTTTTATTTTATTATTTATTTTGTAAAGTTATAGTTCCCTAGACGTGTTTCGCTACCTAGTAAGGTGCTTGCTAGGCAGTTCATCAGGGGAGATACAAAATCTAAGATATTCTTTTGTCCTTAAGTGATTTCAACTAGGTCAATCCTCCGTGTGGTATTGTCAGTTGTTGAGATCAATATCTTAGGTTTTGTATCTCCCCTGATGAACTGCCCAGCAAGCACCTTACTAGTTAGTGAAACACGTGTAGGGAACTATAACTTTACAAAATAAATAATAAAATGAAAGATGTTTTCGTTGTGATTAATCCTCTCTGGAAAAATTATCTTGGTAAACTCTTCAAATATACGAATATATATATATATATATATATATATGAATTTAGGTTTAAAATGGCAGAAGTGAATAAATAGAAAAAAATGGTGTAAGGATGAAAATATAGATGAAGATCTTACAATGATTTTATTAAAATCTTGGATACAATACATAAAGAGAAACCATAAGTTATTCAAATTAAAAAGAAAATTATATCTACATTTAAAAGTAGATTAGTATCTTCAGCTAATAAAAAAAATAGATTTTACTTTTTAAGCAATTACGTATGAACACTCTTAAAACTTAGGGAAAAACAATCGTTGCTCTGGTATTAGAATGGTACCAAATTCCTGCCCTGATCAAGTTAGATCACGTGAGAATATTTCATCTGGTATTAAAGGGAAAAAACTGACTTCTTCTGAGATTAACTGTACGCTTTTTCATAAATTTAAAAAAAAACAATATTAAATATTTAGATTTTGACAAGTTTCGATTTGATTGATCTGAAAAGTCTGCACTTTTTTAAGAATCCCCTCCATTCACAGACTGATCCGATTTTTTTATTAAAAAAAAAAACAAAACAAAAAACCTTAACCTACCTCTAAACTAAGTTCTAGGTTTCGTTCGACAAAAGTCAGTTTAGTTTGGATCGTATTGTGTAGAAGCACAAAGTTATATTTAAGTGAATCAGCTATTGAATGGCTTAGATGGATCCATTGGTGGCAAATGCAAGAAACAGTGCCAAATATTGTTATTGCTCTGCGGCTGTTTTTGATTCTTACAGTTTCTGTTGCCACTGCAAGGAGAAGCTTCTCAAAACTAAAGTTTATTAAAACTTATTCAAGATCGAGCATGTCGCAAGACCGCCTTTCGAAGTTGTCGCCCTTGTCAGTTGAACATAAAACTCTGGAGATGGACTTTGACAAAATTATAAGTGACTTTTCTTCTACAAAAGCTCGCAATGTCAAAATTGACTAATTCTGTTTATCAGCTAATCAATTAAAAATTATTTTTCTGCTTTTTAAATTCGTTGTTTTTTATTGTTTTTTTCAATCAGTATCATTATAACTCCTAATGTTGAGTTGATGGACTTTGACAAAATTATAAGTGACTTTTCTTCTACAAAAGCTCGCAAAATCAAAATTCAATAAATCTGTTTATCAGCTAATCAATTATTTTTTCTGCTTTTTAAATTCGTTGTTTTTTGTTTTTTTTCAATCAGTATCATTATAACTTCTAATTTCTTTTTGTCTTCAGTGTTGTCTCACAGTTTACCTAACACTCACTAACCTTTATCCTCAAGTGGTCTTTTGGCCTTGATAAGTTGTGACTCTTTAGCAAAAAAAAAAGGAGGGTGGGTCGAAATTTATGAATAGGCAACACTTTGCGTCATTATGCCACTGCTTCTATATAATAATAATAATGATAATAATAATGATAATGATATGAGACTTATTTTAAGTTATGTAACAAGAATGTCTTAACAGATATGCCACAGTTTATGAATTTTCTAATGAAATCAAAGTATAGGGTGGGCAAAAATAAGGGTCCTATTTTTAAAAATTCATAACTTTTTTATTTATTGATTTTTTTTTTTTTTTAGAATAAGTAAAGGACCCCTTCCGAAGCAAGCATGAGCCGTATTAGCCCTAAGGAACGTACCCTCATTTAGAAAACATTATTTTTGCTTAAAAAACTCAAAACAGTGTAAAAAACAATACTTTAGTTTTTGTAAGTTTTAAGAAGTGTTTTTCGGCTAAAATTTGTTTTGTTTATTTCAAAAAATCTCGGAAGGGTCAGTCTACACACACATAAAGTTTGGTGAGTTTAACTTTTATTTTGTGGAAGTTATTCAAATTCAAGTTATTCAAATTTAAAGATAGGACCCTTATTTTGGCCCACCCTGTACAATAAATAGTGGTTGCGACCGGTGAGGTAACGGGTACGTCTAGTATCCTATAGATATGATTTGTATGATGGAATTAAACTAAAAGAAAAGATAAAGAATGATCCTTACTTTGAGATCTAGATGTGCAATATGTTTTTCATGAAGATGGTTAAGGCCATCCAGAATTTGTCGGATAAATGCTGATGCTTCTGCCTCACATAATCTGTCTTTCTCGGAAAGGTAAGCGAAAAGCTCACCACCTGGAACTCTGCAAAAGAAAAATGTTACAGTCAGTTACATTACAAGAAAATCATTTTATTGCTAAAAATCACATGAATAATAAATGTTTAATTATAATCAATTATTAATAGTGCTAACAACAACACCTTGTCTATAAATCTTATAAGCATGTCTCTCCTTGTATGGGTGTCTTTTCCTTCTCCCTATGAGTATGTCTTCTTTTTCTTCATGGGGTGCGTTTTTTTTTGTGAGATATATATGATCACAGCACATTCATTTTTTTTAGGCATTTTTCGTTCCATGAGACGCTGATGATTTGACATAGGTTCTGAGGGCCTTTTCTAAACAGTAAAGGCCTACCCGTGTTAATAAAAGCATGGTACATCTCTGGAAACTAATGCATAGTTTTTAAATAAATAATTTGTGTAAACATGACTCGTGTTCCAAGGTTCGAGTCTGGCGACTGATATAAATAGTCATCACACTGACGATTCCCGAAAGGCTGAAATGTATATGTATGTAGATAAAAACAAATATCTATAATTATTTTGTTTTTTTCAGCAAAAGCTTTTAGTCATTTATACATTGAGACAAAAAAACAATATATATGTATTCAACATTAATAATATAATGCAAGCCAAAAAAAACAAAAACAATTTATATAGGCCATTCACAAGAAATTCCATACACAGAAACAGCCCCTACTGCTAACAATACAGAAGAATTTCCCTATATATACATACATACATATACTAGAAGAATACACATCCAAGGACGGCTAAAATGAATTCCCTGAACAGAAGAGTTTTGCACCACTTTTATGCCTCCTTACCAAGATTAAAACCAAGATATAATGATACTTAACCTTATGTCTAGAATCCTAATTACAATTTTGATTAGCCTCCATTAGATGATTTTGATTCTAGAAAATGTCTAAAATTTAAGGCTTAAGTGTAAGGTGTCTTAAGAATTGAAACTAAAAAAAAATCTTGCTTAATTAGTGTCTACTGACTATGGATCAAATTCAATGCAAATCTGAAATATTTGAATTTTCAAATGAGAGTTTGTGCCCATAATATGTTCATTAAAACCTTCTTTAAAATACTCAAAACAAACTGAAATTTGGGGAATATTTATTAATCGATTTCTAATACCTATTGTTAAAGTTTCACAAAAATAGGTGATATCTAATTTCTTCTGAAGGACTTCCACCCCTCCCCTCACCTCTGCCTACAACTAAATTAAACTAAATATAGCCCATATTGATATCCATTTTACATTTGTGAACAGAGATGTTCTCTTAATTTAACATGGTAAAACATTGATATCACAAATAAAATTCTATTTTTAAAGAGAGTAGCATGAACAGTATAACGGATATCAACATGAATATAGGCCATATTGATATCCATTTTACATTTGTGAACAGAGATGTTCTCTTAATTTAACATGGTAAAACATTGATATCACAAATAAAATTCTATTTTTAAAGAGAGTAGCATGAACAGTATAACGGATATCAACATGAATATAGGCCATATTGATATCCATTTTACATTTGTGAACAGAGATGTTCTCTTAATTTAACATGGTAAAACATTGATATCACAAATAAAATTCTATTTTTAAAGAGAGTAGCATGAACAGTATAACGGATATCAACATGAATATAGTCCATATTGATATCCATTTTACATTTGTGAACAGAGATGTTCTCTTAATTTAACAACATGGTAAAACATTGATATCACAAATAAAATTCTATTTTTAAAGAGAGTAGCATGAACAGTATAACGGATATCAACATGAATATAGGCCATATTGATATCCATTTTACATTTGTGAACAGAGATGTTCTCTTAATTTAACAACATGGTAAAACATTGATATCACAAATAAAATTCTATTTTTAAAGAGAGTAGCATGAACAGTATAACGGATATCAACATGAATATAGGCCATATTGATATCCATTTTACATTTGTGAACAGAAATGTTCTCTTAATTAAACAACATGGTAAAACATTGATATCACAAATAAAATTCTATTTTTAAAGAGAGTAGCATGAACAGTATAACGGATATCAACATGAATATAGGCCATATTGATATCCATTTTACATTTGTGAACAGAAATGTTCTCTTAATTAAACAACATGGTAAAACATTGATATCACAAATAAAATTCTATTTTTAAAGAGAGTAGCATGAACAGTATAACGGATATCAACATGAATATAGCCCATATTAAGATCCTTACGCATAGCAACTGTGTTCCAAAATTCATAATGATCGATTAGTTTAGGAGTCCATCTTGCAATCAGCAAGTAATAAACTAGTTTTTTTTAATATTTAAAGACTTATACAATATTCTACACCAACGAATAGAGAGAACACAAAGTGTGAGCCAATGCATCTACAGCAAAAATGATGTTGCTTGGCTGGTACACGGCTGAGGCAGTTGACTGTTAGATGAAAGGTTGCTGCTTCGATTCCAACTACAGTTATATTATTCTTATTTTTTAAAACTTTTTTTTGAGTCAAAGTAAAATAGCTGACTTAAGTATTTCAGGTTTGTATTGAATTTGATCCATAATCATTAGAAATCAATTACATCGTAGAATTATATTTTTCTGAGTTTAAATTTCTTTGTTATTCGCCATGTAATATTAAAAAAGACATTTTAAATCCCATGTAAATATAAAACGTTTGTGACCACTTCTACATTATCTGTGCATGTTTCTATCCTATATGTGAATAATATTTTTTGAAAGTGCGACTAATAAACCAACATGAATTTTCGTAAGCCACATTACTTCTATTTGTAAGTTTTATCTCCCCTTTGCAGATTTACTGTTTGGAGTTTCTAAAGCTAGATGGCTCTGGCAGTCAATTTGCATAGGAGGTAGTGTATATAAACTACTTTTTGATTGAAGAGTGTTATTGATTATATGAGCTTCAACAGGAATGACTGACAGATACTTATAGAAAGTAATACATCCAATTAAAGGTAGTAATATGGAGTTCGGGGATGGGATCAAGTGTTTCTGGGCGTAATCGCTTTTCCCAGGCTACACCAGGAGAAGGGGCCTGCTAATCTAACATACAAAGTTATCATGTCGGACTTTAAAGGTCAGACCTTGATTGCAATAATATTTTTTTGAGTTTATATTTCTTTGCTATTCATCATGTAATATTAAAAAAAAGGAAGCATTGACTTAAATCCCAGGCAAATATAAATTAAAACTGTGACATCTTCTGTTGTCTGTATGTGTGTGTTTCTATCCTATATGTAAACAATATTTGTCAACGTGCTACTAATAAATATATTAGTCAGAGTTTAAATTTCTTTGCTATTAATCATGTAATAGTAAAAAAAAAGTCTGCATAACACTTATAAAATCGATATTTGATTCGAACTGGCCCTTTTCTTGTACAGAACAAAATAAACTCAAAAAATTAATTTCTTGAAAGGACAAGAAACATTTCAGGGAAGGGTATACGGTGTAAACGATCAAGGAGTATAATCGTCAGATCTGCAAGTGCTCAAGTAGCTAAGTACATCTGAGACAGAAAGGGGAAAGGATGTGACGTCAGTGATCTAGAGCAGTGGTCCACAACCTTTTTGTTGCCGCGGACCGGTAAGCGTTAGACAATTTTACCGCGGCCCGGGGGTAGATTGTTTACTTGCAACTTACATGTACCAACAACATAACATGAAAATAAAAGCCTCGAAATAATAATAAATATATCATTAAAAAGTTTACATTAAAAATTTACTTTGAACATTCCTTTCAAAATAAAATACAGGTACACCAGAAAAACGAATATAAAGTGCATGAACATTTTAACATTACTAGAACACCAAGTCAATGAGAACACTAGTGACTAAGCGTACAAAGCGTATGACTAATCTTATGACAAAGCGTACAAACTGAGACAAAGAGCTTTAAAAACTGCGCACATGTATGCAAACTATATTTCTAAACTGTATTTCTTACAGGGCCCGGTACCAATTGGTCTACGGACCGGCACCGGTCCGCGGCCCACCGGTTGGGGACCACTGATCTAGAGGACAGTAAGTACATGTAATCTTGGAGGTTACACATGCGATGAATAAAGCTGGAAAAGCCAAAAGTATTTTAAGAGAAATGCAGGTTTTAGGATTTAACCAATAAAGGCAGGAAGGAAGGATTTTCTTTCGCATAGATGTTCAATTAATAAGCAACATGTCATCAAAATGAAATAAATGTATGGGCTGATCCGAAAGAAATATCACCCATGGAACCGGGACTGAAGCTCACAATTGCTTAATGGATAGTAAATCATTTATGCCAAGTTTATTGCATATCATATCCGATCTACCGTGTTCAGTTATGCACTAATAACATTGGAAAAATCCCACATTTCCTACTAGCTGTGGGTAAAATAGTAACTCGTCCTCATAGCCGTATGCAATTAATCATTTCCTATAGCTGCTGTTGGATCACTCCCTTAGAAAATGCCGTCCATCGAAACGTTTGTTTGTTTGCAAAAAGTCAATTGTTTATTTGTAGTTTTGCTGATCCGTTAGCAGTTTGAGGGATTAATGATTTTTCTTTGTTTTATAGAGCTGATATAAAAAAAGATCTGTTTATAAAAGATGTGTACCTTCCTACGTCCATTATACTAGTCAGAATATCTATACGTTAGGGTCTTCCCCCCCCCCCGCCCATTTAAAGCTGGTGTGAGGCCCCATTCTACTAAAACTGCCATCTATTGAATTGTTAATAAAATTCACAATCCTTTCTGCAATCTTACCATATTTGGTAGAAATAAACTTCAGTCTATGCATGACTTGTCCATCAAGTTTGAATTATCAATGTCCAGCAATCTTTGTTTTATTGTTTTTTCAATGATAAGCACATTTGGAGACAACATGCAAAATTGTCAATAAATCTGACACTCTTTTGGCACTGCCCTGATTTTGGCAGTGATGGTCCTTTTCTGTTCAGGAATAGTCTGGGAATCGTTTTGATGGACATTATCTTTAGGATAACTCCACATATAAAAATCTGTTAGGTTATGGTTCGGTGAGTGTGAAGCCGATTCAGGATCATATTTCCTACTGATGAAAGTGGCCATCATATTGAACGGCAATAAACCAAAAAGCACTGAACATTTATGATTGAAACTTGGTAGACAACTCAGGTATAGACTGAAGTTTATTCTTACTAAATATGGTGTGATTACAGGTGAGGAACCGAAAGAAGTTTCCTGCATTTTCTACCCCTTCTGTGACCCCAAGACTATGGACAGTGTTTGGTTTAGTTTTCTTTACAGTATTTCAATAATTTTTGGATCATTTAATGCTAAAGCAATATCTATTATAAACAATTCTTTTTATACGATTAATTGAACATAAGTTGCTATTTTACCCATACCTTTATACCTTTCTAAACAGTATTAGTAGATAAATGACCACAATAGATCTGATATGATTTGAACTTGGCATGGCCTATTCCATAAGTAGCGATGGCATACATTTGGCCAGTCACACACACCCAGGTCATTGCTAAACTAAATTTTCATAATGAAAGTAGAGATTCAATAGTAAAATATGGGAAGAAATCCCGCATGTTATGCACCATGAAAACTTGAACATTTTCTTGCATCTGGCCTCAACTCAATCTAAATAATACTAAAACTTATCTTTTTGCGTGTGACTAAGGATAAAATAAAAATGTACGACCGTAAACATGCACAATGCTGCATATTTAGTGGGGTGCATAGATGCATGCTGCAGATGACAGGCCTGCAAATAGGTCAATCGGTGTAATTGTGAGCCACTTGAGATTTTGCAAAGTAATGTTTATTACCAAATGGTGGACAGTCAGTTTTTATGTCCATAGATTAACAACTGATAAATCTCATGGTTTGGTTTAAGTGATATCTATATATATTCCAGCAAGACGGGCAAGAGGGATCAGTTGGGTTTCTGTGGGTCTCAGAGACAGATTGAGCCTTAAGCTGATGGACTGTTTTTATTTGATTAGAAGATATGTTAGTCTTGATTTGCAAGGCAGAGAAACCAAGTACAATTGTAACTTATAAAAATAAAACAGTGTTGCTTGTTTTAAACTGGAGTTGTGTTTTTTTTTAAAGGACAATCCTTTTGTTACAGCAATGACAGACCACATAATATACACTACGACCGGTGTCGGAATCAAGCACTAACTTTGGACGAAGACAACAGACGATCATGGCTTGTACAGTTAATGCACACATACACAAGTTCACACTGCCCGCACAGTGATTGAATTTACAGCCTAAAGGTTATGAGACTTATCTATAAAACTCAATGTCTGGGTGTATGTATGTGTATGAGATGTTTGTGTGTTCCCTATAAAAAAAAGGTTAGAAATCTTCATAAAATGTAAAAATAGATTCCATGTAAAATTTAGCGGGGAAAGACAATGAGAGTGTTCCCAAATCCCTAAGTGCATCCTTAAGGGGTCTACGAGGGCATAACTCCTTTAAATCTTTAAATATATCCTATTTTTATGAAATTTAGATCATGTTTAAAATTTCATGGGGGAGACAATGGAAGTATTCCCGAATCTCTATATTACCCTCAATGTACCCAATATCTCCATGCCCCACCTCTAAGTGACCCATGAGGAAAGAACTCCATTAAAACCACGATTTTAATGAAATTTAACCCATATGTATAAGACATTAATTCAGAGTTTTTCAAAATTTCAGCTTCTTCTGACTATATTAGGGGGGGGGGTGGAGTAACAACAAAGAAAGTAATATCATGCTATGAGCATAGTGACAAAGGACATAGTAGTGTTCCTCATTCAATCCTGAGCAACGTCGGGTCTCCTTGCTGCTAGTGTTTAATAAATCCCTCAACTTCGACCACTTGTCATCTTATTCACCCTGTGAAAACAACCAAACAAAATTATCAGTTTTATATAGATGGGCTACTCTGATCTCTTTGTGGTACAAGTCACAAATACTGGCCAACGTTTTATCTATATGTGAATATCTGCTATGAAAAGGCTTTAATTATAATCGATATACGGTGACTTTGAAAAGAAGAAAAATAAGTAATTTTAACTTTATTGCAATTTAGACAAAACAGAAAAAAATAAATTAGCAATAGAAAAATGAAGAAAATCTAAATGGTATTTTGCTTCATAAAAAAGTTTATGTCACGTTCCACATGATTGCTACTGCCATGTTATGCATGAGTGAACATTAAAAATAAACATCAAAAGCAGATTTGACTACGTAAGAAACATCTACATACAAATAATCAATAATAATTATCTATATAATAAAGGAGAACGTATGTTTGTGTATGTGTGGGTCTGTCCATCTCTCCATTTATTGACAGACTAGAGAGTGTACCTAAAATATAAGAGTTTATACATGTGTAGAATTTTTCTAGGAACATTATGGTAGTAGTCATGGCTCTCTAGGCACCTTTTAAGGAAATTACAGGCCATTTTCCAACATTTTGCACATGAAATAGAAATTATTGTTATTTTACATGAGAAACATCAACAGATACAAATATTCAATAATAAAAATAATAATCTGTACTAGCAAGACCCGTGTAAATTACACGAAATTATGTTTTCAATACTAATTATCTTGTTCCTAACCTATACATTACTTTGTAAATGCTTTAGATTAAATTACATTTGGCTCCAATTTATGAGTAGCATACAAAGATTCGGAAGGTTGTTGCTTTTGATGTGAGCGTGACACAAAATAATACACACGCTATCGTATTAATATGCGTCTTCCCGGTCGTCCCCTCCCTACCCCCCCCCCTCCTTGGATGTAGAAAAAAAAATCTTAAGAGGTTGGTTAGGATCGAACTATAAACCAGTCGGGCTGATGTCAAAAACCAACATCACAATCCAACGTCAAAATCCTACATCGCTAACCGTTCTGCCAAAGGGATATACTTTAAAATATTACGAAAATTATGTGACTTGAATGCTTTTCCAAATCTAGGTGTGGCACGAATGCGCAGAGCTTTTGATGTAAGCGGGACACACGAACACACACGCTTTCGTATTAATATATAGATGATGATAATAATCTGTATGATGATGATAATAATCTAACGTTATTCATCACCATTTTTACGTACTTCTAGTTTAATTCCCTCACACGATACATTTTTATGTCATGATTGCTTTACTGTTTCTTCCTGTCCCACCCCATCCTCGCCCCCTTCCCCTATTTTTATATTCTTTTCTCCCCTTCATTCTTTCTATTTTTTTTTTTCTATCTATTTCTATTATCTCTTTCTTCTTTTTTCCTCTCTGATGCCACTTTCCTCCTTTGTTTTTTTATTATCTTAAAATTTACTTGAATTTTCCTATTTAAGATTTTGTCCACTGAGGTTTAAGCCATCATATTTTTACTCTGCCAAGGAAGAAAATATACCGGCAACGTGCCTCCTTATCTTTTGAGTTTTTACCAATTTTCTCGAGATTTATACACTTGTATTCCTTCTGGAGAGGCACTTTTTTTTTCCAATGAACTTTAACCTAGGACTTGAATTCCCTTTACTTTCCAAACCGGAATTTTTCACTATTCAGACTTTTGAAGACATTCTGCTATTCCCCCTACATTTACTTAACATTTATGATTTCCTGGATGTGCTTTTTGGGACATGTTTACATTTTTTCATCGAAGATGATTGTCTTTGCTCAAAAAAACTTTGTATATTTTTTTATTTTCAAATTTGTGCTAAAATAATTTTACTGATCTCCTCTGATGATAAAAGCATACATTTTTTGAAAATCCATGGGTTAAGGAAAGAAAAAAGTTTGTTTGAACTATTTGATGCTTTAATAAATATTGCACTTTTTTCAATTTTTATTCCCGTCACTCCTTTCCTTATATTACTGCTCTATCTTGTATGTTGATCATTGACTTTTCAAGATAGGATATAATTTAAAGATAAACTTATTTTTATCTTTATTATCTCTCCATTTATATAATAATAATCTGTATGATAATAATCACGTTTGTAGATACACAGTCATACTTTCCTTTGCGTTTTGGTGAGGAGAAAAGTGTTCTAATACTACACTTCATCTTTTCTGTCTTCGACCTGTGAAGAAGAAGTCGTTCTAGACGAGGGTAACTTATTTTTGACCTAATTCAGTGCCCCCATTTTAGGGAGCTGATTTTTTCCAAAATTAAAAACTGATCTTGTGTGGGGGCAAGTAAATAGGGACATGATAGAAGTAAATAGATATCCTTATTAGTAAGGGAGACTGCTGTCAAATGGTGCTGAAACAGGCAGATGATATTTTCCCTTCTGTCTGATGAATTGAACAATCACTCGACTAACAGTCGAAAGTGGAATCCCGAGGTTTGTAACGATTTGGTGCTGATTAAGTCCATCATCAGATTAACTTAGTCTCTGAAACTCTGACAATTCTAATGCTACTGTAGAATAGAAAAACAAAGTCTCAGTCTAACATTTATATCAACTTTATCTGCCATCTTCGTTAACATGTAAATATAGAGGTGTTAGTAATAGGATAAATCTAGAAGTCTGGATGAGAAAAAGGTTGAGAATGCATAATATGAACGATAAATTCTTGTGTGTAGGGAATGGAGAACAGTTCATATTAGTATATTCTGAGAAGAAAGTTCGTACATATGTAGGTAGTAGTCAAAGGCAGGCAGCGTTCATCTGTAGTTTTTAAGTATGTGCGTGTTACAATGGTGTAAATCTACAGGTGGCAAGTTCGCCACATTAGATATAGAAGCCTTCTTGTCGACGCCAGAGCCAGTGGCTCGGCGGGTTTTAGTTTGCATCCCAAGAGAGAAGTTTGGTGGTTGAATGGAGCGATGTTCATCAGTTAGACGGCTGTGCCTTCTCGTGGCCAAAGAGAAGAATAGTGACGAGGACTCCCATAAATAAACTTTGGGATCAGTACTCTGCACGCATGAGAGATGGTTTCTGATTGGGCAAGTCAGAATCGAAATTATGTATCTTCTCCAATCAGCGCTTAGCTTAGAAGTCAAGCAGATCTTTCAAACATTGTTAATGGCGTTTTTTTCGTTTGTAGTACTACTGCTACACCCTTTTCGTTTGTAGTACTACTGCTACACCTTTTTCGTTTGTAGTACTACTGCTACACCTTTTTCGTTTGTAGTACTACTGCTACACCTTTTTCGTTTGTAGTACTACTGCTACACCTTTTTCGTTTGTAGTACTACTGCTACACCCTTTTCGTTTGTAGTACTACTGCTACACCCTTTTCGTTTGTAGTACTACTGCTACACCTTTTTCGTTTGTCCATGTCATACTTTAATGATATTTTTTCTCAAAAACATGCATGATGCTAGAGTCATCAGTAGAGTTTTGTAACTTGTTTCCATGGACAGAGCTTACTTACAAGGAATCCCCACCTGTGGAACACATAAACATGGGAATGCTTCCCTGCCGATTGCAACTTGCTCATCTTCAAATACAATGCCAACAAATTCTTGGCATAAACTGCCCCATAAGTATTCAAATGCAGTTCATACCATTGATCAATGTTAATCATCTTTCGGCTGGCAATCATTTCCGTTTCATAAACCCTTATCCTCGAGTGCTTCTTGGCAAAAAGTGGTAACCCAATAAAAGAGAATGTCTATTTTATACAGTTAATTAAACACAATTTGCTATTTTGCTCATAAAAAGAGGGTGCAAATTCATACCTTTATAACTGGATTAGTAAACTGTCAAGATGTTAGCTGTCAAAAGGTTCATGATTCAAATGTGATATGGACAGGAGTGTGAACAAAAACAGATGCATAAAATGTGACCCTAAAGCAATAGATCCGATAAGATTTGAACTCGGTATAACAGATTCAATAGGCCTTCACAACATCCATTAAGCCCGTTACACCCCCTCAATGTATTATCCAAGCAATTTGTGCGAGTAAACACATTAACATTGGCTGGAAATTATACAAAACCTGAATTATCTAAATTTACTTGTGTTTGATTAGAAACAGATAAGAATTCCTACGCTGACGGGAAACATGTACATGTTTATGGTGAACTACAAAAAACATTGAAAAATGGATCCGATTCTCAAAGACGACCATTAGTGAAAAGTGATACGGTTTATTTCTTCAACAAAAACAACAGGTAAACATTAATAACAATTAAATGTTCTATATTGATAGCCGCTATATAAACTTCTGTTCAACACCTGAAAGTTTACCTTGCCGCTTTTCTAAACACCTGTTTCCATTAATTCTGTATTATGACAACTAGCCCTGCTTACTCGGCGTTGTCTGCGATGCAGTTAAGTCATTTCATTTTTTATTTGTTTGCCCATTCTTTTTTAAACTTATACAGAAATAGAAATAAAATTTTAGTTGTTAAAGACAACTCTTTAAATTTTTCAGTTCAAATATGAGTTATTCCCCTTGTATTTTATTTTTCGATAATTAGTTAAAAACATTTCATAAAATTGTAGCTAAGTATCGATATAATAATGCACTAAGGTAATTTCATGTTCACATGTACGTCATCATCGGCCACCCCATTTTTAAAAGATAGGATTATCCGATCGCCAAATAAAAAAAAATCAGCTATTGAACTTACAGCTATGGAGACGAAGATTTAGGAATAAGTCCTTTATTCTTCTAAGAACATGTTTGAATTAATTAGAATAATTATATTAAGAAAGTATGTAAAATGGCTTCTGATTGCAGCTAATGGAATTGGTTTTAGTCCTTGGAAGATGACAACACAGGCACGCAGGATGCCATTGATCAACAACAGCATTTCAAGTGATTAAAATATTGATGCTTGAATAACTTTCAAGAAATGAGTACATCATCTCATGGTGATGTTGCCCATGTAAAAATTAAACAACAGTGTTTTAACCTACTAATTTGTAATTTAATGTCTTTAAACCAGAAGATTCCAAATTTAAATATCACCATTTCTCCAGTCTTAAGATGGAGAGACATGGGCAAGTGATCAATTTAAAAAACTAAAATTGCACGTAATGATGAAATATTTTTTATTAAGGCCTAATGCTGATAAAAAATCAAAAAAAAAAAAAAAAAAAAAAATCAAGGATAATTAAGAAAATAATTAGCTTTTTATAATAATTAGCCTATTTATATATGCATATCCATCTCTTAATGTTCCTACTTGCAAGTAACTTATCTTGCCACCTGGTGCTCCATATGTGTACTACTCCTATTATTTCCCTCTTCCCACCACTAGCCCCCCTTTCCCTCCTCTAACCATTTCCCGTCTCCCACCACTGACTCAACCACCCTTCTCACCATCTGAAAGATTCAATATGCAAGCAATCATGATTATCAGAATTTTAATATTATATATATAGTGAGATATGTTTACAACGGTTCAGTGTTGATCTCTACTAAAATTGGTATATCCTGGTCCCAAGACTATTTGACAAAGTGCCGCTCATTCATGAGTTTAGAAACTTGTTTTATGATAAAGCAGATTTTCTTTGTGCTTTAAATATACTAGAATACGGTTATTTTGATTTTTTAGAAGGATTGCATCATATGCTTTTACATGATGCAGCAGCGTTATCAACACATAGTTTAAAGTATTTTGCCATTATCAATTTAGGGGGGGGGGGGCACTTTGATTGTAGAACTATGGTAGACCAATCCTTTGATTCCAGACCGTAACAAAATATCTCTGGCTGTCATCTTGTAATACACAGCTGAAGTCTTGTTTTGGTGATATGTCGTAAGTTGGTGCTCAGTGGATAGTGGCATCTCTGATCCTTTCTCTGTTGCAGTCATCTTCTTAATAGCAACAGTTCTAAAGGTTATTAAAAATGATAACACAAAGTCATTGTGGTTTAACAATGCTTCCTGGGTTTCTATTTTCATTTTCCAGTATACATATCTCCAACCCATCTCCCATAGGGGGAGGGAAAAGCTATTCCAAAGCAAGTATGACTGCGCACTCTCTCTTTCTCTCTCATAGTTCAGAAAAAAAGAGGAAGATTTTCTCAGCTTACCTGTAACGTGTCTCTGGCGACTTCCTGTCTATGACGCAATATCTCGACACCTAGCACTAACTAATTTCTGATGGAATTTTCCACTTCTTTGCTCTCTAACCTTGTGTAGAAAATACTGTTTTTAACATTTTTACAAACCCACATCCACCTTGCGACAGAAAGAATGTGTGGTTTCTGAAATTTACCAAATGAGTGTAAAAATCTTCACTTTCAGATATGCAAAGTGCTCAAATTGCAGCTCTATATAATTAAGTATGTTCTGAGCATGTAATTAGCATGAGATAATGCTGTAGATAAATAGCTGTGGACACTAATTGTGTGAATTTAAAATAAACCAATAACAAGCAAAGGCCACACATATGAGATCACAGCTTGAGGTAACCATTTGATTAAGCTACAGGTTATGTAGCAAGATCTTCCAAAAAGATACAGTGCAGCTCAGGTTAAACATATATATATGTATGTATGTACTTAAACCATCAGTTTTTAAGTTCAATAGACATTAATATATAATTCCAGAGAATTTATGAATAGAAAAAGCAAATCTCAACGTCAACATCTTTATTTTCCAGAATTATGAGGGTTCTAGAACAATGATTAATCATAAAAAAATCTGAAAAATATCCCCAAATCGAAAATTTACTTTAGAAAGAATTATTTTAGATCAAGGGCCAGAGAGTAGGGGGACGAGAAGACAGAGAGAGGCAGAAGGGGAAGAGGGAAAAAGAAGATGGAAATGAGAAGAGGGAAGGGAAGGAAAAAAGTAAGAATTAAGGGAAAGAAGGGAGAAGGGAGAGGGAAGAAGAATAAGGGAGAGGGAAGAAGGATAAGGGAAGGAGAAGAAGGATAAGGGAAGGAGAAGAAGGATAAGGGAAGGAGAAGAAGGATAAGGGTAAGAGAAGAAGGATAAGGGTAAGAGAAGAAGGATAAGGGTAGGAGAAGAAGGATAAGGGTAGGAGAAGAAGGATAAGGGTAGGAGAAGAAGGATAAGGGTAGGAGAAGAAGGATAAGGGTAGGAGAAGAAGGATAAGGGTAGGAGAAGAAGGATAAGGGTGGGAGAAGGGAGAGGGAGAAGGGAGAAAGGAGAAGGGAGAAAGGAGAAGGGAGAAAGGAGAAGGGAGAAAGGAGAAGGGAGAAAGGAGAAGGGAGAAAGGAGAAGGGAGAAAGGAGAAGGGAGAAGGGAGAAGGGAGAAGGGAGAAAGGAGAAGGGAGAAAGGAGAAGGGAGAAAGGAGAAGGGAGAAAGGAGAAGGGAGAAAGGAGAAGGGAGAAAGGAGAAGGGAGAAAGGAGAAGGGAGAAGGGAGAAGGGAGAAGGGAGAAAGGAGAAGGGAGAAAGGAGAAGGGAGAAAGGAGAAGGGAGAAGGGAGAAAGAAGAAGGGAGAAAGAAGAAGGGAGAAGGGAGAAGGGAGAAAGGAGAAGGGAGAAGGGAGAAGGGAGAAAGGAGAAGGGAGAAAGGAGAAGGGAGAAGGGAGAAGGGAGAAAGGAGAAGGGAGAAAGGAGAAGGGAGAAAGGAGAAGGGAGAAGGGAGAAGGGAGAAAGGAGAAGGGAGAAAGGAGAAGGGAGACAGGAGAAGGGAGAAAGGAGAAGGGAGAAAGGAGAAGGGAGAAAGGAGAAGGGAGAAAGGAGAAGGGAGAAAGGAGAAGGGAGAAAGGAGAAGGGAGAAAGGAGAAGGGAGAAAGGAGAAGGGAGAAAGGAGAAGGGAGAAAGGAGAAGGGAGAAAGGAGAAGGGAGAAAGGAGAAGGGAGAAAGGAGAAGGGAGAAAGGAGAAGGGAGAAGGAGAAGGGAGAAGGGAGAAGGGAGAAGGGAGAAGGAAAAGGGAGAAGGGAGAAGGAGAAGGGAGAAGGGAGAAGGAGAAGGGAGAAGGAGAAGGGAGAAGGGAGAAGGAGAAGGGAGAAGGGAGAAGGAGAAGGGAGAAGGAGAAGGGAGAAGGAGAAGGGAGAAGGAGAAGGGAGAAGGAGAAGGGAGAAGGAGAAGGGAGAAGGAGAAGGGAGAAGGAGAAGGGAGAAGGGAGAAGGAGAAGGGAGGAGAAGGGAGAAGGGAGGAGAAGGGAGAAGGGAGGAGAAGGGAGAAGGGAGGAGAAGGGAGAAGGGAGGAGAAGGGAGAAGGAGAAGGGAGAAGGGGAGGAGAAGAAGGATAAGGGAAGGAGAAGAAGAATAAGGGAGAGGGAAGAAGGATAAGGGAAGGAGAAGAAGGATAAGGGAAGGAGAAGAAGGATAAGGGAAGGAGAAGACAGGGGAAAAGGTTGTAGAGAGAGGGGAGAGGGTAGAGGGTAGATGGAGAATAAGAGGGGAGGTGAGAAAGGGAAATGGGGAGAGAGGGAGAGGATAGGTGGAGAGGAGAGGAGAGGGAGAATGCCACCACTTGAGGATGAAAAGCTATGGTGTGAATATGCACAGATTTCTTAAGAGGAATTTATAATTCAAGAGGACGGCTCAACAAGTATTTGTTTACATTAGACTTAAAGAAGAACATGTAGTCGGCTGGGAAGCAGCTTCATGGTATTTTGTTCCACTGATTGGATGCTTTAGGAAAGAAACTTTGTTTATGGAAGTTCTGCTGCGGTTTTAGTACCGAGAGAGAGAGAAAGGACATTTTTGGCTGTGGTTGTAGCCAGGCAGGTTCTTGCTGTGAATATTTTACAGGGAGGGGTGAGGGATTAAAGCACAGTCAAGCACCTATCATGAACATAACGATACAGTAGAGAGAGACTAGCAATATCTTTTCTGTGCGAAAAGGTCTGCAGGAAAAAGAAAAGATCATCCCCTATTATATATATATATATATATACTAGATTGTGAAGTCGGTTTTGCACTATCAAGACCAGAAAGAGTGCTCCAAGCGGAACCTCCTCAGATATGACAGTAGTACTCCATCTTAGGATGAAGTCAAGCTCCTATTCAGGTAGAGGATTGTGTCAGGAGTGGGGTACTTTCTTGAGCGATAGAATGATCTAATCATTTTTCCAACGACTTTAGCAACAGATTTGATGTAAGTTTTACATTTTAGGTCTGGAGTAAAAGCTATTTATTTCAATTTGGGAAGAATTGAGGTTGTAAGGGTTGGTGGTGAAAGAAGTCAAGCTTGGTTTTAGGTGTTAAAAGTAACAAACCACTTATTCCCCCATTGCACCATGTATTCCAAGTCGGAAGAGAGATTCAAAAAGATCATCATCAGTGCTCTTCGAAGTGCTGCCATAGATAGTTGTGTCGTCTGCATAGATATCAACGAATGATCTCAGAATATGATTCGGACAATCATTTATAAAGATCAGGAAGAGGGTTGGGCCCAGAATGAATCCTTGAGGTATGCCGGCATTGCTATTATGAGCTTCGGACTTCTTCCCATCAACAACTACTTTAATAGACATAACAGAGAGAAAATATTTGATGGTTGTAAGGAAATTTCCAGATATTCCATAAGTAACAAGTTTGTTTAGTAAACCTTTGTGCCAAACCCTATCGAAGGCATTTGGTGTGCTTATGATTTTCCACTGACTGATTACACCCATATATATATATATAAGACATAAAAAATATTGTACACCGATACATATCTCCAATTGACATTAATAATAAAATTAAACTCATTATTTACTATAAGAAATTTAAGACCCAAAATCTTGTAAAAAAACAAAAACAAAAAAAAAACAAAAAAACTCCTCAACCCATAAAACATTAAAAAGAAACAATGTTATTTATAAGTTTAAATGCCCTTGGAGAGAATGCAACTTCCATAATAATATTAAAGATAATACCTACATTGATTTACAACCACTATCCTATCCCACCATCTTAACATGCACCTTGTAAACTGTAGTTCAATTTACCAGCATTTACAAAAAACATAACTGCCACACCTCTGGTTAAAGACAAATTTTAGTTAATAATACAAAAATAATGTTTCTGAATTATTTTAGATGAGGATTGATCATTTGGATTATTCGGACTACTGTTCTCATCTTGAGTGTTATTCTCAATGTTTCAGCCGATATAACCTCTGACCTTCAGGTTTATCTCGTCACACTCTGGAATCTTTCTGTCGAACTCTGGAATCTGTAAGCAAGGACCTGTGGTGTAACGGATAAAGTACTAAGTAAAGTTCAGTTCTGAGTAACACTCTTCTGGAAGGTGAAGGTTCAATCCTAAGTGCGGGCAATACTAAGACTACAATTGCACGATTACTTAAGATTTCTACCTGGTCACGTCTAACAGAACAAGGGCATGCTACCCTCATGGATTAAATAAAGAGTTCCATTCGAAATTCCATACAGATTTCCGAGTTCGACAGATACACCTGAATAAGGTCGGGGGTGACATCAGCAGAAACGTTGTGAGAATAACATTCAAGATGAGAACAATAGTCCGAATAATCCAAATAATATGAAAATAATATATTCTGAAACCATTTTAAAATTTTTTTAAATACTCGAAGTTATCTATTAAAATCCAGCAACATACAATATATAATCTTATTAATAACATTATATACGTGTTATGACCTTGAATGGCCGATAATAATTTAAATCACACAGTGACATATTTACAAGAGTATATTTACAAAAGTACAGAATAGTATGTTACAGAAAGTCTGCGTCCAATGCTGTGGCTATGACTGCCACGACACTTTGTCGTAACTTTATTAATAGTCTCTGGAAGAGTCCATCTAATCTGGCGTCTTTTTCTTTTTTCTCTTTTTTAAAATATCTCATTAAGAGACGCTCACAAATCTGGCAGGATTGTAATAATTCGCAAAATCAAGAGAACTTTGTAGAGACGACACATTTGCCAGGGCTCACTTTTTTTACTGCACTCGCTTGCTCTGGGTCTGATATTTTAACATCTTTGTCTTTAATTCGACCAAGATATTTTTTCTTTTCGTAGGCAAAACCCACATCCATTTTCTAGAATCTATTCACTTTCTCATCAATTTCATAATTTAAACTTTTCCATCCAATCCGTGCATAAAAGGTTGCTGGAATTGTTCATCAAACATTTAATTTTAAAGTTTTTCCTTGTAATGTAACGGTAGCTATTAGTTCGCCCTCAAATTTTATTTGTTCTCCAGTAATGCTTTTGGCTACTTAAAAAAGTAGCCAAAAGTATTAAGCATCAAAGTCGGTTTTCCAATTTTCTTCCACGCTTGAAGATTTATGATAGACAAATCTGAGCGCGAGTCAAGTTGCATTTTAATATTCTTATTCAATATTCTTACTTGTACAAACTTTTTAATATTTTCCACTTGTCACTTTTAGTGATTCTGATGAAGCTTTTTAACAAAAATTATTTTTGACTCTGCAGTGTGTACTTTTGTGTCCCATGCAATCGCACTTAAAACACTTTAATCTTATATGGAAAATCTTTGTACCAATGCAATTGCTCGCAATCGAAACACGGCTTAGGAGGCTAATCTTTTGCATTTTTACCTTTTGTGAAAAAGGTAAGTTTTAGGGCTAAACAATTAAGTCAATAATTGTATCGCTTGAACAAATATAAGGTCGTTAGTTTTTTGTGGCAAAATGTAATTGACGAATTTGGTATGTTCAACCATATTCAATTTTCTTCATAGCAACCAAACATTTTTTTTAATCGGTCTACTTCCCACAGTACGTATTATAAATGACCTCATACTGTCTGAAATACGAAGCAAACGTAATCTCGTTTTCAGGATAATAAAAATTATCAATAGCATTCCAAATAGTGTTTTGTAAAGATGCACTTTCACCTTTACTATTTTAACCCCCATTCGATAATTCGATTTTCTTTTGATATTTCACTTGTTCTTTCTGCTGTAATAGGAATTTTTCAAAGCTTTTCCGTTCCTATTTTCTTTCTACAATTCCATTTGTTTTTTCTGATCTTGTTAGTGCCTGAAAATTTCGAAAATAGCATTTTTAAATTCTTCGATTTCCATCACTTCAAATAGGTCCACCTTTTCATATATATATATATATATATATGTACACACAGTCGTAGTTTTTCTTATTAGGAGATAAATTCTTAACCTCTCAGTGAGGGAAAAAAAGTAAGTTCATTCAAACTTATTTTCGTGTTCCTGATTAATAAAACAAACAAATAAAATCGACAGACCTTTGGGCTTTTTTCGTGCTTTTTCCTTCACGGTCGAATGAATGACTTAAATTTCTAACCCTTGATTTGAAAACTGTTTCGTCCTACTCAGGAGCAATACTGGAGTGCTGTTTTTTTTTTCAGATTTAACAGATTTTGCTTGTTAAAACTTTAGTTTGATTTTAACTTCACACTCTATTGTTATAATTAAAAATTATTCAAAGCATACCACCAAAGTCTTTTTTTTTTCGAAAATCCAACATTCCAGTTCTAGTAATATGATGTTCTATCCGACATAAATCCCAGTTTTCGTTGCCAGTGTTGTGTGCAACATAAGTCCGGTTTATTTCTGCATCTGAATAAGTCAAAATTCCTTGTTGCCAGTGTTGTGCGACACACATTCGAATTATGTTAGGCTGAGTAAGTCCGAATTCCTCGTCACCAGTGTTGTGACATTGTAGGGCTGATATTAATTAAGACAAAACGGTGGTATATTTACAAGAGTGTATTTACAGAAGTACACAATAGTATTTTACAGAAAGTCTGCATTCGATATTGTGGCTACGACCGTCACAAATGACTGTCATGACACTTTGTCATAACTATTCATAGTCTCTAGGAGAGTCCATCTACTCCCGAATTAGGGTAGATAAGCATCACACCATAACAGTATGAAACCAGTAATAACATTTTAAAATGCTTAACATAATACAAGAAAGTGGGCTCCCTCTAAAAAACTTCTCACACCTGACAGTATCCGATCTCATCGCAGCAATGTTGCATCCTTGTGTTTGTTTTACAAGTACTTCAATGGAATGTGCTCCGATGAACTTGGTGCTCTGATTCCCCAAAACAATCAGCTAAGTCCCATTCATTCACTGCGGGGTCACTTTAGAGATTCTACTACAATAGTTTCTTTTCTCGTGCTGCCGGCCTTTGGAACTCCCTCCCTGCTCCCTGTTTCCCCGAATGTACCGACATGCAGAAATGTCAAACTAATGTGAACAAGCATCTTGCTGAACAGCTACCAATTTGGCATGACCCTCAAAACTTTCACCCTTATTCTCAGTAGCCTCTTACATCTACAGTGGCAACTTGCCTAGTTTGGGGCGAACTATGTTAAAAAAAAGAAGCACAATTCATCCTGTGACGCTAATTCTTGTGTACCGGAATTTAAATTGTTAACGTCTTTCCTGGAACTGAACTGGCGTTTTTTTTTACACCTAACTGACTTCACATGCTTATCCTTAACTGCTTTTTACAATTATCTTCTTTTCTCCAGCTTTTTTGTCATCTGAAGATGATTCGACGAAAAATCGAAAACGTTTGTGATACATATGAAACATGAATTTTGACACAAAAAAGATTAGAAAAATTGTAAAAAATAAAAAAGGTATAATCAAGCAGATAATTCTGTTATGTTTGGCAATGTTTGCTTTATATATATATATATATATATAATATATTCAATTATTTTTCAATATTTTACCCATGTATGACGTCATTTCAGGCTTACGTCTCATCAGTGCAGGGAAATAACAATCTCAAACGGTCATAGGGTGCGAACCTGGTGCACAGATACACCTTGAATCTGTAAGTATCCACCTAGTCCCATTACGTCACGAGATATTGTCACGTGATAGCGGAGAAATTAAGTGATATTTACACTGAAAGTGGTGAGTATAAACATCTAAACATTCAATAGCACTCAACGACAGAGTCGGAGTGTTGCACTGAAGCTTTGAGGTGAATGTTTATTTTTAATCTTTCCGACACTGCTCCACTTTCAATTTTACTTGGAAGGGGCTTATAATATTAAATTATTTTTTTAATATTTTACCTATGTACGGCGTTTTGAGCTTATGTATCTCCGATTAATATATATATATATATATATATATATATATATATATATATATAAGAGAATTTTTGGACAGAAAAACAACAAAAAAAATCGCATAAAAAGTATAACTTATTTTTATCTTAAAAAAAAAAAAAAAAAAAAAAAAAAAAAAAAAGAGCGTTTCTTCATTGTTATGAAAACAAAACCGGAATTTACGAACAAATGAATCCTCAGATTCAGAGAAAAATCGAATTGCCTTCAGACAGTGTTTACGAGGAAAAAACAAGTTTTTCTTTTTATGAGATTTTCTAAAAGTTTTTTTTTTTTTTTTTTTTTTTTTTAAATCTCAATTATAATTGCTCTGGAATTAAAAATTATTATGATTGAACTCTACACTTGAGTTTGACAACATATACCAAAATATATACTCATATATATATATATGTAAGATAATGAAGAGTGGCAAAAATGAATAGTGGACGAATCCATTGTGAGTGGGACGTCGAGAAAGAAAGAAAGCGACTTGATAACTATTAAAAAGAAGAAGGTTCCGCAATAACTTGCCTCCTCATGAGTCCCTACTAACTTGCCTCCTCATGAGTCCCTAACGAGACTTGAAAGGCGGCGGTTTCAGAAACGCGAAGAGTCGGAGCGCTTGGTGATCGGAGTATTGAAGTACTGGAAGAATGGGCGTTTACCGATGTTTATGGCACCGATGAAGTTTTATTGGCTATGGTACTCAACTCAAGCCCGTCTTGCTGTTAGGCTTTCATGTCCACTGACTAAAAATGCGACTAATAAGCAAGTTGGTACAGTGAAGGAATCCCCTGACTTGTATTTCATCAAACAGACAATTGGAAGTGCTTGTGGAACAATTGCTTCAGTTCACGCTCGGATAGACAATGCAGAGCAAATTGTTTTCTAATCGGATGTATATATGAACAAATTTCTAGCAGAAACCAAGTCTGTGACCTCAGCAAGAAAAAGACTTTCATGAGACAAAAGTATGTTAATAGATTTTTTTTTTATATGTGTGTGCGTAGCCGGCGTAAACCATCCGGTGATAGGAAATAAAGAAACCCAAAGTTTTTCCATATACGTTCTGTTCTTTGTCATTCTTGTTGGATCTTACCGGGTACCCCGAAAGAACGGGTAATGCAAGATATATTATAATTATATATATATAGTAATCCAGGTAAGGTTTGTATCTACAGATTAAAACTCCGAAGAATCTTTGCAGTGTTTATTTTTAACTATTTTTAATAGTGCTCAATAATAAATAGAGCTATTTACTTATATTAAAAGTTTTATTTATACAAACATAGCGTGGCTACACACTCAGAACATGTTTTAGTTGTAGCTTTAATAAGCTTGACATCCTCAGGCCGAAAAGTCTGTTCTTTATGGAACAACATCTCAAAGAATGAACTTATCTTCCTGAGTATGTCAAGCTTATTAAAGTTACAACTGAAACATGTTCTGAATGTGTAGCCATTCTATGTTTGTATAAATAAAACTTTTATTTCTTATATATATGTGTGTGTGTGTGAGAGAGAGAAATGGAGACAAAAAGATGAATTAGTAAGACTAGTCATGCAAACTTCAATTCTGTTAAAACATTTCTAAGATATTTCTGTTGATGGTGTACAAATCGTTACAATTATCATTTTTTATTGAAAAACAGACTAAAAATTTGAATATTAATTGATTTTGGATGTTCAGCTACAAGATAACGACTGAGAATGAAGCACTGTGATTATACATCCAGTAAGTAGAGTTAATTTTAATGTGGGCAAACTAGGACAGCCAAGCTGACACTTTATTCAGCAAACTGGAAAGCCAAACGTATGAAACTTCTATGGCTGTGTGAAAACACTTGGCCTCGATGGAAATTAAAAAAGAAAAAAAAAAGTGCACCCTACCCCTTACAGAGATCCAGTTAATGTATATAATTACCAAATTGACCCTATTTTCAGGGGGTTTATTAAGTATGAAAATTACAGGTGGAAAATAAAAGGTAGGATCAAAGGGTCCCTTAACCCAGGGACAGGCTCGGGTGATATTCAGGCAAATTTTGAACTTTGACAAGCCGCCAATGCTCTTTTTGAATGAATCTGAGTTTATTATTTTTTCATTGTGCACTAATTTCTCGATCTGTAATTAAATGTTGGATTTAATTTCCATTATTGAAAAAAATATATAGAGAGATAGACACACACACACATTATATATATATATATATATATATAATAAAATTATAATAAATATTTTTTAATTATTATCCACATACATAGGTTTCATCCTTTTCAGGAATCATGAGTGTAGAGATAATTGTTCTGCTGGTCACACAGTTCGACCCCCAGACACGAGGTTCCTTTTAACTTAAGTCTGAACCTTTTTGTCCATTCAGCCAACCTAACAGCTATGCAGGAAGAGAAGAAAGTCTTTATAAACGAACAGAGTAACCTGCCACAGTGTTTGACATCAATGTACAGAAATATTTTTTAATTTCATCCTTTTGTTTTTGCTGGGAATGGAGCATTCTACCGGATGCCAAACATTCGTCCGCTATTTCAGAGATTCCAACCGAGATATCTTTTTAAGATTATAACTGTCCCTTTCAGTGCAATTGTATCTCTCTTGCACTTGGTTCACCGGGTATATTTGCCAGGTAGTTTTTTTTTAAAGTTCTTTATCATGATCAGGTGGATCCTATGATTACTGAAATGATCTTCCTAAGATTCCAGTTTATTTTCCTTATATGTGTGTGTGGACTGAAAATATTCATTTAAACAATAGTTTTTGAAAGAAACTTGACAACCGATGATGTTCGTTTTACACTGACTTTTGCAGAGATCTTCCAATATTTCTATTTTCTTGGGATCAAGAATAAATGGAAATATCAAAATTTAATCATGTGTTAATTTATTTTTATCTAAGCTTAATCATTAGCGTATAAAGGATTACTTGTGAAAAGACCTATATGACTTAAAGTTCTTAAAATTATTTTCATTATTTCAAATATTGATGCCAATTAACATAGTTGTAATGTTATTATGTAATAACCAAATATTTACATAGGGATCGCTAGTAGACATTGGGGGGGGGGAGGGTAACTAATCTTCACCAATTTCTTTTTCTCAGTTTTTTTTGTTTTTCGGACATGTACAGAATAGTGCGCAATCAGTATTTTTTGTTTATTTGAAATGCTCTTTTTTCAGGGGTTCACTGAGGGTTCGTTTGCTTTTATATATATGTACATTATATATATATATATATATATAGCTTTATGTAGTTTTAAAAAAAAAATTATTTGCTTTTTTTTTAGCCTTTTAGTATTCTTTTCTCAGATTTTTTTTCCTTTAAAAAGTTAAGGCATTGCCTGTAGATGCTATAAAAGTCGAATGGGGTGTTACCGGGCTGTGATCGTTCACCAGTTTCTGTTGCATGGGCATACTAGTGCGTTTGGAGATAATTTGGGCATCGTTTCTGGCGGTGCTCAAACGTGGGGGAGGGCGGCAAAAGTGTTTCCAAATCACACAAAATTATTATAAATAAAAGTATACAGCGACCCCCCAAAATTGTGTTTATGATATGTAATGAGTTCACGATTTTACAGAAATTGTCAAGCAAAAAACAAAAACTAATTGTGCGCTGTTCTGTACAAGTACTTTGAAATTATTGAAATTTATATATGAAAAAGGGAAAAAAACAAAAAATTGGTCGGTAATAAACGACGCCCCTCCCCCCAAATTCTTACCTTTATAAAAAAAGACAAAAGTTTTTTTAAATTATTTTGGTACACTTGTTTTTCTACAAATTGGCGATTGTTAGGAAATGGGTGATCAGTTTAGATTAAATTTATATAGGAAAGTGATCCCCCACACAAATCTAAAATATTGGATAAAAAATAGAATGGAAAAGTAAGTGTACACAAAGTAAAAATAAAAATTTGCTCCGTAAGTAATGCCATAACATAAGATGATAAATAACGAAAAAGCGATAAAGATTGAAATCTATTTGTATTCAATATTTTTATAAATAGAGATTAAAACATTACCATTACAAAATTAGTTATAGTTTTATAACAATTTAGTTCAGTTAATAATTTCATGATCAAATGATACCGGAATAACTTAAATTTTCTTTTAAAAAACTTATTTTCGCTAGTTGAAAATTAAGTCCCCGTTTACTTACCTCCCCACGAGGGCAGAGTTAGACACAAGGTTAGTTTTTAATATGGACAAAACACAGCAGCCTTACAAAAGGCATCCTCGATTGGGGCAAAAACTAAAATAACCTTAGTCGAGAAGGAGTTTTCCTTCATTAACCTAGGACATAAAAGATGAAATGTAGTATCAGAACAGATACTACACTTTGCATTATTGATTCGCCATAGAGAAAAAACCGATATGACAAATTAGGCACAAGGCCATCAAAAGTGTGTGTGTGGCAGGGGCTCGTTGGTTATCTTTTATCATCGATAAACTATTTGAATATCCTACTCTTTGCTAGAATCATTGCAGTCACCACAATACCACATTTACTCTAGGGTTACACTTTGCTCCCAGCCAAAAAGCCAAGGAGTTGTAAATAAAGACGACTACCCCCTGTTGTATTTATTTGTATGAATGTGTGGGGGTTATATGAAGCGGGTCTGTAAATCGAAAGAATATGGCATCAATTATATTTTTATAATGTGTCTCTAAATTTGAAAACTGGTCAGTTGTTATATCAAATATAATTGCAAAACTATGCAAGAGCAATTCAAACTAACAGACAGTAAAAAGGCGAACACAGATAAAAAAGAGAAAAAATAATCAATATCTTCTGCC
The DNA here is from genome assembly GCA_963556195.1 of Sepiola atlantica. NCBI lineage: Eukaryota > Metazoa > Mollusca > Cephalopoda > Sepiida > Sepiolidae > Sepiola > Sepiola atlantica. The sequence continues at coordinate 210,894,948 of OY744515.1, read as the reverse complement.
CCCACCAAAAAATCGTAACAAAAGAGAGTCAGATCTCCTGCAACCAGGAATGAATGTCAGAAGAAAGGAAGACATGAGAAAGCAATAAGTCAAGGCAAAGTTCTTCGTGTCTGCAAATCAAAATATAGATATTTACTTGCTATAGCAATCGCCAGGTGGCAGCACTATACAACACAGAACGAAGCGAGTATGGAGAAGCTGAAGGGAAAAAAAAAATTTTTTTCGTTTTTTAAATCAAAGGAAAATCTTCAGATTAAATTTACTTTCAAAGAATAATATTTTAAGTAAAAGTGAGGAATATATAACATAAATAAAAGATTTCTCTCTCAAGGTCTCCATGTTTTGCAATTTATTTTGAATCAGCCATCTTGAAAGACTCAAATTCATAAATTACAATCAAACAATTCAGATAAGGTCAGGTCAAACTAATAAAATGCAGTACATTTACTTTTACAAATTATTTATACAAATATTTATATTTATTAATGTTTCTATTACAGACGACCAGAACAACATCGGTACCATCGGTTTCAAATCCTAACAAATGGGAACTATAAAGGCTTCTTTATCGGACTCTCTTCAGCCTCTGTTTATGTCTGTCTCCCCAGAAAACGGCTGTTCACACCTGTGATTCTCTGACGATATTTCGATTGTCTGCTTAAATTTAATTTATCATTTTTACCAATTCGGTATTTTAGTCAGGGCCAAGCAAAAACAATGATGTCGATACCATACTATTAAAACCGACGGTATCGATGTTGTTCTGATCTTCTGTAATACAAACATTAATAAATATTACGCTCTTATTTTTTTTCTTCTTAATAATCGAGCACTGCTGGACACACACACACAGGTTAGAAGTGTATCAATGCAGTCAGATGTTAAGTAAAAAAAAAAAAAATTTTTTCTTTAAATGACTAAGTAATCAGTCTGTTAGCAGTTTCTCTGCAACATTGAAGAGAGACGTTTGACTGAAAAATACCAGTTATTGTTTGTTTACGGCATATCAACTCTTTTTTGGTTATTTAATGCCAAATCCTTTGGTAAAAGTCCCCATGCTTCAAGATCATGCTATATTCAAGTATTCATTAATGAGGTTTGGTTAAGTGAAAGAGGTGATGGGTGAGGGAAAGGGAGGGGGAAGAGGAAGGGAAAGGGAGGGGGAAGAGGAAGGGAAAGGGAGGTGGAAGAGGAAGGGAAAGGGAGGTGGAAGAGGAAGGGAAAGGGAGGTGGAAGAGGAAGGGAAAGGGAGGTGGAAGAGGGAGGGAAAGGGAGGTGGAAGAGGGAGGGAAAGGGGGGAAGAGGGAGGGAAAGGGGGAAGAGGGAGGGAAAGGGGGAAGAGGGAGGGAAAGGGGGAAGAGGGAGGGAAATTGTTTTTGTTTTGGGTTTTGCAGAACAGGATTGAGTTTTTCAAAGAAAAAAAACTAATAAAACATCAATGTTTGGTGCATTTTGAGTCAGGAAGTCAATAATTTCAGAGAGCCTAATCTGGTATCGACAGTAGGTTATATTTGACCCATAAAGGTACTACCATTCTGGGCCAGCGTGGACCTGAGAGCAATGGCAACTAAGAGACAACTCCACATTCCCCACAGCTATCAAATTGAGGATTCACCACTGGATGTCTTTTAAGGTCATACCCAGGACCGAAAAGAAAAAAAAAGAAAAAAGAAAAATACCGGTCGAGGATCTGTTCTCGTCAATCAGTTCAGCAGAAAGTAGGCCATTTTGTTGGGCTTTTACTTTTTGGGCTGCGGTATTGGTCCTGGTTAGTCGTATGAGGCCTTGTCTCCCTTCTTTGGGATGGAGTTAGTTTATTGCTAACGGTGGGAAGGAAGTAACTACTCAATCTGATTATATATATATATATATATATATATATTATATATATATATATATATATATATATATAGTGTGTAGTGGAAGGCCGGGGCGGTGAAAACGGAAATGAACAAAAATAAATAAGTTGAGATATACGATGAAAGCGATATTCTTCTTCAATAAAACTTATTTACTTTTAATTTTCTATATCTTTCACTTACTGTTCGTATTTACTTGCCTTCCCACGAGAGACAAAGTTAGACAGAACATCGGTTTTTAATGTGGGGAAAATCCAGCTCCCCAAAAAGGAGCACTCTGAATTGGAACAAAATTCAAATTGCCTCAGTCTAGAAGTTCTCATTCACTGACCGAGGACAGAATAGACTATGTGTAACATCAGAACAGATACTACACTTTGTTCCTAGTCAAAATGCACTTACTGTTATAGAGTCCAGAAGGATGGAAAATATATATACTTTATATATCTAAATCAGGGGCGGGCAACCTCCGGCCCGCAAAGGCTTTTTTGTGTATTTTTGCTCAAGGGTTTTCTTCTGGAAGCGACCCTTGATCTTCTGATCAGCTGCATAGATGAAAGATCTTAGAAATTTCATGTTCATTCTCGGTTGTTTATGTATGCGCAAATCAAAATCATGTAATGGATTTTGATCAAAATTGGAATATGGATTCTACGTTCAGTAAGAATTATATCTTAATTTTAATCTTTGTAAGTGGACATAAAAGTGGTACAAAACTGTTCTGTTCGGGAAATTATTTTTACTCGCCCTGGGACGGGTATTCCTCTAGTGTATATATATATATATATTACAATTTAGTGTATATATATATATTACAATTTAGTGTATATATATATATTACAATTTGAAGAAACAATGATATAATTTGCTTTCAAATTAAAAAAACATTGTTTTAAATTGAGATCAAAAGAATTCTTTGAATATTTTTGATAGTGTCAGTAAGTTATCACTATTTATATTATTTAGTAAAAATCAGAGAAACAAAATAAACTAAAAACATTAATCATTAATCAAACTCCAGGTAAAATTAATGTGAGAGAAATTTATTTTGAGTGTGTATTTCGTATTTTAAACATCGATTATTCAATCTTAATGACCCAAATTAACCAACCCCAATATTAGCTTGCTTTTAAGAAGTTTTAAACATGTGACATTGACGAATAAAATTCCTGCTTTTTAGAATACCATAATCACACCTGAACATGACTCATAAAAGTCAAAGCGCTAGTGTTATTTTGGACAGTTTTTGTTTTGTTCAACTTGAGAAAAACAAACAAAAATCTACTTGCTCACAAACAAAATTTGATCAAGGACTAAACTGACAAAAACAATCTTGTTTTTAATCAAGCATGCTTGAATACATTATATACATATATATATATTGAAATTATAACGTAGGTCGCAAGTCACTGTTAACCTCCAAAGCAGCTCTTACTGCTCGACACGTGCACTCGCTTCGCACACTCAGTTTTCTCTGAGACGGTACGAGACTCGCTTTTTATAATATCCAGTCACACCTAATTTCCATACGTGCAGCGAGACTTTGCGAGATTTTGCGTGAACTGTATGTAATAAACATTCAGGGACGCCATGTTGGATTTCTTTCCTTCTTTCTTTCTTTCACTCGCAGCGCACAGGACAAGCAAACCCGAGGACGTTTCGCAAGTAAGCCCTCTTCATGTTCATGTTCCCTACACTCCCCCCTGATCTCATGATCACAGAGATGGCAGGGAGGCCTAGATCGCCTTCGCCGGTTGCTTCTTCGGAGGGGGACAACGCAAGCCTCATCTTCGCTTGTGCTCTCGTCCGCGGTCTGAGGGTCGGGAAACATCGCGTCCGCTGGGATACTGCTGATATCCGAGTCACTGTCCGATGGGGCTGCTGCAAGCCAGAGCGATGCCTCACTGCTCTCTGACTCCGACTCGCTCTTGTCGTTCAGTGATGATTGCGTTGCTAACCGTAGGTCCCTAATGTGACGGGGCATACCGTCGACTCGCACCGCCTGTGGGCTGATTACCTCGGTGACGCGTCCAACTCCGTATTTCGTCGTACACTTGCCGCGCGGGTTCTTAGTCCAGACGACATCGCCTTTTTTCAGTTTCTCTTTGGTTACTTCCAGTTCGGGCAGCGGGTTAGTCTCTATGCCTTTCACCCTGACGTGATACCTGTGCAAGGTGTCAGCCGGCGCTGTAGAGGGTGAAACATTATCCTTTGGGGTTACGTTATACAGGTAGACTGCCTCAAATACCGTGCAGCCCGTCCTGGCCGCAATGGTTTTGACGGTTCTGTGATTCCGCTCGATGACCCCATTTCCACTCGGTACGTGGGCGCATCGAAACCTCAGGTGTACTCCCCAGTCATCAGCAAACTTTCTGAACTGCTCACTAGTGAATGCAGCGCCATTGTCGGTTAATATCTCCGTTGGGGGGCCACGTTCAAGAAAAATATTGTTTAACTGACGGATGATGCTGGCTGCATCCTGCCGGCGCAGCATGCGCCATATCGCAAACCTGGATGGACCGCAATCAATGAGAGTCAAGAAATCCTCACCGTTGTGGTGAGTAATATCCATCGCCAGCCGGTTCCAATGGCTTTCCACTACCAGCTTTCCTTTCTCCCAGCGAACGGGTGCTGGATCAATGGATTGGCATGCTATACAATCTTTGACCACTTTCCTGACGTCTGCCTTTTGTACTCCTGGTTCAACCAACTTAGCGAAATATAGGGTCCGCTTGACCCCAGGGTGCCCGGTTTGTTGGTGGACTTCTTTGATGGTATTAGATCGAACGGGGCTCATGGAAGCGGCGCAGGCGGGCTGCATGGGTTCAATAGTCTTTCTTATGGCATCAAGCCATCTTTGAGGTACTCTCGTCAAACAATCTGCTTTGTTCAGGCTGGATTTGACCAGGGACACCTCTATTGACAGCGCATATTCGTTCACCAGCTTCATGATCGTGTCGAGCCGCCGTCGGATGAGCATCTCGCTCGTGGCTTTGGTTCGTATTCTGGCCCTCCCGGTGAGAGTATCTGAAATCCACTTATGGACGCAAGCAGAATCCGTGAATAGTCGCAGGGTGGTCGTCTTCCAAAGGATTGCCAAGTTTATCCCCTTGATAACCGCATCAAGTTCTGCCAGGTTTATGTGCTGGGAGTCCTTTTCTGGGCGTAACCAGCAAGCGTCTTCCACCACCATTCCATCATGGACCACCGATACACCAATGGCGAGAGAGCTTGCATCAACCCACACACTAAGGTTCTGGCTGTCGACGCACCATCTGCCTCGCGTTGGGTCTTCCTTGTGCACCCTGGTGAGGACTTCTTTGAGCATTGTATTGAGAGGGACGTCATGAGTTTCGTCATCCCATCCAGTGGTGACGTCGGAGGCTCTTCGCTTAATAAATGCCACCGCAACACGAAGCCAGCCGCCGACAGGAAGGTGTCCAACTAACTTTCCGCACAAGGAAAATACGTTTCGTCGTGTAACAATACAAGGCATGTCCGGGGTTTCATTTCCTCGTTTCCAGTACAGAACGTCATCTTCCTCCCAGACCTGCAAACCAAGTACCCGTGCGCCATCTCGTAGCCTTTCCGGTTCCTTGCTGAGAAGGCCAAAGTTGTAGAGATGCTCCCTCACGCGCGCCGCAGATACAATTTCCTCGTCCACGTACACGTCATCAATATATGCAGACGTTGCCCGCTGAATGCGCTCATCTTTAGTTAGAATGGTGTCAACAATCATTTGCATAATTGATGGCGCAACATTAAGTCCAAATCCCATGCGGGTTAGGCAATACCTTTTCCCCTTGATGAGCACCGTTTGATAGGGCCATAGTGATTTGTGTACACGCACTTGAAGGTATGCTTTGTGAAGATCCAGTACAGATACATTAGATCCCACTTGCCGCCATTCCCTCAACTTTTCAGTGCATACGTCCGCGCGAGCTGTAAAAGGGTCCACGTGCTCATTCAATTCTCGATAGTCGAGCACCGGCCTCACCTTCTGCTTATTCTGTTGGATAACCGCCATTAACGGGATCAGGCACTTTGGAGGACCCAATTCCTTCTCTGAATACGGAACTAGCCATCCATTACTAATCCAAGTTTGTAGTTCCTTGTCGTATTCTGCACGAGCTCCGGGGGGAATTTTGTATTCTGGCACCTTATTGCATAATTTCTCGGGTGGCTGCTCCTCCGACCACTTCCAGGAGGCTGTCCAGGATTTTGTGCGCTGGTCGAATTCCGCACAAAAATCAGGCTGTTCCAGCTTCATAGCTGCACTCAGAGCAAGGCCCGCTTTTGCAAAATGTGCCCTACCCTCACCATCAATGCGTACACCTCCCAATTCCTTGATGACGTCCATTCCCAGGAGTAGGTCGTAACCGAGCAGGTCACCGTTTATAACCAAGGCTCGTGCGGTTACTGTAGGCCCATCGCCGACACCTGCGCGAATGATGCTAACGCCACAAGAGGCAATCAAGCCACCGCCAACCGTCAATACCGGGATCCTTTCCTTATCCCATGCGTCACAGCATGCTTTGCGCACGAGGGTCTGCGTGCACCCGGTGTCTACGAGCGCGAAGCGCTCACGCCCGTTTACGCGCACGCTCACTGTGGGTAGCGCCTTATTTGGCGACGATCTGGGGAGAAGACTGGCGCTATAGCTTACTCCCCTTGCCCGTTTCCCGGACAACCTCTTGCCACGTGACCCAGCTTGTTGCACCGGTAACAACGCACGCGTTTTAACGTTCCTCGATCGGGCGCGTCCTTTGCACCGCTTCGGCTACGGCAGTCTTTTGAAAAATGATTCGGCCCGCCACATTTGTAGCATCTCACGTCTTCTGTTGGTGGTGAAGACGCTTCCGCAGCTGCCGAAACTGGCTCTGTGTCCTCTTTCAAAATGTTTCGGGCTCTGGCCAACAACTCGTCAAGCCCAATCTCACTGAGTCTGGACGATGCTCGCAGCAGTCTGCTGGCGCCGTCTGGGAGTCCAGTCAGAAAAGCGCATCCCAGTATTCGCTCGCTTGTTCCACCAAACGGCGCGGCTAGCCTCCTCAAATCGGCCAGGTAGACGTCCACAGTCTCATCTAGCCCAAGCCGCCGTTCGGTGAACTGCCTCCAGGCGACGAAAGGGTCCACAGCAAAGGCTGCGTATAACGCCTGCCTAATTTCCTCCAGGCCTGGTTCGTCTCCGAGCTGCTGATACACCGAATATGCTCCTTTGGTCAGCCTCAGCGGGATGACCAGTGCAGGATCCTTTATATTGCAAAGTCTGCAGACGCGCTCGGCTTTCTCCCACCACTCGACTACAGAGGGTCCGGAGGGGGAGCCGTCGAACTCGGGTATCAACCTCAAGTCGAACTTGTCCATCGCCGAAATAGCTTGAAATTATAACGTAGGTCGCAAGTCACTGTTAACCTCCAAAGCAGCTCTTACTGCTCGACACGTGCACTCGCTTCGCACACTCAGTTTTCTCTGAGACGGTACGAGACTCGCTTTTTATAATATCCAGTCACACCTAATTTCCATACGTGCAGCGAGACTTTGCGAGATTTTGCGTGAACTGTATGTAATAAACATTCAGGGACGCCATGTTGGATTTCTTTCCTTCTTTCTTTCTTTCACTCGCAGCGCACAGGACAAGCAAACCCGAGGACGTTTCGCAAGTAAGCCCTCTTCATGTTCATGTTCCCTACATATATTAAAATAAACGTAGTTTGAGTACCCAACAATTGTTTCAGCACCTCTTCGGCTCCTCCTCATGGATATATATATGGTATGTCAAGTTATATTAAAAAGAAATCAATAAAGTGCTCGATCGCAGAATATATGATTATGGGGGTTTCAAAACAAAAGAGTTTGAACAAACAGACAGGAACTACAAATTGATATTTAATATATAAAATAAAGTCAGTCTCTTTATTTTTTCTTTGTCATCGATATAATTCTTCCTACAAAACAAATATTTGATTCTGGTTCGTCAGGTTTTCTTGTGGATCGTTGCAGCATGTTATTAAGAATAAAGTTTAATTTAATTTCTTCTAGAAACTACTTTGTATAGGTTGGAATTATTTTCAAAGAGCCATCCATCTTCAAAAAACGGACGAAAGTTTGTATTCATCCATACAGAGTTACTTCTCTTTGATTGGAAGAAAACAAATATTTTGGAAAAAACAGGATAGTTTAAAAATAGTAAAACAAATTGTAAGTAAATACATTACCAGGAAACACCTGGTGGGTACGACTAGTATATATATACACATTATACATATATATAAGACAAATGTTATACAAAAATATGAAATGCTTCTGCTTAATTAATTTCTTCGATTTTTTTGATGGTCTATAGAGAATTTTTGTCAAATTAGTCTATGTAAGATCCATTGGTCTAATGTTCTATTCTTTGAGAGTACTTTTGATTCATTCATTTAATCGTCTTTAGGCAAAGAATTATTCTGGTGTGTTCATATATGCTGAGTTTTAACAGTACGGTAATGTATGTTTTGCATTACCCGTTTTTTTTTGGGTTACCCGGTAAAATCCAAACAAGAATGACAAAGAACAGAACGTATATGGAAAAACTTTGGTTTTCTTTATTTCCTATCACCGGATGGTTTACGCCGGCTACGCACACACATATGAAAAAAAATCTTTTGACATACTTTTGCCTCATGAAAGTCTTTTTCTTGCCGAGGTCACAGACTTGATTTCTGGTAGAAATTCGTGCATATATACATCCGATTGGAAAGCAATTTCCTCTGCATTGTCTATCCGAGCATGAACTGAAGCAATTGTTCCACAAGCACTTCCAATTGGCTGTTTGATGAAATACAAGTCAGGGGATTCCTTCACGTACCAACTTGCTTATCAGTCGCATTTTTAGTCAGCAGACACGAAAGCCTAACAGCAAGACGGGCTTGAGTACCATAGCCAATAAAGCTTCATCGTGCCATAAACATCGGTAAACGCCCATTCTTCCGGTACTTCGATACTCCAGTCACCAAGCACTCTTGCTCTTTGCGTTTCTGAAACCGACGCCTTTCAAGTCTCGCTTGCACTGTGGAACCTTCTCCTTTTTAACAGTTATCAAGTCGCTTTCTTTCTTGACGTCCCACCCACAATGGACTCGTCCACGATTCATTTTTGCCACTCTTCGTTATCTTACATATGGCTTTTTAAATAAACGCATGGGCAATGAGACACCATATGCGGAATGTGATCACGTGTGAAGTGCGTGACAAATTAAGAATGAATGCATGAATCGATCGAATGTACTCGCGAAGAATGGAGCATAAAATCTACGGATCCTACATATGACAATAATACTCGACGGACCATCCGAAAAAAATAAATTTTTTTAAAAAAGACTTAAGCAGAAGCATTTCGTGTTGTTCAATAACGTTTGTCTTAATGAAAATGTTGCCTAAATAGATACACAAACACACACATATACATATATATATATATATACACACACACATATATACACTAGTAGAATACCGGTTCCAAGATGGGTGCAATTAATTCCCCCGAATAAAAGTTTTTTACCACTCTTAGGTCCTTTTACGAAGATTAAAATCAAGATATAATGCTGCTAAACCTCATGTCTAGAATCCTTATTCCATTTTTGATCAAAATCCATTACATTTTTTTTTTATTCTAGCCCTAGCAACTGTGTTCTAAAATCTATAATAATTGTTTAATTAGTTTAGGAGTGAATCCAGTGCATACAAATATATAAACATATGCACATATCTAACATCATATATATTAGATACTCAAACTTACCAGTGATATATTACATGAGAAACTAGCCTAAGTATGCAATATAAGCTTCACTGTGCTTGTTGGCCCATTCCTTTTAGACTGCATGACACCATCTCCAACAGGAAGTCAAGCAGAAATTCATCTGCAATACACCTACTCTAACCCACCCTATCTCGCACTGCCCTATCCACACATCTGCAACTATAGCAACAATTGCAGGCATTATTACATTGTTTATATTTACTTATATTTTCATCCTGAAAGAGGATTGCTTAATACATTTCAGAGTGCAGATGAAAAATAATAGCAAAAATCTTATCTACTTTGATGCTCGTACGAAACCAGATGAGGTTAATTAATATTAAACTAAACGAGGTAGACATTATAGCATCATACATGGATCGTCATTTTGTTTGCAATATTTTGCTCGTTTTAGAACTTGAATGAAATAACTAAGTACACAAAGGTGTAAATTGCATAGTGGACATTACTTATTATAATTGTATTTTTTTTAATTATAAATTACAAATAACAGACAATTAAACATTCACATTAACTAAATTAAAAAAATTAAAAATAAATATATTTTAAATACTCATCTGCTTACTATTTATTTAAAGATTGTAGTTCCTGAATGTATGGCTACTATTATTCAACTATATTATCTCACATATAAAATTATCTTGTGTTTTCAAAGTTAGACCCAAATAGCAATTCGTCTGACATAAATATTTGATTCATACTAGCCTATATTTTTCGTTGTTCCCTTTAACTATCTTATTGGCACAAATATATTTTATTTCACTTTAGTCTTTTCTGAAAATACTTATTATGGCTAAGAAAACTCTTAGAGTGAAGACATTTTCATTTACTCGCTGAAACAGTTGAAAAGTTACCATGTGCGATCATACAGAATTATCTCCCTTCGTTTTTATCTAAAAATAAGTATATTAATTAAAGTATGTGATTTCAAGAGTCACTGTGTGTGTGTGTTCCTCGCTTCCGCATTAATTCCACATTATTATTTGTTCTTTACTATTAACTGATTAGCATCAAGTACTAAAATGAAATGTTTAAAACTCCCTATTTCATAAAATAATTTGATTATGAAATTAACGTCAAATTAATTTGTTTCTTCACAAATCAGCCATTTTCTCTTTTACTCCGTGGCAACGACAGGTAAGTACGGCTTATAATTGAAGATTCTTTGGGATGATAAAATGAAGAATATTAATTTTAATGCTTAAATAAAGTCCCCCACATCATTATACTTGGATAGAACTTTTGGACAACGTGTGTGTTGAGAGAGAGTGGGAGAAATGTTATATGGAAAATACACAGAAATAAGTGGTTAAAAGAGTATTTTATACATATTAAAAGACGTGGCTTACAAAGGTTGGAAACAAAAGAATACTTGTTCTGGATTCAGGAAGCGTCTAAAAGGCAATAAATGCTTTGGAGAATAAAAAGATGTTAGGATGAGTTTTGAGTAGCACCACTAAGGATGAGCAAACATGTGTTCGAATGTTCAAGGAGGTATGAACTCAATACAAAGTAACAAATACAAGGAAGACAATTGAAGGAAGAAGGCAATTAGCTGAGCTAATGAGGAAGGTTTAGTTGACTATAAAGAACTTTGAAATATTTACAGGACAGAAGTGTCATGATTAAGATTTTCCCAACTCAACTGAAGATCAATTAATCTTTTGCCTTTATATACACTAGACAGTCTCTAAAGTGGACCCCAAATACTAACTTCATAATTACACACAGACGCTTCTGATCAGCTCAAAAATATACATCTGCATTTATTAATCAAACCCGGAAGTCTGCGCCGGTCCATATGCGTACAAATGATTTTAGGCACTTTAGTTTCGTACCTCAAAGATAAACTTCCACCGCTACAAATTTTAATGAAGTTTTTCTAACTTTCCATTCATGGGTTGGTGAAAAAACTGATCAAATGTAAAAGTCAACTAAATACACTCCTAAATTTTTTAGATATTTCCAGTAGCATCAGATCTAGAGGGTTTTTTTTTTAAAAAGATTTTTTCTGATAATTTTTTAAAATAGTCGGTTATTATGGCAACAGCCACAATATCACTTGCACAGCCACAGATAACGATGAACTGCTTGCCCAGCGGTTGGCTTTAAACTTCACCTTGGACTCCACAAACCACTCTCTCCTGAACTTTCCACTATGAACGGTACGTGGACCTTTATTATTCTTGATCTTCATAAATGACCTTCCTGATTCAATCATGTCCAAGATGGGTATATTTGTTGATGACACAATGCTCTATTCCAGACATGCGGGTAAATCAAACACACACACATATCGTTGGAAAATGACCTCTGGCTGAATTCTTGAAAGTGACCTCTGGCGTAATCCTTGGAAAATGACATCCAGTCTGTAATAGAATGAGGCCATTAATATGTGTTTACATTTAATGCTACTAAGACAAAGCTCCTTTACTTTAATAAAGAACCCTTTCCAACCACCGATTGCCAGTGCTGATAGTACCCTTCCCGAGAATCCTAAAATTCACTGGCAACATGAATTGTAATAAATACACAGAATATCCTGCCAAGTCTGCTACAAAGAAGGTGACCTCTCTACCGGACTAGTAAACTTCTCACACCTGCAAGTATCCTATATTTCTAAAAAGCCACCATTCGCCCATACATGGAGTCTTATTGCCACATCTGGGCTGGTGCATCAACCACTAGGTCCTCCCTCTTGACAAGGTACAAAAACAGTCTCTAACCTAATAGTCTCGCACTGCCCAGCGTATTAAGCTCCAGCCCTATCACTGCAATGTTGCATTTCTGCGCTTGTTTTAAAGGTACTCCTACAGAATATGCTTGAGCTGACGAACTAACAGCACTTGTACCCCCGCAATGTAAATACCCCCAACAAACTTGACTAGCAGCAAAATCACACCCCTTTACTGTAGAGGTCCCTAGATTCCGGAAAACTTTCTACTCTAATAGTTTCTTTCCTCGGACCACTTGCCTTTGGAATTCCCTCCCCGTTTCCAACTTTACCAAGGTGCAGAAATTAAAATGTAATGTGAACAAACATCTTGCTGTCCAACTCGCCACTTAGGAGTCATCCCTATAAGCCTGGCCCCCTATTCACAGTAGCGATGTTTCTTGTTTAGGGTGAATAAAAATTAAATAAATCTAATAAACTGTTAAAGCAGATTTTAAAACCTTGAATCGAGGAATATTTGTTTGAAAAAAGTTAACAGATTCGATTAAGAACAGCATCAGCATAGAATATTTTATGCTGGAATTAGATGAATTCAAAAGAAATGGTAAAAAAATGAAAATAATTAAGATCAATACTTGGGAGGAACTATTATCGGCTGAAATATTAAACAGAGGAGGGTTTGTATATTAACATCATATTATGATTTTTGAATGCGCTGTGTAATATGCATAAAGTTGAATTGAGAAGATAAAAAGATTCCTCAGGTGGGCTAACAAACAAATAATAGGAATTATTTGTGATTTTCCCCCCAAAGATATTTTGTTTTTCAGCCTTGGTTTAGAGACCTATTTAGAAAAGTTTTAAACAATTTTTCTAATTTTTTTTTATGCGATTACATGTGAACACTGAAAATCTTTGTGAAAAAAAATTAAATAAAAACATTTAGAATTTAGAGTGAGGGATCAGTTTAGCATATAAATTTAATGTAAATGATTCCCTATTGTCGGGCCATTCTAGCGTTTAAGGGCAATTAACCAATTTTTTTAACTTTTTGCTATGGGAGATAAATCCCGCCTGTTTTTTTTTTAACCGGGTATACTTTTTTAGTCGATTACATGTAGTTTTACGACCTTGTCACTCTTAATTATGGTTAGTAGATAAAAATTTGGTTAATGCCCTATAACGCTAGAATGGCCAGGAAATGGTGTGGTGGTGTCATTTTATATTAAATTTATATACGCACCTGATCTCCCACTCTAAAATAATTGTTTTTTTGGGGAGGGGTGTATTTTCTCCTTTCTTTCCAGTTTTTCAGGGTGTCAAACAATCGCCTAAAATAAGAATCTCATTTTTTGAGTCAGCAGAGGGGGTTAATCTACAAATTTACCAAAAATTATTTATAATCTTCTAAATTACTGCTTAATCTTTTGTACTCAAAATAAATTTCTAAAATAATTTAACAAAATTTTTTACATTTATGAAGGGGGGGGGGGTGATACATTTATACATGGTAGTCAATATAAACTTACTTCCATGCCAGGAGGTTAGAGACAAGGTCAAGTAGGGATTTAAAAGGCCAGCGCACTAGAGGAAGTGCATTCTGGCCTACAAAAGGTGCCTGAGCAGCTTCATCGACATTCCCCTGTAGGGGCGGCTCAGGCAATTAGCAATAAACTAATCCCCTTCCTAAAAGAGAAAGTAAAGCCTGATGGACCTCCTAGGCCTGCACTGTAGTTAATAACTATGGGTAAACACTTAATTAAGTAGTCATAAGCTTCTTCTTAATATGTATTTTTGCTAATTAACTAATTACTAAACATCATTTTAAAATTTCATACTAAAATTTTCCTTAGTAATTATTTAGTAGTAATTTTAGTCTCCATATGTTTGTCCCCAGTCGTAGACTCTAGTTGCATGTTTGCCAGGCCTTGTATAAGATTCGCCCTGGTTCAACCTACTTGTTTTAACAGAGTTATGACTAATAACTTGCATAGTCTCCACAGTTGATTGTCTACACAACAACCACTCACATGATCAGATATGTATTTTCATGGAATCAAAACAATGGATCTTTACTTCTAACTCACAAAGCAATAAAACACATTTGAAAAGCCACTTCACAGACTACCGACAAACATAATCTACAACCAACAACACCGCAAGCATACCACACAGACATCTATTGTTTGGTAAACATTTCTTCGGAGTTGGAGTAGGATCAGGAAATCGTTGGTGATAAAGATGGAATTCAGCTGAAAATGTAATCACTTTAATTGATTTTTTTTTTTAATGACAGAAGGTTTGCATGGTGGCCATCTTGAATTTGTGCTCTGTTAAACGGATAGGCTATACTCTTGTATTACTCTTACACTCTGAACGCTAGCTTAATCTAATGAGATCAGCCCAACAACGACGATTGGGTAATTTTTTCTGTTTAATAAGCCCAAATTCAAAATGACTGCTATACAAAACTTTTCGGAAAAACTAAAGAAAATATTACTTTTAAGTATTCATTAAACTTTATTTAAAGAAAACAAACATTCTCGTCTGTCAACTCATGATAAGCATTGGGGTTAATGACGGGCAGGCTTTATTTATAAATTGGGTTAGGGTAATGGTTTTCATCTGTGTTATTGTTAGAGCAGATTGCTTTAGGTTAATTTAAGTTGTAAACTCATTTTACTATATATTTATAAAGACAAATAAACATATGAACTTCCATCCCATCATGCAAAAGTTAGCGAGTAAAACATGTGCCCTTTTCACCCCCCACGACAAAACCATTCCGAGTGATGAAGAGAGGCAAAATAGTAAATAGCAAGTAAAACTGGTGGGCATTTTTGTTATTGTTTTTTAGGTAATCAGAAAAGATAATTTATATATGAAAATATAAATTACTGACGTAATTCTATGATTTTATATGAAGATTTTTTTAAAGTAATACATCTAGATAAATAGCGAGTGCGAACAATGACAAGGCATATTTATTTTCCCATCATTTTTGACATAGTGTGAACACTAGCATATTATATATATATATATATATACCTTGCGACCGTCTAAGATTACACTGATGAGAGCGAATGTAGGTAAAAATAATTTAATATTATTTACTTAAAAATTAATATTGTTATAAGCCCCTTTAATAAGATTGAAGTTGATCCCTGTTCGGGGAAGTTAAAAATACACTGACACGTAGCTATAAGGCATATTCCGCCAACGTTCGTTGAATACTCTAGTCAGTCTTTCTGTATGTGCCTCCCTTTGCATAAATACAACTTAAATTTCCTTCTTGACGTGGTAATGTCTCGTGGCCGTATGTATGGTTATGACGCTTGCTTGCGGAGTCGAGGTTGATTCTGTAGCAAGGGTTCGAACCTTGTGACCGTCTGAGATTCCCTAGACTGATGAGAGCGACAGCTTGAAACGCTAGTAA
>OY744515.1:210751673-210874173 GCA_963556195.1 Sepiola atlantica | reverse complement strand
AAATTTTATCAATTCATGCATTACATTAAGCTTTTATATTTTAGTTTTATCTTTAAATGTTGACAAGTGAGAAAACTGCAAGTAAAATGCTTTTCTAAGTTTACATTATTGTCAGAAAAAAAATCGTCACGTGATTATAAAAAGGTGAACTCATTTGAAGATTTTCCAAATAATAGTCACGCGGTAGTTCTTTTCAACTCAAGAAAGGAAAAGCAGGCTTTATTTTCATTCAAACTACACATAACTTCCCTCTGAATCCCTTAAGGCTTTGTATATAGAAGGTCAGATTATCAGATAAACCTGTCAAGCTCTTTCCTCACCTCAACTGATAAAATGTTCTTTACGTTGAAGGGCGGGGGGGGGGGCAAGATGTTGGCAGCTCCTTTATAACAGTAATCTGAATTAGAGACACATCTTATATATAAAGTAAAGTTAGTCTATAATTTCTTTGTTACTGATAGCTTTCTTTCCTACAAAATTAATATTTGATTCTGGTTCGTCAGTTTTTATATTGTTTTTTGTTTTTTTTTCAATTAAGAAAATGACTTTCAAAGAAAATTAGTCGCATTTCATGCTGTGCAGAACTGATAATAGACCAATTGTTCAGCTTGGTCTGCAAAAGTAACCCAGAAGAACCTGAAAGAAAGCCACGGGGGAAGCAGACTTAGCTAAACAAACAAATAGAAACAAATTTTGCATTAGAGACATCTTATATATAAAGTAAAGTTAGTCTATTATTTCTTTGTTACCGATAGCCTTCTTCCCTACAAAATTAATATTTGATTCTGGTTTGTCAGTTTTTCTTGTGGATCACAGCAGCATGTTAAGAATAAAATGTTATTCAATTTAATTTCTTCCAGAAAATACTTTGTCTGGATCAAAATTATTTTCATATGGATGTCATATTAAAAAAAAACAGAGATGTAACTCTGTATTCGTTAATGCCCTTTGTTTAGAGAAAAAAAACAACAAAAAAAACACAAATTGCAAGTAAAAACACTACCGGGCAATGCCGGGTAGGGTCAGCTAGTACAACGAATAAGTAATAATTGAGAAAGATCTATTAGAGTTCCTGCATGATCCAAGCAAGTTGTTGCTGCTGCTGCTGCTGATGATGATGATGATATTGAACAGCAGTTTGTATGGGTGCAAATTGCTTAAAATCTTTCCTCAAAGATCTAAATAGAATGTATCTGATAAAATAAAGTCTAAAGAGGCAATGGATATACCCCTGCAAGGGTGCCTGCATAGGGGAATCTATAGTAAAGCAAGGGATGTGCACTCCCAAACAACATCTCTCCTGAACCAACATTGACCAGTGACAAGTTCAGAACAACTTGAAACAATGCCGGGATAAGCAGAGAAAGACTGCCATTATTTTGAAGTTTTCCTTCTCCTCAAACTAGTTGCACAACCGAGGCTTGAGAGTCAAATCTACCCAACTATTTAATCTATAGCTAAAAGGAGAATATATGGATTTACACCTTTTCAAAAGGGTATTAGTCAAAGTGATGCTGCAGCCCCGAAAGAACTAACTCTGCACACTGTAACCACGACACAACACCACTTCCATAATGAAGGAAATAGGTTTTAATAAACACCAATTAAAAGTTAATAAATTCAGTATTTATTAGACCTTACTACACCTGTACTTTTTATTCATATTTTCTTTAGTTAACCACATTCAGCATTGTAAAGGTTGGGGAAAACAATGTTAACACTTTAATTCTGCAAATTATGAAAAAATAATTTGCATAATTTTTAATGTTGTTCTTACAAAATATCCGATTAAGATTTGGTTAACTCCTCAACATATTCATTATTGCCTTGAAATAACTTATTCTTTATTTATCAGTTTTATGGCATATCAACTCTTTTACATCATTTAATGCCTAAGTCCAATACTTATTGTAGACGATTAATCTACATGATAATACGCTAAGGCATTTCATGTTCATATGTACGTTATCACATTTTACACACATTTAAAAACAACGAGATCTGTAGAACAGTACACTTCTAAATAAATACATTTCAAAAAGTGGCATTCGTTTTATTGATTTGAAGAATATTTAGCTTCCAATGACTTATTTTTACAGAAGAAAGGGTATCTTTTTCCTTTAACAGTATTGATCCTGACAGACATTATTTCAAACGAAATATTATTAACAGTATATTATACAGATTGATGTTTGCCTGAT
This sequence comes from Sepiola atlantica, assembly GCA_963556195.1. Classification (NCBI taxonomy): domain Eukaryota; kingdom Metazoa; phylum Mollusca; class Cephalopoda; order Sepiida; family Sepiolidae; genus Sepiola; species Sepiola atlantica. The sequence goes on along the minus strand of OY744515.1, from coordinate 210,871,972 downwards.
ACTATAAGTGCATGTGATCACAATAGAGTAGCAAGGATTTGAACAATCCCATCGTCTGAGACTGTATACATTTAGCTAATCACACTTCTCACTTTTTCTGATATTTTCTTACACTAGTGCGACGATAGAGATTAACACTTACCGGATCCAAAGTGCCCGTGAAGCCTTGCTCTTGAGCAGCCATTTGAAAGAGGTTACAAACGCATGCTCAGTGTTTTTCGATTTTTGTAGGTGTCAGTAATTTGCATGCATAGATACTGACTCACTATAAAAAGGCCGGATATACAACAGTGAGGCAAGAAAACAATGGAAGTCGACATGAACAGAGAAAGAGATTTGTGTAGTCAGATAGGCATTTTGTTTGTTGTTACAGATTTTTTTTGCCATACCAACCCATTTAGAGTTATTAAATGCTGTCATTTTAATACAGAGAAACAAAGAGGGGTAAGAAAAAACCAACAGAGAGACAGAGAGGGGTAACGGAATAGCCAACCGAGGCGTAACATTGGCTATTCCGCTACCCCTCTCTGTTGGCTATTCTGCGTCACAGAATAGCCAACAGAGAGGGGTAGCAGAATAGCCAACAGCGAGGGGTAGCGGAACAGCCAACAGCGAGGGGTAGCGGAACAGCCAACAGCAGGGGGGAGCGGAACAGCCAACAGCGAGGGGTAGCGGAACAGCCAACAGAGAGGGGTAGCGGAACAGCCAACAGAGAGGGGTAGCGGAACAGCCAACAGAGAGAGAAGTAGGAGGCAAGAAAGACCACAGAGAGAGAAGTAGGAGGCAAGAAAGACCACAGAGAGAGAAGTAGGAGGCAAGAAAGACCACAGAGAGAGAAGTAGGAGGCAAGAAAGACCACAGAGAGAGAAGTAGGAGGCAAGAAAGACCACAGAGAGAGAAGTAGGAGGCAAGAAAGACCACAGAGAGAGAAGTAGGAGGCAAGAAAGACCACAGAGAGAGAAGTAGGAGGCAAGAAAGACCACAGAGAGAGAAGTAGGAGGCAAGAAAGACCACAGAGAGAGAAGTAGGAGGCAAGAAAGACCACAGAGAGAGAAGTAGGAGGCAAGAAAGACCACAGAGAGAGAAGTAGGAGGCAAGAAAGACCACAGAGAGAGAAGTAGGAGGCAAGAAAGACCACAGAGAGAGAAGTAGGAGGCAAGAAAGACCACAGAGAGAGAAGTAGGAGGCAAGAAAGACCACAGAGAGAGAAGTAGGAGGCAAGAAAGACCACAGAGAGAGAAGTAGGAGGCAAGAAAGACCACAGAGAGAGAAGTAGGAGGCAAGAAAGACCACAGAGAGAGAAGTAGGAGGCAAGAAAGACCACAGAGAGAGAAGTAGGAGGCAAGAAAGACCACAGAGAGAGAAGTAGGAGGCAAGAAAGACCACAGAGAGAGAAGTAGGAGGCAAGAAAGACCACAGAGAGAGAAGTAGGAGGCAAGAAAGACCACAGAGAGAGAAGTAGGAGGCAAGAAAGACCACAGAGAGAGAAGTAGGAGGCAAGAAAGACCACAGAGAGAGAAGTAGGAGGCAAGAAAGACCACAGAGAGAGAAGTAGGAGGCAAGAAAGACCACAGAGAGAGAAGTAGGAGGCAAGAAAGACCACAGAGAGAGAAGTAGGAGGCAAGAAAGACCAGAGAGAGAAGTAGGAGGCAAGAAAGACCAGAGAGAGAAGTAGGAGGCAAGAAAGACCAGAGAGAGAAGTAGGAGGCAAGAAAGACCAGAGAGAGAAGTAGGAGGCAAGAAAGACCAGAGAGAGAAGTAGGAGGCAAGAAAGACCAGAGAGAGAAGTAGGAGGCAAGAAAGACCAGAGAGAGAAGTAGGAGGCAAGAAAGACCAGAGAGAGAAGTAGGAGGCAAGAAAGACCAGAGAGAGAAGTAGGAGGCAAGAAAGATCAGAGAGAGGAGTAGGAGGGAGGGAAGACTAGAAAGTTAGGGTTGCAGGAAGAAAAGATTAGAGGGAGGGGGGGAGATTGGAAAGGTAAATAAGCGGGGAAACTAGAGACAAAGATAGGGATAGGAGACTAGAGAAGAACAGGAAAGAAAGGGGGTACAGAAGACAGAGAAGAGCAAGAAACGGTTTATTTAAGATCTATAATATTGGAGAGATAAGTTTGATGTCATTGTATGTCAGTTAATCTATGTCAATTACCTCCAAATCTAATCTTTATCTCAGTAGATAATTCTAAATTGTAAGTAGATTGTAAATACACGCACTAGCTTCTCTTTAAACTTGGAAGAGCATAATAGTATTCACAAGGAAGAAAACTGTCATTCTGTTTGCTGAATACAGATCCAGAAAACACTTAATAAATTTCCACTAAACTTTGCATAAATAACCGAAGTAAATTTGACTTATATCTGTCCGAAAGGTAAAAATTAAAGGGTAGCAATGGAGAAATGGGCTTGTGGAACGCGAAGGAGGAGTGTATAGAAAACCTCTCTGCAATTATTAAAGTGTGTCTCAGCACTATTAACCTGTCCTGGAAACAGGTTTTCTAGGTTACAAGTTTTACATTATAAACAAAAACTGATTATCTTAAAACAAATCAGGAAAGTGTATAACAGTTGTTTCCAACCATTTTTTTAGCCATGCCCCACCTTGTCACCTTGTCACCTTTATAATTCTGATTCCTCGTGTAGTGATATATAATTCGATTCATTTGAAAAGTGAAATCCGTTTCAACTGAAGAAGCTTAAAACATCATTACTTTGCTTTAAACAGACTACAAAAGAACATGTCACCCATGAAAAAAAAAATTCAATGAAAGAAAAGACAAAGTTCTATGCATAAGTAATGTAAAAAATTAAAATTATTGTGGTATTAAAATAATAATGAATAATAATAAATATGATAATAAAAGAGTATTCATAGAAAATAAAGAGAAAAATTTGCTATATTAGAATATTGGAAAATTCCAAAAATTCTAAATCGAAAACTTAGACTTAGACCTCCTCAGTCGTGCTCAATTGCCCCCCCCCCTCTTAATTAAAAAAGAAATAGGGTATACGCCCCACAAAGGGGTGTATAGTCTATGTTGGAAACCACTGATGTAATAGGCTAATTGTGAGTTTTAGGTTGACATTTTTTTTTCTATCTTCTTCCTAAACCCGGATGTGTGCAAATCTAGAGAATAATCATTTTATTGAATTGCATAAACACTTTCCCATCTGCACACTTATGTAAGTCCCGGTGATGATGATAATATTAACAACAACAACAACAACACCCCCACCCCCCCACCCCCCAAAAAAATTTAGCGATGAAAGAAAGCATAACAACAACTACAACAACTTGAATTCCGCACCAAGAAATAAATTAGCAAATTCTTGGGAAATCATTTAACATCTGTCCGATCCATTATTTACGTACGCTAGAAGTTCCAATGTTATTGAAGAGCAGAAGGTGTTCGTACTAAGACTTGATTTGATACTAACTGGAATAATGTAAAGTTCTCCTTTGGAGTAAATGTGAGCCGAGATGACAGGTTTGGACAGAAAACATTTGTTGACATCATTTGTACTTCAAACTTACAGGAAAAACAATGCGATAAAAATTTCTTGTGGGTGACGAGGAGGGTAAATAGTATTTAGAGTTGTCAAAACAGTTGCAAATTTGTTCTGAATGAGCAAATGTTTGGTAAGGTACAAATAAAAAAGAGACAAAATGGTTTTATCTTTAATAATAAGTATAAAACTGATGTTTTTTTTTAATGATATCCTTCTCACCGGATCTTTACCAAATTGGGCATTGCAATCCAGATACATCCCATGTTGATAAATACATAAACCTCTCAGTCATTACCTCTCCAAACTGGAACAGCACACCATATAAAAAAGTTAACATCTCAATTTCCTTTTCATACTAGAATTGTTCACCTGGACTTGTGGCACAATGGATAAAGTGCTAAGCAAATAATCAGTTCTAATTGAGAGTCGATACTAAGAATATAATTATAAAATTACTTGAGACTTCTACCCGGTCATGGATGATGGAACAAAAACGTTCTATCCTCGTGGATTATAAAAAGGGTTCAGTTCGAAATTCCGTAAAGATTCCCTATTCAACAAGATGCACCTGAAGGTTACATTGGCAGAAACATTGTTAGAATAACATCCAAGATGATAACAGTAGTCTGAATAATCCAAATATATCAATTATCAATCCCCTATCTAAAAAATTCCGAAACATGACACCCTACTCATCAGATTGTGACCAAATTTGGCATGGCGGTCCAAATACATTCCATATCAATAAATATATGGCCAAAAACACAGTCACTTCCCCCCCGCCCCAACATGAAACCGCACAACTTATAAGAGTTAACACCCCAATTTCTATCTTGCAGATCGACATGCCTTAATGCAATATTAAATTTAAAACAGGACATAAAAAGGTATTCCAGCTCTAGGAACCCTATAAAGTAAAATTAGTCGGCAATCAAAGTAAAAGTAAAAAATTACTTTTCTGATGAATTTGGACATTTATATCTACACGGTGTTGCCTGGGAGTCTTTATTTTCGCTTTTTTTAAACTCTTAAATTTATAAATAATGAGAAGCTAAGGGTTACATGTACCAAATCAGCAAGAAGATTGAGAGAAAACGAGAAGGAGCTGCTGAATACAACAAATGCAGGGAGGGGAGGGGCTGGCCACATACTCATCTAATGTGCAAAAAGGAGTTAAAAAGGGTTTAAACTAATTAAGAATTCTCTTTTTTATGCATTAGTGAACTTTTTACCTCGCCTCATTTTACTGTTAAATTATTTTTTAAATCCTTTTTACAAAAAAAAAAATTACGAAATTAAACTCACCATCATGCATTTTCTTTTTCTTCGTAAACAAGTCAGCCATTTTAATATTTTGCTAATAGTTGAAAATAAAATTGAATTACTTTGTTATCCTTCGAAATTTGAAAGGCATTTGGAAGCATTTGAACTGTCAAATAGAAAGTAATTTTTAGCTTTAAAATTAAATTAAAAGATTGAAAGTTTTGGAAGAGATTTTCATTCAATATTTTTATAAATAAATATTAAAACAAAATTACCTTGACAAAATTAGCTATAGTTTTTGTTATGGTGATCGACCCTATTCTGTCACTGGATGTACTCTTGCTGACTATAAATAGAGTTGTTATGACCAATCAGCAAAAGTGAGAAGAGAAGCGAATGAGGAAGCAGCCTGTCAACCCATTACTTCTGTACTTTCTGTTAATGCAATTTCTTATTAATTACTTTCTGTTCGTGTTATTTATTCTGGCCTTTTAAGGTCACAGCAGTTTGATAAATATTTTGTTCAATTAATAATTTAATGATCAAACGATACGGTAATAATAAAATTGAACTTGAACATTTCTTTTTTATAATTTCGTAAAACAACGAACCCCCTAAAAAAACAAAAAAAAACGCATATTTAAAGAAAAAAGCGAAACAAAAATGAAACAAAACAAAAAGAAAAAAACTCCCGGGCAACACTAGGTATCGTACAACTAGTACATAATAACCAGTAAGTTATTCACATTCAATATCAAGTTATTCAATATCAAGTTATTCAATATCAAGTTATTCAATATCAAGTTATTCAATATCAAGTTATTCAATATCAAGTTATTCCTACCTGAAAATTTTTTAAGGTCGAATATGGAGATACATGAAAAGTATGAGACTGAAAAATATGTTGCTGGTTTCCTTTGAAAAAGAAAATGTCACTCTGAACATGGCATTTTTATGTTAGGCATAATAAAATCTCAAGAGCTTTTATCTTGCAGGTACTGTTACAAGTGGCGTTAGGCAGTGTGCCAGGAAGGGGGTTAAACAGCCAAGGAATGACATTAAGAAGACAATGTTTTTTTTATAATGGGATGTCAGATAAAAACACAATTTAGGAGGTAGTGTTAAGACTCATTCACTGATAAATGCAGCAAGAGAATTGATGGTACTCTTCCAATATGTGATCTACTGAATGGTTTCTAATCCAATATGCAATCTACCGACTTCTTAAGGCTAGTTGGAATGTAAACTCGGTAGATCATATATCGGATTAGAAGCCATTCGGTAGATTACATATTGGAAGAGCACCGAACTGAAAATAACAAAATCGATGACTAAGTATAATAGACAGAACATTAAAATTAAATTCAATATTAGTATTTGAAAATATGCTAATATGCTAAGGTAATTTCATGTTCGTACATACGTTATCACCCTCCACCTCCTTTTTTAAAGATGGGATCGCCCGATCACCGAAGATGTAACACAAAAAAAAAATTTTTTTTGTCTTACATCTGATGTCGCTGTGGTGTTGAATGTGAAACTCACAAACTAAAATACACCTTTTGGCCTTCAAGCTAGGATTAAAGTGTAGCATCTGTTCTGTCCAAAGATGTTATTATAATATTGTGGAGGTCTGTGTTCGTGCTGGACATCCACATAATGGAAATATGTCACAAACTTCTACAAGCGTCTTGGAGAAAGACCGCCATAACCAGATATATTCTGAAACTAAATTAACTAGAATATTTAGATAAGTATGTTTCAGTTTGAACAAAGATGATGCAATAATATCGTCAGGTCTGTGTTTGCGCTGGGCGTCCATAGAATACACGGCAGCGATATACAAAAGATGAAGGATACAACTGGGGAACTGTGGTTCTGTTAGTTTGACAATATTTCTGAAATGAAAGAGTGGTATAAAATAAAATAGTGGTATAAAATAAAATAGTGGTATGAAATGAAATAGTGGTATGATTTACATGTTTTGGATTGCGCACGGAAAGTTCCAATTTGGATAATTGCCAGGCAAAAGATTGGCCATGAGTAAAATTGCTATGGAGAAAATAACCATTGTCAATGCATTAGGTTTTGCTTATAGTTTCAAATATATTAAGTTGAGGAAAGTTTTTGCACAGTGTTAAAATATTTCAGGAAGGAGAACATGATTTTCATTTTGTGGAATGTTGAAAGAATCTTGCGTTTTGAGTGTGTACTGAATGGTCAATCCTCAAGTCTGAATTTTAGTATGAGAAACTCGATTGAGTTTACGATACGGTGGTTGACAAGTCATCATAATATTCAGGTTAACGTCCATTTTAAATGCTGACATGTGTTGGATAGTTTTAGAAATTGACTTCCAAACTATTGTCTATCTCTGGAGATGTCTTTATTTAGCCCCTTTTCACTAAAGTTCATCCTTATCACTTATGCTTTCCTTGGCCTACTTCTGCCAATGGCCTTGCTACCTCAACCGTTCTACATCTATTAACCCAAGAACTTTCATCCATTCCTTCAACGTGGCCATACCAATGAAGTCTCCTGTTCTGCAGGAGACTTCATGTTACACAAAACAAGAAAGATCAGTAACAGGCTTGAATTGAACGGCGTATCGTTGAGACATTACTGCACCTGACAACTACATTGTTTTGATCAATGCAGCACTTTAGGAATGGTCACTGATTTGTAGTCATCCGATTGAGTTGAAGAAGCCTGTCAAGAATTTTTTTTTTTTTTTAATTCAAAGCCAAATGATTAGTACTTTTACCAAATCTGAAAGCTTTAAAGTCGTTAGCAGAATCACAGACGGTGATGGTTTTCATTTTGAAGAATAGAAATTAGTTGATTTTTAAATAAATTTATATATAATAAATCTTACTTTTACATGGTGCAAAACCTTTCCCTTCAACCTAATATTTATCTGACGATGGTTTGAAATGTTGTTTAAAATTTCTCAACATAACCATGTTCGCTAGTTAAAAAAGAATACAGTATTGATTGTAAGGAATTACAAAATTAAAAAGTTTTGTAGAAGGCCCTTACCGGAACAAAGAATGGGAGGGGGAGCTTCCGGGAGAACGGAAAGAAAAGTTAGAGACAAAAAGACAATCATGCTGGTAGCAGTTGTATTTTATTTGGAGTGACGTCTCTCAAAAACCTAATTATTACTGATGAAATAAAACCTGTTTTCTTTTTAATAAGTGTTGCCTTTCAATAAGCATATTTTATTTCAGTACATCATGGATCCAGTAACAATAAGATTAGATGGGTATACTCCTATAGTATTGACCCGTATCACAATCCTATATTTTTATTGACTGAAAACACAAAACACGCCCCCAAAATAAACTCTTGGAAAGCAATTACATTTTTGTCCAAATGAGAATTTAACAAAATTTTTTTTTTTTAGATAACGGGCATGTGATGTGCTTACAATTACGTCATAGCAGCAATAACTAATGAATTAAAATAAATTACTTCTTGCCTTGCATCTTGAGCGATCAGATCTTTTTAAAAATAGGGAATCTGTGATAACGTACGTATGTACGAACATGAAATGCCTTAGCGTATTATTATATAGATAAAACAAACCTAAATAATTTCCCAGAAGGCCCCTTCTTGGAACACAGAAAAAAGAGGGACTTCCATTGAGAACAGAAGAGGAGAGGAAAAAAGACAATCACAGTTGTCTTTTATTTGTAGCAAACGTCTCAAAAACCTAATTATTACTGATGAAATAAAACCAGTATTCCTTTTAGAAGGAGTCTTGTCTTTCAATAAGCATATTTTATTTCAGTAGACCACGGATTCAGCAACAATAAGATTAGATGGTATACTACTGCGCCTGTGAATAACTCATAAAACCTGAGACCCCCACCACAAGATAGAAGTAGAATAAAACAGAACTTGTAGTTTTAGTTAGAAGAAGCAGTTATAAAAAGAGAAATAGATAAACTGATGTCATTAATATTCTTATCGGGTAGGTTACACCTCAATAAAATAAACACTCATATAAAGAGAAATAGTTTAAGTCCAAATTAGCAATAATTTTTAAAAACTAGTGGGACCCATGGAAATCTTACAATTGTATTCTTCATCTGTTGTCTATTGTTGCTGTGCTTATGGAGGTCTATTTCCAAAACCTCTGTAGGAGTTAGTGACATATTTTCATTCTATGGACGTCTGGTGCAAATGCAGACCCTACAATATTATTGTACCACCTTTGGACAGAACAGATACTACACTTTCAAAAAATTGTTTGCAGAAAATATTTAAATTACTTTTTAAAACAAATTAGACACAAGACCATCAAAAGTGTGAAGAAAATAGGTGTCATTGATCATCCTTGATCTAAAGAGATTAACATGTCTATCCTACTCTTAACTAGAATCATCTCAGTCACCACAATACCACATTTACACTTTCATCCTGGTTCGAAGGTCAAGAAAGTGTATGTTAGTTAGAGTTTCACGTTCGATACAACAGCAACATCAGATAAAAATTTTTTAAATTTCTTTTTTTTCGTATTGCATTTTCGGTTATTGGGTGATCCTATCATTTAAAAAAAAGTGTGGAGGGTGATAACGTACGTACGAACATGAAATTGACTTAGTGTATTACCCTATAGATAGTAACTAATTTTTTAAACTGGAATTATCTTCATTTATTTTAAATTTTCTAGATCAATCTTTTGTCAATGGCAATATTCCTTATGTGCAATTTTCCTAGAACCGTTTTGAACTGTTGACTTAATTTTCAAAATATTTTCGCTTTCTACTCTCCAGCATGTTTTGTCATAGCCAGTAACCCTTTTGGAATTGAAAACTTTTTTTTTTTTTTAATCCACTCAGATATACTACACTCATTCCATTTAAACATTTTGTATCAGTTAATTTTGTCTTGTGTTGCTTTACCAGGGATTGAACTCTCAACCTCAAATCAGAAGTCAGAGGTTTTTGAAGCAGTCGGATCAGACTCATAAGAATGCGAGCAGTCGGAGTCAGAGTTGGATAGTTCAATCTATGAAGGATCAACAGACACTATGAATATAGGAAGACTTAGAAAATATCCGACTCCTGACTCCTTATTTTAAATTCTAGGAAACAGAGTCAGACCTTATATCTTCTGACCCCGCAACCATGCCTCAAAGTAGAATTCACTCTAAAATATATCTTGACTAACGTTTTTAATTGTTAACCGAAAAAGATGCTTGACCTCTTTCAGCATCCGCTCTTTTGCAGGGCAGATGTCCGCACACAGACCTCCTAGTCACAAGTAAGTTTTCCTTTATGCTTTGCTCTCCCTCTTTTGCCTCCCAGCTCTACACCATCTGCTGATAATGGTTGCTGCAATAGCATGCAAAAGAATGATGCAATACCTTTATATAAAAAAACAAAATACACACATTATTCCTAAGAGTAAGCTTAGTTAATTGCTTTAATTTTATATTAGAGTTCAAAATATAGCTGAGTTCCTCCAAAGTGGTTAATCGTAACTGCAAGTGCAAGTAGGAATAAAACAAATTCCACGTGAGCCTATTGGGAGCCCAATTATAAATTGCTGATATGAAAACATGCAAACATCTTGAAGCTAAATTACTGCTCAAGAAATTGAACCTCATTAACTTATAGAGTAATGGAAATTGTGGCAATAAGTACTCAGGATTTTGTGAAGAGGAAAAAACCTTTTTAACTCTCGCATTCTAAAGTTCTTGTTTGAGACATGCAAAACCAATTCTAACAAAACAGACTATAAAAGTGCATGATGAAGTGATTACCACTTGTTTACAGTAGAAGGCCATCCCTACAAGACTGCAATGTCAGGTTGTGAGTACACAGATGGCTCAGAAAGCCAGACTTATTTTTACTAGACTTACTGCAGATATAACATACAAGGCCACTGATTTCCGTTTGTGCATAGCTATATACAACCTCTATTTGAAACTTCTTTAGTTGGCTACTATGATGGGATCTCATGGGTCTTGTAGGGATATCTGTACATGTAGATGACAATGCTGTGTGTGTGTGTATGATACACACAGTACACTCTCCTTCTACAAAGTCTGGTTTCAGTGACTAGCCGAGGCAAGATAACTGAGAGAAGATATAGAGTGCAGGTTTTATATCTGAGTTTCTAGATCGATGATTTAAGAAAATCTATGGGTCTATCTCGCCGAGTGGGGAACCATCACGCCTGGGTACTATACCAGGTAATTCTACATCATCACAGATAAAAAAAATCATCTCAATGTTTAGGTGCGAGCTGAACTACGAAGCTTGAGGCCCTTTATAATAGCGGATAAAAGACAAAGTTTGGAAGACAGATTTAAATATAAATTAAGTAAAACTAAACATATATATCTAATAAGAAGGTTCTTTACAAAGATTATCAACACCAATTCCATTAAAGACAATCAATAAATAGAAGAGGTAAATTTGTTGTATTATTCTCGGACTATTGTCATCTTGACTGTTTATTTATATATATATATATATATATATACATACACACACGCGAAAAGAGGGTCATAAAAAATACATTGAAAGAGGATGAAAATAATAGATAGAAAGTTATTAAGAGATGGGTCACTCGAGTTATTTGCAAATTGTGGTTAAGTAGAACACTTTGGAATGTTTTTCAAACATCATCCCAAAACTGAGGAATATTTTAGCATATATTTTGTGTGATTAAAATATATAGAAAAGAGCTTTAGAGAAACAAACGTTGATTAATTTAGCTTTAGTATAATAATATAGATTAGTTTGTTTAATATATCTTTAGCTATAACTCAGATTTGTATTAAGTAACAAGGCCATAATAATAATAAAGATGCGTCTAGTTCGAAAGATAAACAAAATTTTTGATTTTAAAACATGACATAAAATTGAGCCAGATACTTAGTAATATAGGGTAAACCCTCTAAAAATGCAACTCATGCAATTGTTAATAAAATTCACAATCCGTTCTGAAATTAGACCATATTTGGTACAAATAAACTTCAGTTTATGCTTGCCATATCCACCAAGTTTCGATCACAAATGTTCAACAGTCTGTGTTTTATCGCTGCTCAATGATATGCGGGGGGGGGGGACACTTTGCTGACCGTCTCATCAGTAGATGTGATCCTTAATAAACTTCACAATCACCGGACCGTAACCTCCTCATATCTTTATATGTATTTATCGCAAAGTTAATGTCTATCAAAACAATCACCAGACTATTCCTGAACTGAAGTGGGCCATCACAGCCAAAATCAGGACAGAAAAACTGAATTTTATTAACGCAAAAACAAAGAAGCATAACTGTGGTATGTAGAAGCAAGCAATAAGCAAAGGAGAAAGATATATATATATACAGGGTGGGCCAAAATAAGGGTCCTATCTTTAAATTTGAATAACTTCCACAAAATAAAAGTTAAACTCACCAAACTTTATGTGTGTGTAGACTGACCCTTCCAAGATTTTTTGAAATAAACAAAACAAATTTTAGCCGAAAAACACTTCTTAAAACTTACAAAAACTAAAGTATTGTTTTTTACACTGTTTTGAGTTTTTTAAGCAAAAATAATGTTTTCTAAATGAGGGTACGTTCCTTAGGGCTATACGGCTCATGCTTACTTCGGAAGGGGTCCTTTACTTATTCTAAAAAAAATAAAAAATAAAAAATCCATAAATAAAAAAGTTATGAATTTTTAAAAGTAGAACCCTTATTTTTGCCCACCCTGTATATACATATATATAGTGAGCACAAAGAGACTAATTTGAAATTGTTTTTTTAAAACCATTTTTGTATTCAACTACCTTTACAGACTCACTATTTCTTGATTCACACAATTTAATCCATGCTCAATACATGACCTAATGTGTCACATTTTTTTTCTAGTATCATGACAAAGGTCAGCATGTTGTTTTAAACATCAATATTAATTGTCCAACAATTTCAGCAGTCAGATACAAAGGTTGTCAGATTAAAGAGTTTTAAGCTATATGAAAATTCTATCAATAGTCTAAGTTGGATAAATATGTACAAAGAAGGTGTCAAAAATTAGATAACCTCTCCGATCTTAGTTGGATGCCAAAGTTTCATTGCAATCTCAATCTCTACATACCTGACAAATATTGGACAATTAACAGGCAAAAGGAAAACTAATATATATATATATATATATATAATAATCCAGGTAAAACATCCACAGGGTAGTAATTCAAAGAATTTCAACTGGGTTCATAAAAAGTGCTCAATATCAAATAGAGCTTTTATATATAATTATTTTTATTTACACAGACATGTAGTGTCGCAGATTTTGTACATGTCTGTAAATAAAAATAATCACATATATATATATATATATGATACTGCTATCGATCTTGACCTATTTTCTGTGAACTTCGCGTCGGCAGCGTTCAGGCATGCTACGTAAATACCAGAGAGATGACGAGCCGAATGGTGGCAGAGAGATGCCAAGCGATTAGCCAATCAGCTGTCAGTAACCAGACGACAATTTTTTTCTAATCAGTATTGAAGTTGATTAAAGCCAGTGCATGTTTATTTCCTGTTAAATTAGAAAAAGAAAAGCAAATGAATTCCGAAGAGCTGTGTAGCGGAGTTGAATCTCACGAAGGATATATGAGGATAAAATATACAATATATCATTTACCCGTTTCGTTCGGAGCAACAAACGTTTTCTGATACAAACGAAACCAGTAAAGCACTCGTTTTTGATTATTTATTCGTGCGTTTAATTTGTATTTCCTTTTGTCTTTTTTCACACATCCTGTCTCCACAGCATTTCATGATATATCGTGTATTTTATCCTCATATATATATAATATATATATATATATATGATTAAAAAAAATGAAAATTATAATGTAATTACTAGAGGGTAGATATGGCTCGTCCACAAAGTTAAATTAAACTATAAAGGCCGATGGTATCGTTGGGTACTGCTAGCTTAGTGGTCTGAATCCCGAGTCATCAGCTGATGGAGACAAGCTGCGTTTTTCTTTTGTTTTGTTTTTTTTGTAGCAAATGGATATAAATTTATTTATCTATTAATAATGGAGTTTATGTATCTGTCTGTCTGAAGCAAAAACTATACTATTTAAGACTGTTGTACTTATGAAATAGTATAGTATATACTATTTCAGACTAATGTACTATCTTTAAATGCTCAATTCAGGGGCATAGTGTAGTGTAGTATATGTTCTGTTGTCATGATACCATCCTCCCAGGCATTACCTTATATTCTTATGTATGGGTAAAAAAATGTTTTTTTTTTGGAGGGGGGGGTAAAAGAAATTTTCTTTTTTTAACTGAAAATATTAATATGTGGGAGGGGAAAAAGAAAAAATTGGGTGGGGGGGCAAAAAATTTGTTTTCTTTATTTTTAACTAAAAATATTCTTGGACAGAAACAAGGCAAATCAATGTCGAACCACACAAGAAATATGACTGGGGCTCCATTGGTTTATGGGTGAGCGCTCATTTCTGACACGGTAGCCTAACAAAAATATGCGACCGGAGGGAGCATATATTTGCTAGTATACATAATTGACCAAGATAATGCTAAATTTGTATATGTAAAATGCTAAAGCTACTTTTTATTTTTTTAAAGAAAAGAAAAGAAAAGTGAATTCAACCAACTTCAAATTATTCCAGCAAAGAGACAATTGAAAACACAATTCTAAGATTCCTTCCTCATCACCTGCTCAGCGGTAAAACGAGTAATCAATATATATTATAGAATTAAGCTTCAGTAATCTTGAAAGAGTTTGAATTGAGATCAAACTATTGGCTAACATCAAAAATATCGGAATTCTATTTCCTGACATAAGACCAGAGGCATTTTATAGAAATGCTATACAAAGACTTCATACAAGTGATTCAGCAAGCAATTTTCTGAGAGGAAAGAGAAAAATTTAACTTTTACTATGAATTCAGTTGTGAAGAAAGAAATAGCCTAAAATAACTTTATTTAAAAATAAAAACGGTTATAAGTTAATATTGTGCTATTAAAAATGTAAATTTGACAAGAATAAGAAAGATCTCTCAGTTGAAATGTGTCAATATTTTAAGTTCAATATTTATAAGCAAGTTAATTTATATTATAACTGTATGTACCCGGCGTTATCCGGGATTCTTTTCTTTCATTTTTTTTTATTTTATCAAATTATTTTTTTTCATAAATAGTATTTTAAAAGATAAATTTAATTATTATGGTATTGTTAGGTCATTAAATTATTAATTGAACTAAATTATTACAAAATTGTAACTAAGTTTCAGAATTTTAGAGATGAGGATTGATAATTTATATTATTTGAATTATCCGGACTACTATTTTGTTGATGGATGCATTCTTCTGTTGGGATAACTGTAACATTGCTTGCTGCCTCTCTAAAATTCTTTCAGAACAAGATGTAATCTATCTGGGTTCTGTGGTTCCCAGAATAATAAGTTACCAAGTGGGACGCTCTTTTCTTAAACAAATGGGGAGGTCATTGGTGACAGCAAATTCTAGGATTATCTCCCCATCTGCATGACTGGTATAAACCCTATGGATCGGATCACATGAGACGTTGCCTGGTGTTGCCCACTCCCAGACACCAAGACACACGCAGCACCTTAAATATCAAATCATCATCATAACGATTACAACGATTTTCACAACATTTCAGCCGATGTAATCTCCAACCATCTTCAGATGCATTCTTTGGAACTCGGGAATCTTCATGTCGCACATGAGGTGCAACAGATGAAAACGTTAATTAACAATCAGTTCTAAGTAACAGTCCTCTGGAGGTTGAAGGTTCAATCCTTACTACAGGCGATAATAACGTAACATTTCTACCCAGTCATGGCTGACAGAAAAATAATTTATTCAGAATACTTCTGGTTTGCAACCGATGATGACTATAAATATACCAAAATTTATTTTCATTGGATTTTTCAGTCATTAATCCCCTCTGCACATGCAAATGTTTAAAAAGTAAACTCATTAGTTTTTACCCAGAAATCCAACAAAAGTGTTACTTAATGGTTGTTTATATTATTCAAGTAGTAATGATTGCAGAGGGAGATAAGCCCGGTTTTACTGGTTTCAAAAGGCCATTTTATGTTTGTCTCGACTAAATGGATTGACCAAATGCATCTCCGTTTATATTTTCAATTTGTCACTTGAAATTCGGTCGTATTTTCAAGAATTTGAGCTTTTAACCACCATGCCATTGCTACAAGCAAAGGAGGGAAATGTTACTGTTCATATGGACAATATCAGCAGTTATAGAGTGCTCTATGTAGTTTTATGAAGAGCTTTGCATTTTCTTGTTTTTATTCTCGCACGTTTTTTCTGTCCCAGTAAATTCTTACTTTATCGCCTCGTTCCCCACCTATTCTTTTAGTTCACCTGATGCTCATAACTCCGCATTGTTACAGCCTTCTAAAAACCTATCTATACAATATGCACAATGCTTCAAGCAAACTACTACACTCTAAAATTATTTTCTATTCAATAGCAATTTAAATTTCGAGTATTTTAAATAAATATTAAGTTTATTTTTTTATCTTGATAGGAATTAGGTTGAAACATTGACAGTGTCGATTTACACCAGATCTATATGTAGAGACCAATGGTGGTAAAAATGCAAATAGCCCAAACAATGCAATCAATCTACTTATATGGTGAGATCTATATACTTTTTTTTTTTTTTTTTTTTATTTTACTTTTATTTTTAATAGAAATCACCCCAGACAAGGCATGAAGCAACTTTATGTAAGGAGCTAAAAAAATAAAATGATACTACTCTAAGGTCAAAAACTAGCCAACGATAAGTGTTAGATGGATAGATTCCGACCCGGAAAACAGCAATTCTTTCACTTTGTCAGAAACATCGCTCAAGGAATGCAAGAAATAAAGGACAAAAAACTTCCTCAGAAATGAGTGAAGATGTTATTTTTTTTAATTTTTACAAAAAATGGCAGACATGAGAGAAAGGGTGTGGAAGGAAAAACAGACAAGATAGTGGAAAGAAGAAGGAAAGGGAAGGAAACTTGTGTTATTTTCAAATGTACACAGTAACATTGATATTTTAGAAGAAAACAAAGAGAAAGCAAGGGAAGAGAAAAAAAGGGGGTGGGACTTAATCGTTGCTGAGGACTTATGCATTTTTTTTCTAAAATTAGATATTTGTTCTATTCTTTTGCAAAACTGAGTATATTTTGTAAAGAAAATTTTACAAAAAATTCTAGTTCAGTGGGGTGTTTTGTTTGATTTATTTGCCATTCTAAACGTGTCATTGTATAGTTAAAATGTTTGAGAAAATTTATAAAGTTTCAAAGACAAAAACATTTTCAGATATATTTTTTTTCTTTAAAAAGGAAAAAAAAATATATTGTTTTTGGTTTTCCATAAATTTCTAATATTCAAAACAGAGCAATATCTCAAAAGAAAGTGCCAATTTATAACTGATTTTAAGGGATGTAATCTTCAGTGATTTTTTTTTAATATATAAAGGGAAAATAAATAAGAGGAAATATTTTTGCAGCTGACCGGCTAAGATTTCATTTAATATATAAAGGGAAAATAAATAACAGGAAATATTTTTGCAGCTGACCGGCTAAGATTTCATCTTTATTATCAATAGATTTTCTCAGAAATAAGTGAAGATGTCATTTTGAAACTTTTACTAAAAGTTGAACTCTGCCCTGGTGGGAAGGTAAGTAAATAGAGATAGACATGAAAGAAAAGAAAAAGACTAAAAATAGAGAATGTAAAAAGTAACAGACATTTTAGAAGAAAACAAAGAATGAAAAACGGATGGGTGGGATTTAATCATTGCTGAGAATGACATATCTGCAGTGAGGTGGAGATAGTAAAAATGAATGCCTCTCCCTATGTATTTCAAGATAATTAGATATGAAAAACAATGGTATCAGCATAAAGAAGAGCAAAGTGTATTGAATATTTTCTTGCACATAAATTGGTGCGGGCGTGTTTAAAGATTGTTCGAACTGCATTCGAATTAATTTCCCAACGCACAACAGAATGATTGTAAATGTGACACTGTACTTACAGTTCAAGTATGAGAATTACTTCTGTTTTTGCTTCGAAGCACTCGTAGAGCCGAACAATATTTGGGTGGTCAAGTTCACAAAGGATTTCCACCTCCTTCTGAATATCTTCAATTGTGGCTCCTCTGCGGCCTCCAGCCCGGCGTTTTCGAATGTATTTTGCCGCATATTCCTTGCCTGTTTCCTTGTGTTTGCACTTTTTCACGACAGCAAACTGGCCACTACAAGTAGATAGAAAAAGAATATAAACATATGCTTATATTGTAGATATGAACATCAAATAAGTTTTTATTTTTTTTTATTTATTTATTTTTTTTTTTACTAATGAGTCATGACTTATCAAGATTAAAAGACACTTGTCAGTTGAGTGATGATAAATATTATGAGAGGATTGAAAATGGTGAATGGAGTGAACAAAATTTTATTTTGTATGAGGTCGCTTTATGACAAATATCTGTTGACACCGGATTTGAAGACGGCCATGCTTATTTTAAAACATACAGTGGCAACTACTTATTTTTATAATTCCCTGATGCTTTTAACCCATGTTAATCCTGTGACCTCCTTTGAGAAGAGTTCAAATAAGGATTTATATTTCTGTTTGTTGCTTCGTTCTTTTTATGACTATATCACATAGATTTTATTTATAAGACTTGTTTTAGTAATGCAATCTAGAGAAATAAAGTTATCGACTTTAAAATCATATGAAATTTATTGTGACACTGAAAAATCTGCATCATGATTGCGTTATTATTCATTGTATAATTACTTATAAATGTTCTCGAAAAGACAATATAAAGTCAGGCCATTTATTGCACGCACAGTGAGGTTGAAACGTCAGATTAATATTAAAATTAGAAAAATAGCTTTCTAATATACTGATCATGTGGATGCGATTGACATTCTAAGGCTTACTAATTTAATTATAGCTTTGCAAAAGGACATCTTATTAATTTACTATTCGTTACTGTTTTCCAATTCAATGATTTCATTTTATTACAACATAATTTTATGTATGCAATTTTTTTTTATATCG
The DNA here is from genome assembly GCA_963556195.1 of Sepiola atlantica. Taxonomy (NCBI): domain Eukaryota; kingdom Metazoa; phylum Mollusca; class Cephalopoda; order Sepiida; family Sepiolidae; genus Sepiola; species Sepiola atlantica. Next base: position 210,853,103 of record OY744515.1, on the reverse strand, counting down.
TTGTTAGAAACTTGGGTGAAAAGAGACTTTTCAGGTGAATTTACTTTTTGGAGTTGAGGCCACCAGTTCTACATAATAAACTAAAAAGACCCCCCCCCCCCAAAAAAAAAAAACATTTTACGACCAAGCAAACAAGTACCTCCTTTTAATAACCTTTTGGAAATATGTTTTATATCCTGGATAAGGGCTTAGCATTTGGAGTGAAAAGAGTCTTTCCAGTCAATTTAGTTCTGGAAATCCTGCTAGTTTATATATATACACACACACATATATATATATATATATATATATATATATATATATATATATTAGTGTATATTTCAAAAATTCAAAACATTAATCATGATTTCAAATATTTCAACAATACTCCGGAGCATGATCCAAATATTTGAAATTAATCTATGAAAGCTCTGATTGATATAAATTAATGATTGAGCTTATTTTTAACTGCAGCTTTGAAGTACAACATATATACATTATTATAATTCCTTAGGATCACACAGAAAGTGGATTGGAAGCTAAATAGTAATTAAAATACTAGAACTAAAAATATAATAAGAGAATTTAGTAGGAGTTTTTTTTTTAATTTAAATCCTTTTTTATTATTTTCTTCCAAACAATTGTATCAACCATATTAAATTGTACATTTTGCTTTCTTACCATAAAAAAAAATGTTCAATCGGTCTCATCAGTGAGGATTAATACAATCATATATATATATATATATATATATATATATATATATATATATATATATAGACACATACATACAGAGGGTGTTTAAAAAAAAGATATTTCGCAATCAATTAACTTTGCCAGTTCTTCAGCATGTTGTAATAATGGTTAAGGATATCGACTCTTTGTTTTTCTACAATGCACCATAAATGTTCAACTTCACTAGAATGTACGTTGTGTCATTGAGTACAAACGTTAGCTTTGCGGATAAGTGAATTTTTACCAATAGCACAAAGAATGAGATTGATGGATGGCAATATGATAGATTTATACTAAATAAGTGAAAATGAAGCAAAAGAAAAAGGAAAAAAACGGTTAAATAAGAGACCATAACGGTTAGTGCGAATTAATTGTTCTCTTATATGTGAATTTTGCCACATGTTTTTTTTTTGTCAGTAAAATATGAACATTTTAATGGAAAGAAAACAAACAAATATGGTGGACATAATGTAATACGAACGCTAAAAATGGAAAAACAGTCTAAGAAACGTTTCTCTTTCGATTGAATTGATAAAAGGAATATAAAATTAAACATGTATTTATTAATTTGGCCATTTTAATATTCATTTTTCTAAGAGCTCGAATGCAAAACGCGATAAACGCCATGTTCGAAAATGCAAAGCTATCATTACAAAATATGTTGCATTTCGACACTCGACCACCCCCCTCCAAAATCATGTTTTACATAACGTGATATCAGTATCATTTTTCTTTTCTTTTTTTTCAATTAAATTAAGCTTTTAGTCGACGTTTAGATTAAATACATTCGTCCTTTTACAGTTTAATATCTAATTTTTAAAAATTGGATTTATCGCGTTTTGCTTTCGAACTCTTTAAATGGAAGTGACTTTGTGGAAAAGTAGCCTTTTCGATCCCCAGATGTATTTCAGAATCGAGGATCCATTTTTGGAGAGAGCTGTCGAGATATATTAAGGTGTCAACTTCACTTAATCTGGTTCCCTTGATGTAGATGTTGGGTATTACATAGTGGCGTCCCAGTGGATTACCTTAGTTTTCTCCAGATTGATGGTGAGTCCAAAGGTAGTGCAAGCTCAAAAGAAAAAGTTCCATTATCACTTGCACATCTTTCATAATGTTAGCAAGGTCGTCAGCATCATCGACATTGAGCTCCCGCACGAGAGTTTGATATACATATGAATATTGGATGCATCTTGTTTTTTTCAACAGAACAATGGCCTGTTATACACTGATGAAGCCTCTTGTGAATGTTTGGTAAATTTTGTATATCATAAATGTATATATTTACAAAATGGTCAGAAACAATTGTTTGTGAATAAAGTTTTTTTTTGAATGAACTAGGATTATATCATGTTTTATATATATATAAAATTTGACACACACAATTCAAAAAACACTTAACGAGGCTCAAGCTAACTGCCTTTATAAAGTTTTCAGACAAAAGAAACCGAAAGACGCCAATAATTTTGCAATTTGATAGTACGATTGTTGACAATTTCTGTCTTATCAAAAATTCAATGATAATTTTTACGTTTCATTGACATGGGATGAAAAGAAACTACACTTTGACCATTTTTCATATTTATTTGACCTCACCCAAACTAATTGATATGTAACCTGACACCACAGTAGTCAAAATCATGCAATTCTTAGTTCTAAAATGTGGTTAAAAAAAAAGGTTGAGAACCCACCCCCTTGTTTAAAAACTATCACTCAATTCAATCAAGTCATTCTATGCAAGTAGACGTAGATGAAACGTTAACAAATTCCGAGCTCTAGAGGTGGTGTTGTGACTTTGTCATGTTTTATTTTCTAATGTCTTGATATGTATACGTATACAGCGCCTAGTATTGGAAAATGATCACCATCTCATACTGACGGTGATCTAATGAGAACCTTTGTGTCTATGCGATATATCCTATCACTAATCGTTATAAAAAGTGCAAATGCATCAATCCTGACCAGAGACTTTTTCTCTGAAGTTTCTAATAGACAGACTTACCCAATTTGACACAAAAAAATGATTAGATGGAAATACAATTCCTATTATCGTCGAAAGTCTTTAAAGCACGCGTTAACCTTTGTCGACCGAGTGATTGCTTATCTCACAACCTTTATCAAATCAACAAATTAAGGTGTATAAAACACAAAGGAATCAAATACCAGTTCTTTTCCTTAGTAAATTATATGACAAGTGGGTAGTTAACAATGAAGAGAATGTTAGATGTCACCAATAGCACTCATTCCAAAATTCATACCTGCCAGTTTACTTGTAGCAGACGATAATGAATGTCGGCTGTTGAAAAATGAGAAGGGCCCAGATTTGGCAAGGAAATAAACCACCAAAATAATATGAGAACTATTTCTTTGTAACCTCATGTTGATGGAAAATTCAGACACAAACCTCAAATATGCACAGACTAATGAACTGAACCCGAAAAAGACAGAAAAAAAATATTTATATATATATATATATATATATATATATATATGACATGAAAGTTTTGTTTTTTTTAGTGTCTTGATATTTTTTTAGATTTGTCTATATAAGGAATCAGCTAGGATTTTTTTTTATTGGTTTGCTTCGAAAAGAGATAGTTAAGTGAAATGAAGAGAATAATTTTGATGGTAACAGTTAAGTTTTTTTTTTCTGGATTTAATTTGATGAGAGATAAAAATTCACTGAAGAAGCCTTTTGATATATCTTGAGTTTATTATCAAGAAATAATTTGTGTTTTAAAATGGGCAGAAACAATTGTATGAATAAAGATGTTTTTTTAAAACAAATTCGGAACAATAATTAAATTTATATATATATATATATATATATATAAGATATGTATAATCATCTCTGCCAAGGAAGTTATAAATGCTTTTGGTAGAGTTTGCTCCTATGTTTGTGCACAGTCTAGCGTCCACATCGCTTGACCAATCATCACCAAACTTGGTTAAAACATTGGTTATGGTCTAACTTAGAACTGATTTGATTTTGGGATATCTAGGTCAAGGTCATGGAAAAGGTTAAAGTCATACTTTTGGCAATAACTTCGGTTCTGTTCATCATAGAAACTCACTACTTGGCCCATATTATAGCCAATCAAGAATTTTTTTTTTAATTCAAAGCCAAATGATTAGTACTTTTACCAAATCTGAAAGCTTTAAAGTCGTTAGCAGAATCACAGACGGTGATGGTTTTCATGTTAAAATAAATAGCTTCCATGGCATAACTTCGGAAATACTTCTTACAACATGGAGAAGTAAGGCCCAGATAAGAATTTGGCCCATCATTATCTTGTCAGGCACAAGTATGCAGTATCACAACTGACATGTTCTTGTTTAGTCTGCTTTTGTCTGTTGAAAACTTACAGGCTTTTAAACTACATGACTGAATTGTACAGAATTAGTAAATACATGGAAATTGACAGAGCTAAAAGAATATGGAACACAAAGAAAATTACTGTAATACCAATAATTGTAGGAACATTAGGAACAATTCCCAAAAAAATAAAATAAAGACGAGAAATTGGAATCAAAGGGAGGATTGACATACGACACTAATGAAAACAGTAAAAGCATTAAGGAAAATCATTAAGTGCAAGAATTAACCCACATAACCAATGAACGCCAACGAACCAGAGCTAAGTAAAAATAGAAATCAATATAGAAAAAAATATTACACAAAACCAAGGGAACTGAAACTGTCAGAAATCCCATAATCTGATATCCCTCCACCCAAGAAAAAAACTAATACACATGTGGTAGTACTAGCTTGGCAACTTAGACCTCTACTGGAAGCGTGCAGAGTGTATTGGAACTTTAGAGCGGTTTATTGCAACAAAAATTCCATACAAGACCAACGATCGTTGTCAGCAAAACATTAGTGGTTAACGATTGTTGCGATAACACAAAATCATTTTCAATGGTTATCAAAAGAGGCGTAAAGTGCTTGAATTCTGTGGAAACATTTGACTCAGAATCCAGGGAACACCACTTGTTATTGCTAGTTAGCAATCACTGATAATGATTTGTGTGAAAACTCTTGGTGAGTAAATAATAATACACCCCACTCTCCTGACAAAAAAACATTCAGAGGCACCAACTATAGAATTTGGTAGTCAGTGCTCAACTGTATGATCAGTTGAGTAACAAACAAGTAAAATTGAAAAGAACATTAAAAGTCGGTTTATATGAAAGCTGGAATATTTTATTATGTTCAGATGGGCAAGTTCATTATCTGAGCTGTGATTGACTGTTAGTCCAGGAGTGGATAAATTAGTATATATATATTGCTTCATTCAAGCAATATTTACGTATGGAATATTGTAGCCATTTATGCCGGTAAGTGTCTATTTGATTCTATACCAACATCAGTTGGTACCATAAGAGACGGCCATGAGGTGGGGGTAGGGTACTGAGGAGGGATAGTAGCATCCAGGTCTCGTCTGGAATGGTATGGAGAGCACTGGAAATCCGAGACGAATTGTCACTCAGACTTCAGGGAACACTACTCACTGGTAAAAGAAAAACAGGTAATGATTTCTGTGAGAACTCCTAGTGAGTATGAAATAATAATTGGGAGTTCAAAACTACTGGATCACATAAAGCCCTAAGCAGTAGCGTGCTGAGGAGAGGGGGCATCCATTCATTAAAACTATCCCCTTTTTCATAATATTTCTAAGTACTATGATTTAAACTAGTTTTTTGGGAATAGAATCAAGGAGTTGGCCTCGGCCATCACCAGACCTCTGCACACCACTGACATTAACAGCTCTCCAGAGTAATTAGTTTAAAAGCTGCACTTTAGCCAGCTTTTTGGCTGATAATATATATAAAGAGAAAGAAACGGGTGAGTTTAGAGATGTGGATGAGGATATATCAAAGAATGGAAAGTAGAATCAACCAAAATGGAGCCAGGAAGAACAGGAGACATTAACAAAAAACTAATAAGTACACAAGTAAAGTTACAAAAGAATCTTCAAATGAACCGTGAACCAATCTTATAAAGGAATATCTGATACTCTATTCACCATGAAATCTTTTAAGCATTGGCAGGAAGAAAATTAATACAGGCTGTATATCAGAGGAGGGTGGAGGAGGTCATCGATATTAGGAACAAAAGAAAGAAAACAGGAAGAGATTCTGGCATCTCTACAAGCCAAAGAGATTATGAATAATAAATTAAAAAACCTAAAAAAACAAAACGGAAGTTTGGTCTAAGTTTAGACTGGTATGGTCAGCTCATTTGAATATCAAGAAGAGAAGTAGATAAAAATATGCTAACGAATTAACAATGTAACATGTGACGTTGATGAAAAGTTATAAACAAGATGAAATGATAAAACAAAAATGGATCTTATTATATTGAGATTGTGTGTCTAATCAGAATAAATATTGAGAATTGTCTTATTTCAATGTATTAATAATTTTCTTATTATCTACATAGACACGTCCTAGTGTCCATATAGATTGTATGCATAAACATACAATGGTTATTAGATAGAGAGAGGAATCAGATGTGTAGCGGTCACATGTTTTGATGCACTATTTTCTCTTGATGTAAACAGACAAGCAAGCACTGCGTAATTTGCCCATTGATTAATAGAATGGCTTGGTGTATGAATAATTTTTCAAAGCGCACCCACACAAGATTTCCCCCAATACACAACCAATTGGAGTTTGGGAGTCAGACGAATCGGATGTTCTATGGCTGGCTCTTCCAACTCACCTGCCCACATGGAACTTGCTATGGAGCGTGGCGCCTGACATTTTGTAAAGTTTACTATTCTTTGGTCTCTTTCTAGTTCGGCCGAAATAATGTATTTTTTTATTACATAACAATACCGTTGTCTTCTCTTCTCCGCACCAGAATGACACTCATTTAACTGTTTCTAACATGGAGTCGACAGAATCGTTGACTTCTACAAGAATCCTTTTTATGGTAGTCTTAGATATCCACCGCCTTCATGTCATCCATTCTAACCGACCATCTACAGATGTATAATTTAGATAATGGTTCTAAAAAGTCTGTTGTAAGAAATCATTATTAAAGATTTATAATCTGTTCTCAGGGTTAATCAGAAAAGAGTTATTTTTTGTTATTCTTTATTTGTTATTCTTTGTTTTTTGTTTATCTCAAAATTGGTTCGTTTTGCATAAAATTCAATGCAGAAAAGTGACGGAGCTAGATCTTTCTGGAAAACTACAGTTTGCTTCTAAAATTTTTCAACGTTACGTTTAGGAGATTACAACAGGCTACAAAATAGTCGTCTTCAAGTCAGATGTCGACAGATACTTGTCACTGTCCTTTTAAGTCATCAAATTTTGTCCATTCTTTTTTCAAGCTTCTCATAGTATTGTTCATCATCCAACTGACAATCTCATAAATCCTTATCTTCGAGTGACTTTAAGCCTTGGTAGTGACTCAGTATTAAAAAAAAAAAATACACACACATGTGATCTTTGTTAGTTGAGAACAGCAGGAAATAGTTTAGTCAGGGTCAGCTTTGTGTACTCTGATGTATGTTCGATCTCCTGTGTACTACAAACGGATGTGATGTCACATGGCCCAAAGAGAGAGATATAGAGAAGTCGTCAGTTCGTTTGGAAACACACACATGTGAATTTGTGATTTTAGAAATGGTGGGTAACATATGATTAAGCAGTAATTATCGATCTCTATCTGTCTGCCATCCCCCACCTACCAATCAGTGATTGAGAATAGACGATCCCAAACAAATAAACCTCTTCTTGTCTTCAACAACAATTGTCTCCTCTTGGTCCTTATTTTCGGTGTATTAATGAACTTGTTTGCAGATGGTTTTTCCTCAGTTGGACAGGATAACAGTAAGGGATACATGCCAGAACGTTAATGTATTTTAATTGATTGTGTATTGTGAAAGATTAGAACTCCCCTAGAGGGAAGGTAATGTAACAATCTTGTCTGACAGTTTTATTAATAAAGAGGAGAGATAAATTTTCTTTTAAATAATTGTCCCTATTTATTTGCCTCCACATGAGGGCAGAGTTAGACATAGAGCGGTTTTTAATTAATGTGGGGAAAATCCAGCTACCAAAAAAAACAAAAAAAAAAAAAAAAACAGGCACTGAATTGGAACAAAAAATGAAAATTGCCTCAGTGAAGGAAAATGAATCGAAAAGTATAATACACGAACATACTTCATATAAACTCCAATTAATACCACAGACCAAAAATACAACAATTGTAGAGATTGCATGAGGGTAAAATTGTTAAACTACAAGGTGAAAATAATTTATTCAACATATATTGCTATTTTACCTCTAACTTAGGATGAGGGGTGCATACCTTTCCCCAAATGCAAAATAGAATTTCTAACCTAATAGGTCTTGCACTGTTTGCCAATCTAAGCTTCAACCTCTGTCACACTGGCGCAGTGTTGCATTCCTATGATTATTTTGCAAGTAAAATATAAGAATTGTAGAGAGGGTTTAGGGGTAAAATTATTAAGTGACAAAGGAAATAATTTAGTCAACATACAATCCTAAAACTTTAGTGAGTACATTTTTGGGTGGGCACCACATGTTCTCTCCCATCACAACCCCAGATAAAGAGTCGATCTAAATGCAACTTTCGTAATCCATTTATTTATAGGCTTATTTCACATGAGTATTGACATTCTAAACTTGGAGGTAAATTCCCACCGGCAGAAGATAAAAAGATGCAATGAAGGAGGCAAAGTGTTTGATGAAGAAATAGAACAGATCAAAGGTTTGGCATCACAGCAATTCAGCAACAGCAGCAGAAAGAATTCAATTATGTGCAGCAGAAAGAATGCTGCTGTAAAGGTGCAACAATAAAATCAAAAGGTTAACCAAATAAAATGAAAGTAGAAATATTCAATGAAAATGAAAAGAAAAAAAAAAAGGTAGATACTATCGTAATATGCGTCTTGTAAATGCTCGGAGGTCAGTCATCAGTGATGAACTGGTTTTATTGCAAGTTTTGGATTTTAAAATCATTGGATACCCCTACATATACATTAAAAAAAAAGTTACCTCGAGTCAGATCTTGTTCTAGCAACAAAGTAGATAGGTAGGCACAAGATTGCTATTAACTGTATGGCACCTGGTCATGAGGAACATTTAATATTTTCGTCAATTGTGCAGTATAGTTTACAAGGAAAAAAGGGGTGAAAGAAATAGACAAACTGTTACCAAATGCAATATAATTTACTTTTCTACTTACCTGCATAATTTTCACGTGTTACTGATTGTAAGACTTGTTATCTATGTATTTGTTATTGTCAATTTTACTTAGCCAAGCACGCATGCTTTCCCACATGGCCACCAATTTTGGTGGGACATTGACGCGAATTTTAGGCTTAAAAGATAAAAAAAGCTTATCTTAATCTGATTGGCAACTATCCTCGGACTTAGGTTTATGGTTCCCCTAACACCCCCCTTTTTTTTTTAAACTATTTCTTAAGCCTGAAATTCACGACTAAGTCCAAGGGACGTTGGAAACTTTGCTGGCTTGGCTAAGTAAAAATGACGATAACAAATGCATAGATAACAAATCTTACAATCAGAAAACAAGAAAATGATACAAGTAGAAAAAGAAACTTTCTTGCGTTTGGTAACAGTTATTTGTTGACAATTTGTTTTTCATCCTTTTTTTCTTGTTAACTATACTGCACAATCACCATATTTTCCAAGGTATGTGATAATAACATAAATAATGGCGTTCTATATCTTTTGTGGTTGTTCAAAGCATTTGGTGAGCCGGATGTGGCATCCGGGCCATACTTTGGTGACGCCCTAAATGTAGCCGGAAAGACAAAAGTTTTCGCACAATTTTAAAGCAGTTAACAATGTTGTTAATGACAAAAATGGAGAGAGCAAAAACACCGACAGAAGAAACAACAAAAATATGATATTGTGTAAGGACCATATTTAGGTCGCACCTGGAATATAAAAAGGGGAATATGAGAGGCGACACACCCAAAAGGTACAAAGAGCTACGGTTAGTTATTAATGTACTTTTAAGTCGGACATTTTTCTGCCATGCAACAATGAACAGATATTCTAGGGCTGAAACAACAAGCAGAGAAAAACCTTGTTCTTTCAGTTATAGAATATCAGTTCAGGAAACGAGGAATGCAGAATATGAAAAAAGTTTCAGAGCAAGATTTAATATTCATCATTATAATCATCACATTCGGTTTAACATCCGTTTCATGTACTGCCATGTGTTGGACAGCTTTCAGAAATTTACTTCCAAACTGACCTATCTCTGCTTAGGTCTTTCAAGAAACTCACCAGTAGAGATGGGCGGTTTTACCGAAAACCCGCGGTTTTTCGGTTTCGTCTCCATACCGAATACCGAATCGGTTTGTTTTTTTTAAAACCGTAACCGTTCGGTATTGTGTTTTTACTACAGTAAGCCACGGTTGAAAAGATTTTCCGATTTGAATAAAATTGAATATTACCAAAAAATGTTATATTAGTAAGAGGACAGATTGAACAAATATATTACTGCAATTACTGCTATAAACACGAGGCGATGTTTGTTTATTTTCATTCTAGAACGAATTTTAAACATTTTAAAATATGAATATAGAAAATGTTGTTACATTTTTCGTACCCAACTAGTAAATAAATTAATCTTTCATCTTTTTTTATGCATTAAAATTATAATTGTACGTTGTTTTGTCTTTCGGTAATAGTAAATTTAAATTATCTTATCCTAAAAAATATTGTCCTTTTTTTGAGCGAAAGTCAACAATGGCTGCTAGTATTGCTGATATAACAATCAATCAGCAGCAGCGTCTTGTAAAGCTTTGTAAAATTTGTTTATAAACTTCTTTAAAAGTAAGATAAAAATACTTTTTGTGCTTAAAAAAGTTAATCCTATTTGGTTCTTTTATAAAAAATACTTTAAAAAATACTGGTTTTCACTCAACTTTCGAACTTCTAGTAGTAATGAATTTCTAGTCGCCAATTTTAAAAAAAAAATTAAGATTCTACATTTTTAGGCGATTACGTCTTAAAGTCTTGGCGAAAAAAAGAAAAAAGAAAACAAAAAATAGTTTAGAATTTAGAGTGGGGGATCAGTTTCGCATATAAATTTAATGTAAAATGATCTCCGATTTCCCGGCCATTCTTGCCTTTTAGTGAAATTTATAAAATAAATAATGACTCTACTATTAACTCTAGGTACGACTAACAAGCCCACCTCCTAAAAATGCCATCTTGAATGTATCGTACCATTAACCTTAAATATGAGTGGCAAGCCACTCCTAAAAAACTCCCTTAACCCTAACACTAAGTCCGAATGGCAACCTCCATCCAAAACAAAACACCTTCCTTAACCTTATCACTAACCCTAAGTCCGAGTAGGAAGCCCTAATCCTACAAAAAAGCCCATTAAAACCACACATAATCGTCTAAAAAAAAAAAAAAAAAAAGCAGACGCCCATAAAAAAAAACGCACAGGATTTATTTGCCATAGAAAAAAATTGATTAATGCCCTAAAACGCTAGAATGGCCCGGAAATGGTGAATTATTCTGCATTAAATATATGTGAAACTAATCCCCCACTCGAAATTCTAAATGAATTGTTTTTTTTTCTTTCTAAGTTTTCAGGGTGTTCACACTTAATTGCCCCTAGCCCTACCACTAACCTGAAGTTCAAGTGGTAAGCCCCCCTCCTCCCACAAAAACCCTTATAATCGTCTAAAAAAAAAAGAAAAGAAAAAAAAACAAGAAAAACGCACAGGATTTATCTCCCATAGAAAAAATAATTAACTGTCCTAAAACGCTAGAATGGCCTTGAAATGGGGGATTATTTTATGTGAAACTGATCCCCACTTTAAATTCTAAAATAATTGTTTTTGTTTCTTTCTTTCTGCCAAGTTTTTCAGGGTGTTAACATGTAATTGCCTAAATAAAAAAAGTAGAATCTCATATTTTGGGGAGGTAAGGGGGTGAGTTAGCAGAAGGTGTAAATCTACAATAATGCTAAAGAAATCTTGCAATATATTCATTTTTAAACAGTCCTAGTATTAGATTTTAGTTTCTTGTACATAAAATGTATTACAATTCAACTTTGAGTTTATTAACTTCTTTCTTTTAATGGATTCATGGTATTTTTAAGGTATTGCAGTATATTTATGTGCACTTAGTGCAGATTACTTGGAAACCATTAATTTCTGGAGATTTTCAGTAGCATATTCTGATTCCTTGTACAAAAATACACTTATATGGTAAATTTCATTGCTTAATCTTGTGTTTTAACAAAGATATAACATTTTTACTGAAAAATTAGTGTAAAAAATGTGACAAAACGCATATGGTATTAAATATCCAATTGTGCGAGGCACAAAAATAGTCATAACTTCCTTATTTTTAGTCAGATTTAAAAAATTAAAAAAGATTCTTTCTTAGATCATCAAGCTCTTTCTATATATGCCATTATTGAGATATTTTAAGCAATTTAAATTTTTTCATGTGTATTGCTACTTGTAGGAAGAAATCTTTGTTTACAGTTTTCAAATGAAAAAAAAGAGAAATACGACAGACAACATGACATCGTATTTTTAGCATAAACTATTTTCAAATGAAAAAGAAAAAATCAAACGCGTTCCGTATGATGTCGAAAATCTATTTGATTCAACTCAAAATTGTAAAATAATTATTTGTTTGTTTCAGAGTTATCTAAAAAAATAAGTTATTAAAATGAAATTTTTAAAAAATACTTGTAAAAGTAAATAAACGAAAAGTAGTGAGTAAGTATAAACATTTAAAAAGAAAAACAGTAGTTGCCAATGCTTGTGTCACTTTATTCGGATTTTTAAAATTATTTTAAACATTAGGCATTTCATTGTTTACTTTTGAAAAGCCACTTCATACATAAATTGTAATTTCTAGAGAACTATCTCTCAACTATACCGTTTTCTCTCCCAAAAATGGGTTATTCAAAAAGTAGACTATGCAACGATTTATATTTTACTAAATTGTTAATATGGTATTTATTTAGAGTTGACAATTTATTCGAAAGTTTAATTATTAAACTTTAATCCAAGTCATGAATTCTATGACTAAAATTACCTTAAAGCTTAAAAAATAACTTTAGGTGAATTAATAATCTCTACTTTTTTTTAACCATCCTTCCTTTTCCCTTGGCGCAGTTTTCGGGTGTACTACTAGTCTTTTACGCATGTCTATAAAGTTTTATTACCCTGTCTTAAAAACAAATATTAACCCCAACACGCACCAGTTGACAGAACTTCAAGCACACAAAATGACAGACATCCCAACAGTCAACACCGGCAATTCGAGAAGTATATGGTGTGTTTATTTTACACGACAAGACACGTCTTGCAAACATTTTCACCTATTCAAAAATTAAAATTTTTATCTGTCAAATAATTTTGACAATATTTCATTTTCATCATCATTTTTGCTTAATTTTATTTGTAAAATTATTTTGTTTGTTTAAATAAATTTTCGTTTTTTAATTTCTTGCATTTCTGAGTTATATTTTAGCTTCTGATGGGTTAAAGAATTAGATAGAATGTATATTCAAACTCAGTTTTATTCTTCAGCAATCTTTCATGAATCTTTGGTCACTGTTTTAACGAGTTAACTGTTAAAAAGGTATCAGAACTTTGACTACAACAGTCAACACCTTAAAACTTATATGATTCATATCATGCAGAATGATTCAGTCACAAAATTATCGAAACAGTGGCATAATTCAACTAAACGTTGAATAATAACTAATCATCACACAAGAGAATGGATAGCTTCCATAGTAAAAAAATTTTTTTCAAAAAAACCGAAAAACCGAACCGTAAACCAAGGTTTTAAGGGAAAAAAACCGAAACCGATACCGAAACCAAAATTTCAAAATCGCCCAACTCTACTCACCAGCCCTTCCAACATTTAAACTGCACAGCCTGAAATGTGACCAAGTTTCTTAGGAAGTCATTTCCTTAATTGGGGAAAGATTTTTATAGGCCGGATGACGTTCGTGACGTCAACCCTGTGGGTGATGGGCCCAGTGTTTTTATCGAGACACTATCTTTAGGGGATTCCCCACCAAGATTAAAAAACACATCACCTGCCCTTAACTTTACAAGTAAAATTTACCAAGAATCCAATGGCGAGATTTTATTTTTATTAATACTAGTAAAGGCATTTGAATTAAAGTTAAGCAATTTCCCTAAATAATTAATCGCTCAAGGTAATTAACTCAAATTGAAAGATGTAAACTAATGCAAGTGAACCTACAATGTCAACACATTACTTGGTCATTTGTTGTCTTATTAATACCAGATATATTTTTCACACGATAAAATATTTGAACATGAACTAATATTCTTCGATCGACTTTGCAATTTTATTATTTTTTAAAGAGTACTGGTGAAGAGAAGAATGTAATAGAAAACAGACAAAGGAAGGTATGTCTGATTAATGCATGTTACTACATTTATTGGATTGCAAAAATAGAATGTTTTAGCTCATATATATATATATATATATATATATATATATGGAAAATGAAAAACCAAAATTATTTATGCATTCATCAACGTTTCGTCTTTACTTCAAGACTTCCTCGGGATGATTGCAATAAAGACAAAACGTTGATGAATACATAAATAATATTGATTTTTTTTCATTTTCAATCACGTTGAAATATTATTTCCATATATATATATATATATATATATATATTAATGCTTGTCCACGAATACTTCTGTTATTAGATGTTATTGTGGGAAATAAATAACAAAAACTAGTCAGAATTTCATACGTGGTTGAAAAGGATGACAGGAGTTGCAAAAATAATTTCGAATCTCACAATGAGAAAAGAAAAAATATATATATATATATATATATATATATATATATATATATATATCATACATATATATATATATATATATATCATACTTCTAAATAACAGTCTAATCAAACCGTAGGAATTTAATAAACAAAATGATTAGTTGCAGCGATCTGTAATTGACTTGTTTTTTTATTTATTTCCTACAATAACATATTATATATATATTACACACATTAGACGAATACTCATCCCAGGACGGGTAATATTAATTCCCCTAACAGTTTGCACCACTTATGTTTACTTACGAAGATTGAAGTCTAGATATGATGCTACTAAATCTTATGTCTAGAACTCTAATTCCAATTTTGATCAAAATCCATTACATGATTTTGATTGTATAAAATTCTTAAACTTCAAGGCTTAAACTAAAAGGGGTTTTAAGGAATTGAAATTCTAGGGAATCTTCCTAAATTAGTATTCAGTGTTGTCCGGAAAGGAAAGTGGACTTCATATATTAGAAAACGAAAGCAAAACGTATTATTTTGTTTTTCACCTCACAAGTTAATGCTTATCAAGACCCAAAGGTCACTCGAGGATGAAGGTGGATGACTGTCAGTTTGACGGTGAGCCAACATCGTAAGGATCAGTAACGATGGTTGTAACTGGTCAGAAGTTGATCATTTAAGAGGACAGCTCAACAAAAATTTCTTCACATTAGACTTGAAAACAACCATGTTGTAAGTCGGTTTGGAAGCAGCCCCGTGGTATTATGGTCCATAGACGGGTAGGTCTAGGGAAGAAACTGAAAGTTTCATTTAGTTAGGTACACAGAGGGGAAAACGCCAACCCATTGAGGTGGTGGGGACCAGTGCTTTTATCGAGACACCATCTCTAGGTGATTGCCTACCAAAGCTAAAGAGCGTTTCACGTTCCCTTAAAGTGTTCAATTAATTGTTTAACATTAATATTGTATTTTGGCATAAAATGGCCGAAAGATCTGATATGCCGTAAAGCAGACAAAACTAAACTAAGTTAGATCTACATGGTAAAATAATATGAATAAATATGTAGATGAAATACTTACATGATATGTAGATTTACATCTCAAATATCTTTGCAAAGTGTGAATGTCGAATCTGATATTCCCATCCCAATAGTCCTGCCAATGTTCTCCTAAACAGTCATTCCCTAATGCTTGGAACAGAACAGAGTCTCTTACCAGACTTTTCAATATCTCTGTTGGAACATGATCGTTAAGAAACTAAAATGCCAGGTGGTTTAACAGAACAAGAAAACAAAATGGTAGCAGAGGAAGTGAAAGGGGGTGAAGATGCATCCAGATGCCAAGTGGAAGATTTAATTACATGTGCCCAATATCTTTCAGAAATATGGGCACACTTTGTTGCCTATATAGCAGAGGTTTCCTCTATCAGTTACATAATTATGATCTATTTTCTTTTGCACTAGCATGTTCTCACTCGCAGAGTGATTGATACGTTGTTCAGTAAGATCACACTTGTGCATAGGAGGCAACTTCCACCCAAACCTTTTTCCCCACTCTCTAAATACAATCAGAGTTCAAGCATAGAGTTAATAAAACATGATATCCCTTTCTCTCCTCTAGCCATGACTTGGGCAAAAGGCAAGATGAAAGACCAGAACTCAATCCCACTTGTATAGTACATGCATGTCTACTGGCTCAACATATTTTTGTATATGTAACTGTTTCCCCGATCGTGTCTGTTGTGTTGATGAAACTGTATTAATAAAATTGATTTTTAATTGTAGAAGTTTGTTCTTTTAACCAAATTATGGTAATCCGTTTTTCTCCATACCATACAAGATCAGGAGGATAGATATCTTTTCTTTATACAACATGACTCTTCTACATTCGTTCCTACAAATTGTTTTTTGTTTGCTTTGGTGTGTTCTTTTAAGTTCTCAATTCTATTTGAAACTTGCAAAACTATTTTGTCACATAACTATCAAAATACCGGATTGACTTTTCAACCTTATTGTGATGACATTTATTTCAACCATAAAAAAATCAAAACGGCATATCAACCTCTTTTGGGTCATTTAATGTTCAATTATGTCCCAATACCAGGAAGGTATGAATCTCCAAGTATTCAACAACGAGTCTTTGTAGTATCTTGTACTGTTGTCGCATTGATAGAATGCTGCTAACCCTAACCCTGTTTCAACGACTGAATCTGTGACCACTTTCCTCTGCACTGTTGCAGCAACATCTTCAGTGGTTTGGCCATGCTGGTTGTCATCAAGCAGGAGAATTGCTCAGAGACATTTTCCTCCAGCCTCCAATACCCAATTGGCGCAAACATGCACCTCCACCACCCAATCGGTGCAAACACGGCGGCCAGTTGACAACAAGAGCAAATAGATACCCCATGTAAAGGGTTGCAAAATCTTAAACTGCATTTCTCGGTGTTATGTTATATACGAGTTGCTCAACCAAGATTTGAAAGTCTACATTAACTATATTATATAATTGCTACAATAGGGAAAAAAACCTTATTGTGTTATTCGGTCCCCTTTGCCACAACTGCTAGAAGAGGAAGGCCTACGCAAATGAACAGAGACCACATATGGTAGAGTATCCTAATTCCTAGGCAGAACAATGTGCGACACTTTTAATAAGTTATCTGGAGAAAAGATTTTGAAGTGTTCGCTTTAAGCGAGAGACCTCTCTAAGGAAACGTTCGGACTTGTTTGTTATCCCTAATTGAAAAGGAATTCATCCTCTTTTGTCTACTAACGCGGAACTAACACAAGAACCAGTGGGTTATTGGCATATCCCCTGGTTAAGTAAAGACACCTATCATCTCTCTCTCTCTCTCATATATATATATATATATATTATATATACACACACACATTAAATGAGAAACAGTCTTTTGGCAAATGTTGACATACATCGTACCACATCTTCATGTTTAAACAATAATATGTCTATTTTCTATTCACCTCTTCGAGGACCGGTTTCTGAAATAAAACTTTCTTCGGTTTTATACCTCTTTGTTTGTGTTTCCTTCACTGTGCATCGTGTTTCATGGTTTTTGTTTGTTTATCAGTTCCCGACCGACAGACATCTCAGTTAGCCAACAAAACATTTTTGTCTAGACCGACGAAGTTATTAAAAGAGCTGAAAATATAAAATAGCTTTAGTCGCGAACACAGGTCATGACATAATGCACAGCTAGAGGGACGGTATATGGAGTCAGACCTTTCCCAAGAGTATTAGTGAAAGTGATGCAGTAGCACTGAAAAAAAAATCAATAAATCAATGAAACGTAATTGCCTAAAAAAGTATAATTTCATATTTGGGGGTGGGGGTAGCGGAAGGTGTTAATCTATAATATGAAAATGTTTTACGGACAGACCCTGAAATTTTCACTATGAAGTATTATGTAGTTGTAAATGGTAAAGATTTAAATTGTGTATTTCTATATTTACTTTACTGAGTGAACTTATTGAATTGAGCAATTAGAAAAATGAAAATGTAAGAAAAAAAGTCAATCTTAGTAAAATATGTGCAAGACTAAAAGTTGTCTCGCCTCACTCGTTTGTTTGTTTGCATATGTGAAAGTAATATGAGGTTCAAAATCTAAGCCTTAACATTTTCAAAATCGGCCAATAATTATGAATGTTAAGACTTTTTTTTTTAGAAATCTTAATCTATAATGTATGCAAAATATTTAGGAAATTATGTAATGTATTCATTTTAAGAAACAAAAATAAGTTTTTCTTCAGTGGTTAGCCATAACATTTTTATACTTTGTTGATAAATTTAATTGAATCACAAAATTAATTGAAGTGAATTCCATTAAAAAAGTGACTTGTGTAAGAACTAAATAATATACTTTGTGAATTAGCAGTGATCATATTAAAGAAAAGATTATTGCAAAAACTCCAAGAAAAAAAAAAATATAAAGCTATTGCGACCATCAGTGATGGCATGTAGACACTTAACAAGTCAAATAGATTATTATCTGATTAAAAGATGTATACAGGGTGACCCCTATAGAACCGTTAATAAAATTAACAGCCAAATACATTTCAGTCTATGCCTTGTCTACTAAGTTTCAGGCATGAATGTCCAACAATTTTTTTGTTTTATTGCTATTCAATGATTGGTAATAACTAACACTTCTCTTACTCCTGCCTTGATGTTAGCTGGGATGACCCTCTTCACTTCAGTTCAGTTCAGTTTGGGGATTGTTTCAATAGACATTATCTTAACTCCACAGATAAAAATCTAGGGAGTTATGGTCCAGTGAATGTGAATCCCATTCAGGATTACTCCCTTACAGATGAGACTATCACTAAAGTGTCCCCCACATATCATTGAATGTTGATAAAAAAGACTGTTGGACATTCATGACCGAGGCTTGGTGGGCAAGTTAGATATAGGCTGATGTTTATTTGTACGAAATATGGTTGGATTGCAGAAAGGACTGAGATTTTTTATTAAAGATTTCATGGTTAGTATTTTTGTAGGGACGGGGGGGGGTCACTCTGTAGAAGATAATAGGTAGTTCAATCATCTTATGTAAAAATCAAAAGGGGTCAAGCCATGACTAAGACGACTGATTTTTTCTATTCGGGTATTCTGAAATGGTGTATATGAGATTTGTGGGTGCAAAAACAACCAAGAGATTAATTTTTGAAAATTGATATGTTTTTTTACAACATTAAAAGGATCATATCTCTGGAACTCTTTGATCTAATAGATATAAATCCTTGGAGAGTTTGGGGATTGATGAGTGGGTCCTTTTTCTTTAAATTGGGATTATCTTTATAAGAATATATATACACAATATTGCACAGACCAAATTTTAAATACACCAACATTTAAAAAAAAATTGCCTGTCACCGAAAAGAGTGAGCATATGCGTGTGACACTGTGTGTCAACTTTAGTAGACAGTGTGTGTGTGTGTTGCTTTTGTCAGTGTACGTATGTGTATTACAGTCTGTGAGTTACGTTAGTTCGCTTCCCCCAAGCCGCAAAAAGGGAGGGGGGGTTTAGGTGAGCATAATATCGTGTGTTGGCAGACTGTTCTGTTTTGGGCCCAACTCTGTTCCTAAAATGCTTAGTCATCGGCTCCCAAAAAAGTGATTTTTACTTTAGGCATGAAAAGTGATTTTGAGCATGCAAGGAGATTTTTGTGTGCGGACATAAGTGAAAGGAGTGTTTGTACAAAAGCATAATTTTCTTTTTTAACTATAATTTTGGGGAATGGCTTATGTTTTCGCACACGCTGTTGGTCAATTAATAGGATTGGGATACATGTCAATCCTAATAGATAAACTTTATTGTATATGATAAAAATATAAATAAAAACTAAAAAAAAAAGAAAAATGACCGTTTTGGGTATTTAGTATACCACTTATTGCCTCAGTGCTCTCGTTTTTAAGAAGTCCATTTAGTCAATTTCTGACAACCCCTTCTCTGTTCATAATTTAATTTGATTTGAAAAATACATTTTATCGATCCAAACACTTTCAATGAGATTTATGGGTGTAAAAACAACAAAAACATTAATGTATTTTAACTATGTTATTTTTGTGAAGATTACCATTTTTGACAAAGGTCAAATCTCCAAAACACTTGGACATAGAGCTATAAAATAGGCGCTATTCAATTTTTCTCACGAAGGTCTATAAATGTACCAAATCTGAAAACAATCCATGTCTGTCAGGGTCCAAATTTTGTTGATTTAACATGGAACGACTCTCTGTCTTTTGATTATATCTATATATCCTAGATATAAGTAGAGGTAGCCCCCCCCCCCCCGGTAAAAATGTGCGTTCTAACTCGATATGCACATTGCGCAGTGTTTTCAGAAAGAATCTGGCAGAATAAAAACATTCGCAGTAAAAACCCAGCTGTTAAGAATAACCTGTTTTGCAGAAACTAGCTAGTTAGAGCTAGTCCTTTGCTCTTAGAGAATGCATACATTGGTAAGACTAGTTCTTTGAATGTTAGATAATATAGAAGAGGTGAGAGATACAACGCTGTGATTGGTCGAACAAGGTCATTTAGAGAGGGGATTTTTGAGATAGCCAGTTAAGGTAGTCAACCAGAGACAAAGCACATATAGCGGCCACAATAGGAGGCTCTTCTTTATGAACACTTAGAAAATGGGACTGGACACTGTAAATTCCCAGGAGCATAGGGCATTGAGTTAATAAATTAGATACTATATGTTATTCAGAATATATCAATTCCAAATGAAGATTTCTGCTAATGAAAACAAGATTCAGAGATGTGAATGGCCAATGGCAAAAAAATCTGAAATCGAGATGAATTTCTTTACCCAGGTGCCCAAAGTGTTCACTTATCGCCTAAAAAGTAGAATTTCATTTTGTGTGTGTTTAGAGGGTGATTTAGCAAAAGGTGTTAATCTACAATATTCTTTTTGATACTGAAAATATCAACTAATGTTTTAAAGGAGACAGGAAGACATTCATTGATGAAACAAAAGTCTTCTACCTCCCCTACCCATAAATCGTTTGAAGTATAGCATTTTCAGAGAGAGAGACATACAGACAGAAAGACAGACGGACAGACGGAGACAGACAGAGAGAGAGGGGCGAAGAACGGCAAGAAAAAACGTGATGGAGAGAGGAAGAGAGAAAAAAACAAAAAAGAGAAAGAAAGATAAAGAGAGAGAGAGTGAGAGAGAAATAAAATCGAGCGAATTTGGCCTTCCCTTAAAATAAAAGCAGAATTCTGCTTTTTTGTAAGTCGGAAAATGCGAAATTTTGCTGGAAAATGGGAGACAAGATACAGTACACATGTGGAGTGCATATAAAACTCTAAGATAGGATAATGCTGGTGATGTCTCTTAGCATACCAAACGGAAATGTCTGAATAGAATGATTAAAAAGATAGTTTGTTTAGGAACTTTTGCTAAAATATTTTTTCTGATTTTTTTTTTGTAAACATAATAACACCATGAAAAATAAAGACAAACAATTCCACAAGAGAAAGTAAAAGAATATCCGAAACAGAATTCGATTAGGAATTCTGACTAAAATTAGATGACAACATCGAATTCTGACTAGACAAACAATGGGACAATTTGAACTTGGGGGGAAAAAATGAGGCAAAATAAGCTGTGAAAAAAATCGGTAAACAAATTGAAAGATATAAAGTAAAAAAAGAATGTATAAACTAAAATACCGTTAGGAAAGGAATTTTGTTAAAATCAGGTGACATCGTCCAGTAGTTGATGGAATGGGAGTACATCAGATCTGAAAACCGATACGCATAAGAAAAGACAAAGATAGACAATAGAGAGAGCCAGAAGGGAGAGAAAGAGATTGCGGATGAATTGCACAAAGTTTATGCCAACAGACCGGGCACCATTTAGACAACAAACAGTAATCTGTGATGCACCACAACGGCATATATATATGCAATATCCATGGAACAGATTCTCGTCGAAAAGAGGAATTGTGTCGTACCAAATGTGAAATAAACGAAAGATCATTTTTGTACCACTTACAGAGGTTTTTTTTTTTTTTTGTAACGAAATCAGACAACAGCAAGAAAAACTATCAAAAGGAAATGACTCTTCAAATACTAAAAATGGCAGGCATATTTCGGAACTTGAGTAATCTCCCGTATGTCATTTTAGAGTTGTACAGGTATGGCATAACGCTACAAAACCACTGAAATGATCATGTAGAAGACAAATCTAAATTGAATGAACAAAAAAAAAAAAAAAAAATTGAATGAACAAAAAAAAAATAAAAAATGAATGAACAAAAAAATAAAATAAAAAATGAATGAACAAAAAAAAAAAAAAAAATGAAAAAAAAAATGAATGAAAAAAAAATGAATGAAAAAAAAAATAATGAATGAAAAAAAAAATAATGAATGAAAAAAAAATGAATGAAAAAAAAATGAAAAAAAAAAATGAATGAAAAAAAAAAAAATGAATGTAAAAAAAAATGAATGAAAAAAAAATGAAAAAAAATGAATGAAAAAAAAAATGAAAAAAAATGAATGAAAAAAAAATGAATAAAAATTTTTTTTTTTTTTAAATAGAATATAGACACTTGTTGATCACGTAGTTAAGTCATCGGAAGAACGAATTACATAAGATGTTACGGACAAGGTTAAATGGGACTGTCTGACCAGACAAACATGTGATGTTCACATCTATAAATATTCTGCCTAGGTGCAGTAATCTAAACTATTTCTTTTTATCATACATTTACTTAACTTATGAACTGACCTCCTTGACGTTATTCAGCTTTACATTTTAAAAAGCAAAGAATTTAACACAATTATTTGTATGTAACATTTTGTTTTTTTAACACGTTGAAGTTTTTTAATTAACACCTCAGAATTTATTCAAAGAAATACGCAAGAAACTCAGGGTTTTGCTGCTCCTAGACAAAAGAAGAGTTTTGCTGAAGGGTAACAGACTATAACCTTAAAATCCACTTGCATATAAACAATAAAAATAGAAAGGTAAATAATGTTTACATACGGGTATGTAAGCCATCGTTACTAAGCCCCTCTAAGGCAGACCACACACATAAGTGAAAGAAAAAAGGGGAGTGTGTGTGGTCAGGAGGAGGAGTCTATTCCTCACAGGCACTTATTGATAAGAGCAGCACATTATTTACTAATCATGACATTAAGATGAAAAAAGTAAAATAAAATATAAAAATACAGAATGCTAATTATCAAGTGTTCACTGTTTTTTTTACCCTGGGAAATACCACACAAAATGCAGTATTTTGACCAAAAACAGATATGAGGTTAGCGGAAAATTTTTATTTTAATATACATTTTAATCTTAAAAAATATGCGACCAGAGGGAACATATTTTTGCTCGGCTAAGAGGATGATATCATGACGAACGACCCCCCCCCCCAAAAAAAAAGGAGTTAATGCCTGGGACCAGGATATCATGACAACAGAATAGTTAGTACACTATGAACCGGTAATACCTGGTGTGGCATTTAGACCTGGTTGGGCTACGCCAACTTTCTCTGAATGAGGAAGTTTACAGGGAATATCAAATTCACAAGCGGTCCCCGGCCACATGTATATCCCGGTTATGGGAAGATGACATACAGCGCCCAGCATTCCACAATGGTCACCCATCTGGTACTGGCCAGACTCCACGTCGCTTAACTTTGGTGATCTAACGAGAACCGGTGTGTCAACGCTACCCCCTTCATAAAAAAAAGGTAATCCTGAAAGGATGGTATGGTGAGGAACGAACGTATACTATATTTCCCACTCCCCCCCCCCCCCAAAAAAAAGAGGTGGTAATGCCAGAGAGGAATGTACCATGACGAATGAAAATATACTACACAGAATTAAATAATCAAACTGTTTTAATGTTAATATTAATTAGGATAGGAAGAAAAAACCTTTCGCATTTATTCATTTAGATAACATTAAAAACAATGGCAAGTTTCATTGTCCACGTAAAATGCCGAAATGAAAATTGGGCAGAAAAATATAGCCGCCATTTTTATAAACGAAGAGAAATATGCTAACTAAGAAAGAACGATAACTCTTTCATAATTTTCTAGTCAAAAGAGACATGTTTATAAACTTGAGTCATCATTCTTCCTTAGCTAGCCTATTTCTTTACTTGTTTAGATCACGATTATATTTTATGAGCTAATTTTTATTTCGGCGTTTCATGTGAATGATGAAACTTGGCATAACAAAAAGAAACATTAAAAACCCTAAGTTGTCTTTTTTACTAAAACCTATTTCACTCTAAATAATTTACGTGACAGAAATAGGAATTAACCCCAAATAAAACGAGTATTTTAAACTATTGTTGATAGAATAATCTGAAAACAAAAAAATAACCCTTTTCCTATTTCAGTTACGTAAATTGAACGAAAACAAAGGAAGAAAGGCCAGGATGGCTGGGTTTTTGTTTAAATTTATTTATAGGGGGGGAATCTTAATGACGGGATTGATTAAGAAGTGAAAGAAAATTTTAAATAAACAAAACAATACTTAAAACTGTTGAGTCAGTTTGGGCAAATATTGGTCTGTGTTCTTAAAAACAAAAATTTCATTTTATTTCATTTAATCCGATCAACATTTTTTGTTTTAATTACTACTATCAAAGAGGGACTGGGAGGAGCTAACGTTCCAATAGTCCCAAGTCTCTTCCCACCAATGACAATGACTAATTAGATTTCTTTCAGATCTCTCTCTCTCTCTGATTTCTTTGAATTGACCTGCTTACACAATAACGTTCCTATAGTATGCTTTATAAGCTGTATTAATAACACTGGTGCAGTGGCTAAATTGATAAGACGCGATTCCAAGTTCAATTCCAGTCTGAGAATGCAAAA
Source organism: Sepiola atlantica (assembly GCA_963556195.1). Classification (NCBI taxonomy): domain Eukaryota; kingdom Metazoa; phylum Mollusca; class Cephalopoda; order Sepiida; family Sepiolidae; genus Sepiola; species Sepiola atlantica. Next base: position 210,828,186 of record OY744515.1, on the reverse strand, counting down.
TCTTTATTCTTTTACATTTATTCTTACTTTTAAATTACGGTCGACTTTTTACTTTAACAGAGTGGGACGGAAAAAATAAATGGTCTACTTTTTTTACTTTTCTTTTTATAGATTATAAAAAGTATTTAACATTTATTCATAACCTAAATAATGTTTTAGTAATTTTTTTTTTTTTTTTGCAGACGAAAAAATCCTATTTTAGTCACATAAATTATCAACGAAAGTAAAAAGACTCCCTGGCAATGGCGGGTAGGAACAGCTATTAGATTATATACATATTTATACTGTTGTAACTATTATAGATAAGTACATCTATAATACAAGCTGAAAAAGAGGTACACCGGCAGCATTGGGAACAACATCAACCTCATGAGATTTGATGTGATCAACTGGGTGGAGACTGCTTCAAGTAGGGCTAAGTGGAAAGGGCATATAAAGGACAGTCGTAGAGCTTTCAAAAAATATCATTTAGAACATGAGAAGCATCAGCTTCAGAAACATGATCAGGATTTAGATATAAACATCAACAGGTGGAAGTGTGAATTTTGTTAACAGGTACTTCTCTTGGGGGGGGGGGGTCTGGTTATGTTAATCCTCTGAAGAAAGATGAATTAACAACTACATAAAGTGTTTGCCATGGTGAGACAACCTGTGTGACCTGTAGTGCGGTCTGTAAATCCAGCTCCGAACTCGAGACACATGGTTGTACATAGAAAACAGATCTCAACCTATGACCCCATAAATGCTGTGGAAAGTATGAAACTATGTAGTTTGTTGTTTGGGAAGTGAATAAACTGTTTCTAACATCAGTCCCATGATTTTTGAGACAGTGTAAAAATAAATGCCTCTTTTAAACATATTTTTGTTATCCTCATTCTGATTATATTCACAAATGTTTTGGCTGCTATAACCTATGCCATTTTTTTTTTATCAGTGATAATCCAGATATTTAAAACTGTTCTTATTCCAGGTTTCATGCTTTTGGGTATATTGTATCAGTGCCTCTACATATAGAAGAGTCAGATACGTCAAAGATGGGGAGGTATGCCACATTTGGGGAGGTGTCGCACAGAGCACTCCTCTCTTTATAGAGTACAAAATCGACTTCAAAATCTAGTAGGGGAAGGAAGTGATCTATTCTCTTCCCTACAACCCCTTTCTCCAATAAGAGACGTTGCTAGTCTCTCTCTACTCTATTCTATTCTTATTTCCATGGAAGGTGCTTGTCGGAGCTCCAGTATTCGGTTCCTTCTTGTAAGACATTCACTGCAAGAACTCATCTTTCTACTACAATGGAAAAAGTATTTCCTTTCCCCCTTCATTTTCCTAGTGTCAGACGGAATTTCCATGGACAGAGCTTCTTGTCTGTGGAACACATTACCACAGGACTGCTTCTCGGCAGATCACAACTGGGTCATCTTCAAATCCAATGTCAATAAATTCTTGTCACGAAACGCTCCATAAGCAATCAACTGTACTTCACACCACTGATCAAAGTTAGTACTCCCATAGTGTTGTTAATTTTTTCAGCTGGCAATCATTTCCATCCCATTAACCCTTATCCTCGAGTAGCTCTTGGCCTTGATAAGGGGTGATCCCAATAGCATAAAAAAATTCAATTTTATTTAGTTCCTTTACCAGGGATCGAACTAATAATTTTCAGGTAAAATTCACTTCAGAATCTCTCTTTAACCAATGCATATATTCACTTGGTTAATTTCTTCTAAATGCAGGCAAAACATCACATTTACAAGAAGGTTTTTTAATTAAAAATGTGCATATAACAAAACGCCCTTGTGAATAAAACTACGTTTTTTTTTTAAATACGCACATTTGTAACTTTGCAATTGAACTTGTAAGCAGAAGGATAATATTCAAAACTTTAGAATTAAATCTATTCCTGTATTTATTGTAAGCAAAATGTACGAACAAACGAAATAACAAATACATATGTTATAGCACATTTTTAATTTAAAAATACTTTTTGTGAATAAAACCTCTTTTTTTAATAGTAACACTTTTTTTCTTTAATAAAGATCTGTGATGGAAAGTTATAAAAGTTGTATTCAAAAGTTTAAAAAAAAAAAAAAAAAAAAAAAAAAAAAAAATCGGTGTTAGGGCAAAAATGTGTTCGTTTGGTCGTTGCTCATTTTGGGGTGCTTGCAATCCATTTGATCCATTTCTTCACAAGATAATCTTTCATTGTAGCCTTACTATGTGTAAAATTAAATAAGTTTACACAAGACGTAATGCATAATTTGCACAAATAATTTCATACTTTTAACAGACTCTTCTAATTAAGAAATCCACAGAAGCGTACAATGAAAACATTTAATATTAATTTTACCAACATAACATGACTAAGTCACATTTTCTGGTAGACAAGTCTACCTGCGAGTGGGATTTATTCTCATACAAAACAAACAGTAACAGAAAATATGACTATTTGCAAGATAAAAGGAACGTTTACTTATATACTTAGAGTCAGAACTGTCAGCTCGCTGGCAATGCCAGATGCAGTCATTCTCAAAATGCGCAGGTAGGACAGGACAAGTAAATACGAACAGAAAGAAATATTAACATGTTCCAAAATTGTGATGAGATTAGATCTTCTACTTCAACAGTTATAAAAAGAACATTAGTTTATTCTGTGAAAGTATTTGAGTATAATAAGACAAAACATGTCATGTGAACATTGTTTATTAACAAACAAGGTTCTCAGGCTGTGTATGTGTAGCTAGAGTAATAAGATTACTAGAGTTTTTTTGTTTTGTTTTTTTTAATTTTTTTTTTTTTAAGCTAACATGTGTAGATTGAAAATGTCTTTTAAACCCTGCTAGCACTCTCTGGTACAAACATGCAGACCATACTGTTAAGAGGTGTGTTTCTACATACAGAATCAAAAACTTCCATGCATTTATGATTTGTTTGGTCACTTTAAAGATGGACTGCGACAAAACCTTAGACATTCATTACCAGCCTAATCAATTTCAGATCTCATAGAATGATGCCAAATTTCTTGTGTGCATCTCTCTTGAATTTCTTACGATGGATGCGATTCCTTTCAAATAATGTTTTAACATTCTGTAACGGTTTCCTCCATAAAAAAAACAAACTATGTATAGGTAACTTTTCCCAGCGATTAACCTGGAGCCTGTTCAACGGTTTGCAACTAGGATGGTGAGGCGATTCTCCAAACTTACCTACAAAAAACTGCTTCAAAAACTAAATCTGTCCTTGGTTAAGCAACAAAAGATGCGAGGAAACCTGATTCTGACATACAGCATCATCGATGGGAATGTAAATCTATATTTAGGAGGTTTTCACCCCAACACCTAGCCGTGATCTCTCTGGTTACCGTAAATGTACAGTCATCGTTTTCATCTCAACAGAAAAAAGGCAGCCTTCTGTTTGTGTTTCTGCTCCCTGAAACAGCTTGCAAGAGCAAGTCGTGATGATGCCTCCTATATCCAAGTTCGAAGCTGCCTTGGAAAAACATTAAGATGGTTTATAGATGCAATATCTTCTACATGGCTTGCTGCACTTTGCTATTTTTGCCAATAAAATTGACTGATCAATTTACTTTTATCAGTGTCCTCTATGCAATCTTTATACTTCATTTTGGATTTTATGGTGGACGCCTTCCTTCAGTAAACACTACATTAAATTGTTTGAAAATCTACATACAAATGATGCTTTGCTGCATCTTTACAAAGGATGTCTGTCTAATCACGTTTTTCCACTCTCAAAATACACTGTTCGCTGCAAGAGACTAACCAGTATTGATACAATTTTTTGTGCACCTTTTATAGCACCCTCTCAGACCAGTGCTCTCCTATACAGGGTTTCTCAGTCGCAAGAACCTATGAAGACCCAACAGTGATGCTATGATAAGATTCCTGCCATCTATGTGTAGAATTGTAACTGCGCTTCCAACAGATTATATCCGAGTACTTCGCTACTCCTTCATTAGCATAAGACTTTTAATATGTTTGGGTGACAGCTGATACTATACATAGTACATACACACGCACTTTATGTGTATACAATAACACACGCACTTTATGTGTATGCAGTAAAGAATAAATTTACCAATTCCAGGGATACAAGTCGTCAATGGCAAAAAAAGGTGAAATTGTTCTGCATTTCCCAACGTAGTGAACCACGACCTCCGTGTATGTGTGTGTGGAGAGGGCAGCACAGAAAACAAATTTTTACCTAAACAACTCCAATCAATTTAAACTACGAAAGTCAAAGTTAAAAGACACCGAGTGCACATACAGGAAAGAGACAGGAAGTCATTCTTTGATGAAACAAAAGGCATCTATCTTCCTTACTCCCATCATGAATTGAATGGTTTGAAGTATTAGTCTTCACGGCAAAATTAAAACTTTCTGAGAGAACTGTCATAAGAGGGAAAGGGAAGGCAAACGAGACAGGAAGAGGAAGAGGAAGAGAGAATAAACAGGAAAGATCAAGTGAGCGAGAGGACAAAAGAAAAAGAGAAATAAAATCCAGCCAAATAGCGATGAATAAATAAAAAAAAAATTTAAAAAAAGGATCAACCAATTTGGCAGAAATAAGCTTTTTCTTATTTAAAAGAAAAAAGGGGTGTCGACCAAAAAGTAGAGAACTCGTATATACGATGAATTCAAGCAATTTAACCAGAAATCTGCTTTTTCTGAATAATAAAAAAAGCTCAATTCTGCTAAAAAGTGTAATTCTTTCAGTATCTTTCCAAACGGAAAATTTCAAATATAAAACTGATTTGCTAAAGAGAACTAGAAAATTCAATGATTATTATTTCGTTTGCTTGTTTTACAGTATATAAATCATCAATGGGGTATGTAATACCAAATCCAATTGTCAGATAGGGGGAATTTTTTTTTTTCTTCTTTGAATTCCATGATTATAAAGCTATGCTGGCATACTAAAGAAGCTGCGCCGTAATGACAGGGCAATGGTCAGATGGATCTGTTTGGTAAGGCCTGAACAGTACGTTTTTTTTTGAATCCCTGTTCTCACAGGTCGACTTGAAAAGCCTTGCGGACATCATGTGGAAGAACAGACTGCATTGGTTGGGTCACATTGAGCGTAGCGATGGCTGGATTGCTAAAGTCCGACAGTTGAATGTGCCAGCAGAGAATATCACCACTGGCAGACCCAAGTTGACTTGGGAGGACGTAGTCAAACGTGATAGGAAGGCCATGGGTATGGATTCCATCAAGCCTTGCCAAAGACAGGAGTGGAGAGGAAGACTTAGATTTCGAGACTAGACAATCAGGCCCCACCCTCATCAGAGGATTAATTGTGGCCTGATTCAACAAATAAACCGGTTGATGATGATGATGATGACATGGTGACCACAACAGTAACTAAAAAACTATCAAAATAGGGATAACTGTATGAGTATCTAGTTAATCTTTAAACAAAGTTTAGAAGTTATGAAAAACTGAATAATCTTTCATTTTCCTCACCATATGGAGCTATAAGTTGGAAAAATTACAAATACTTCATACTGCTCAGTCCACATCAAGTTTCCATGCAGACTTTTCAATCTATCTTGATGTCTCACTGCTGCCTTCAATCAATGGATTGCTCTCAGACGCATTTAACAACTTATCTTCATTTCATTCTAAATTTACATGTTCAGAGATAATTCAGTTCTTCAGGCTGGTTAGTACGCACTTCCGATTGATCAATAACAGGCTCTGTCTACCATTTGACCTTCAGATGGAACCAACAGAGACAAGCACTTTCGCAATTCTCTTAGCAATCAATAATCATTGGATCCTCTTGTGCAGAAAGGAAAGAAGTGTGTAGGTGTGTGCGAGTGCAAAAAACAAAGTTTACAAGATGCAGTAGAATTAAACAACCTCAGTAAGTAAAAAAAAAATTAGGGCAGAAGTACATGAATAAAATTTATGAATAATACAAGATCAGCTAGAACCGGGATGGCCAACCTATAGCTCAGGTGCCAACAATGGTACATTGTACAATAGCAAATTGCATACGGAATCTCAGAGATAATATTAAAAAAATATATATGACTGCTGATGCAAAAAAATATAAAATAAAATAAAAATACCATTTTAGCTGATTTCTAAAAAGCAGTCAACAGACATTTAGGTATGTATTATTTGGATTATTCAGACTACCGTTCTCATTTTTTATATAACCTCTGACCTTCAGATGCGCCTTGTCATCATCATATTCGGTTTAACCTCCGTTTACATGTTGACACGCATTGAATGGCTTAAAGAAATTGTACTTCTAAAGTAACCTATTTCTGGCCAGGTCTTTATCTATCAAGTCCATCCTTATCACTTCCTCCCATGTTTTCCTTAGCCATACCCTGTGAATTTAACCTACTACCTTAACTGTTATACATCTACTCACCCAAAACCTCTCAAACATTCTTTCAATGTGACCATACCATCAAAGTCTACTCTTCTGCACACATTTCCTTATAACCTTCCTCCAAAGTCATTAGATCCTAAGCCTATCTTTAAGACTCACATTACACATTCATCGTATCATTCTCATATCATTTCTTTCCATGCAACGCACTTGAGAATATGAACAGAATTTCTCATTAGATCAATAAAGTTATTGAATTTAGTAATCAGTGCTCAACTGTACGACCAGTTCAGCTACAAACAAATGAACTGAAAAGAACACATAAAGTCCGGTTTATATAAAGATTGGAATGTTCCATTATGCTTAGATGGGCAAGTCCATTCTCTGAGTTCTGATTGGTTTATAGTCCATGTGTGGGTAATCCAATATGAACCTTTCTTTTTGAATCAAGCAATATTCGCATATTAAATATTGGAGCATTTTGTGCCAGTAAGTGCCAATTTGATTCTATGGAAGTTAGGTAACGTTGAGCCTGGCCAGTACCAGATAAATGAACATTTGGGAATATCAAGTGCTGCTGTATGTGAGAGGACGATGACACATGCCGGCAAAAACTAATGTCATCAAAATCATATCCCTTGACGAGTATACATATGCGGCTTATTGGGAATTCTTTTAAATTCAATATCTCCTAGAAACTGCTTCCTTAACTGTGGGCAGGGGAGGAATCCAGTTCAACCCGTCCAAGATAAATGCTGTACTAATACAACCTTTCACTCTATAGCAAAGACCAATGTGTATTTATTTGTATATAAATATATATCCGTCCCACAACACAAAAGCAAGTAAAAAATGCCTCTTTCTAACCTTGAGACAAAAATATTTCACATGGTGAGGGGAAGCAAGAAAGCAAATAGCAAGTCAGACAACCCCCACCACATAAAATGAATTCAGAAAGAAATCCTTCATTCTAAATAAAAAGTCAGGCAAACCAGAAGAATCCCAGACTCAAAATCTGCAGCAAACGGTGTTCGGTCAGATTTGGTTCCTGATATTAAACTTAATCTGTAATATAACCTCCGGTCAGTATTTCAGATTCCCTGTATTCGATAGTTTCATTTTCCCTATATTTAACTGGTAGCAAGTGATAAAACTATATTTAACTAGTAGAAACTAATAAATTATGCATAGTATAGTACAAGATGTACTAACCCAAGATGGAGTTCGTTTCGAAAACATTTTTTTATATTTTCCCCCAAAAAATTCAAATCCCATTTGATTACATATTTTTCTAAAATAACTTATTTAAAATAAAAACCAAAAACATTTTATTATATTTTCCGAAAGAAAATCAAACCACCTATTTGAATACTTATTTAAAATAAAAATGAGTTCAAAACTTTTACTGATTTTCTTTAACACATATTTGATTACTTATTTTTAACCAAAACAGGAAGTCTTAATATCAAGAACCAAATCTGACCAGACACCGTTTATTCGTGAATTGTTCTGGTTTGCCAAAAGTCAACAGTAAGTATATCAAATGATAATTTATATATGAAAAGTTACTGACTTAATTCTATGATTTCATAAGAATATTAGTGCAAACATTGGCCAAGCATAATTTCTTTTTTCACTGGGCGTGCACTAGTACAACAATAATATCACATTTGTGAAGCTGACGAGGAATCGAACTTTTAAATCTCTATCTAAATGTCAATGTGTGTGTATTCTCTATGAAAAGAAAGGTTAGAGAATTTACATAAAAATTAAAAGTATTTGTATGTAAAATTCTGCATGGAAGACAATGGAAGTGGTCCCAATTACTCAAGCTTACTCCAACCGCCCTGGGTATTATACAAAACTGAATCTAATAATGATGCTCCAATTTTTATAGCTTTGACGAGTGTGTAGTCATCCTTTAGTTACTACTACTCCCTGTTCCACTCTTACCATCAGAGTAGTATCGGTCAAGGACCCATCTACGTGTTGAAGTTAGAGGATACTTTTTTGTCACTATCATTTTTGAGGGAGGATGTGTACTATTACAACAATAAAAATACAGAGCTAACAGTGTTGTTTTTAAAGTTCCCTTTTCCTGTGTTCGGTTGACCAATGATGGACACAAGACATCCAATGATAGATCAAGACTTTATCACAAGGATTCGATAAACAGCATACAAATCTGCCCAGCATTGTTCACGGATGCAGGCAGAATTAGATCTAATTAAAATCATAAAATGTAATAAGCAAAATGGAAACGAAAATGCTCCACTGGGTGTCTGGAATTACACTGCTTTACCACATCTGTAATCAGGACATCCGAAGGCGCTACGGCATCGCACAGAATGACGACTCAGATGGGTTGGACGTGTGCTGAGGGCTAACAACAACACTGTTGCAAAACTTGCCCTTGAATTAGAAATCGTCGGGAAGCAACCGAGAGAAAGACTGATGAGATGGGCAGACACCCTGCACAAAGATCTCTAAACCAAGACCAAGCATGTGATCATGCCAACTGGAGACAAAAATCCATCATTGCGAACCCCGCCATAGATCGAGATTAACACATGAGAAAAAGTAGTAATATGTTGTGTAGACTTAGTAAGAAAAGTATTTATTAGAACGTCTTCCTGAAGTGACCTCTCTTGTTATGTATTACACACACAGAAACGTCCGTATGAAAAGTAGCAAAGCTGGATGTGCTGTGTGAGCTATGGCCAAAAGAGTGATAAGTTATCATTTAACAAGATATCTTGGATGTCTAGAACTAATCTCACCTTTTTTTTAACTCATTGTATTTTTGTTTTCACCTCTTTTTGTAGGTCGTTCAGCTATGAGCACAGAGGAAAGAACGATGAACACAAATATTAAATGAAATAGCTGAGATTTTTTCAATCAGGCAGGTGAAATGTCGACTGTCTTTGTTTGATAAAAACAAGAAAAACCATGCTTACTTAGTCAGGGACCGATTCCAGTCAGTTTCCAACAAGAATTTATTCAACAGAAGCAGACATTTATAGCTATGGATGGCTCAAATAACTGAGAAAATGTACCCATTTCTCCTTAATAGGATATAGCATATCTTATATAGAAAAGAGCCAGTTTTTCTATGGTATCTTTGTTATTAATAGCTTTATTTTGATACAAGGTACATGATTAAATCTGGTTGGTCACTCAGATAAGGCAAATATTGATCTGTGTTGTTAAAACAAATTAATATTGTATTTTCAATCGATTTTAATATTTAATCTTGATCGATATTTCATTTTTGATTAGTCATAAATAGAGGAGGGGGGAGATTTCACCCTCCCACTCTCCTCTTGATCACCATGGAAAAAATTTAAAGATACATTTTTCCAGATTCACGATTTTGTATTATATATATATATATATATATATATATATATATATATATTTGTGTGTGTTTGTGTTAGAGAGAGAGAATATAAATAAGTGATTCTAAGATATGGGTAAGAAAAACAACAAAAAAAACGCTGAGAAGCTGGAGCAACAGGATGTAAGAACAAAAAGTCTGAAAAGGAATAAGTGAAAAAGACTAGCGCAAGACATTGAAAGTATGTGTATATACCATTGTCACTGTTGGTTTAGTATCATCAGACTGGGCAAGTATTCAGGAGAATGGCAGAAATGTACAAGATTATGAGTTGGTAGTAAAAAGTCAAAGGCTCACAAGAGTCCCCAGAAAATGGTAGTAAAAAGTCAAAGGCTCACAAGAGTCCCCAGAAAATGGTTGTAAAAAGTCAAAGGCTCACAAGAGTCCCCAGAAAATGGTTGTAAAAAGTCAAAGGCTCACAAGAGTCCCCAGAAAATGGTAGTAAAAAGTCAAAGGCTCACAAGAGTCCCCAGAAAATGGTAGTAAAAAGTCAAAGGCTCACAAGAGTCCCCAGAAAATGGTAGTAAAAAGTCAAAGGCTCACAAGAGTCCCCAGAAAATGGTTGTAAAAAGTCAAAGGCTCACAAGAGTCCCCAGAAAATGGTAGTAAAAAGTCAAAGGCTCACAAGAGTCCCCAGAAAATGGTAGTAAAAAGTCAAAGGCTCACAAGAGTCCCCAGAAAATGGTTGTAAAAAGTCAAAGGCTCACAAGAGTCCCCAGAAAATGGTAGTAAAAAGTCAAAGGCTCACAAGAGTCCCCAGAAAATGTGGACGACAGACTTGAAGAGTTGATAATGATACTCTATAAATCTTTCTTGGAATCAGATCTGGACCCAATGCAGGAACAGGTCACTGACTGGCAACTGAAGCTAGCTGTTGAAAAGTATACCACCATGCTATGTTATTATTTACTCTCCTCCCCACGAGGACAAAGTTGAACACAAGGTCGGTTTTTAATATGGGGAAAATCCAGCTCCCTCAAAAAGGGCACTATGTTCAAAATTTCATGAAGATCAGTGAATTATTTGGATTATTCGGACCACAATTCTTATCTTGGTTGTTACTTTCATAATGTTTCGGATGATGTAACCTTAACCTCTGACCTCCAGATACATTTTTTCAAACTCGAAAATCTATATAGAATTTCTAACTGAATCCTTTATTTAATTCCGTTCTAAATCTTGTATAGTTTCCCGAGGTCAACAAAGATTCCCAAGTTCGAAAAGATGCACTTGAAGAAGGTCGGAGATTATATCAGCCGACACGTTGTGAGAATAACACCCAAGATGAGAATAGTAGTCCCAAATAATGCAAATAATATAAATTATTAATTCTCATCTAAAAAAAATTCTGAAACAAACTCAGTGAAGTAGTTTTTCTTTTCTTCTTATAGATGTACAGGCAGACACGCAGACGTTCATCTTTATTATAGATTTTTAAACATTTATGTACATGACTAGATTTCTCATGAAAGGTTATAGTGAGTGCACTGCTTTAAACACTATTTTGTTCAATCACAATTATTTCTATAGAGAACAAAGGCGTTCTTATATATAAGAAATACGCTTTTTGAAAGTCTACTTATTGATTATCGATAAAATGTTGGAATCTGACATTCAATGCATTTACTATTCATTGTGACTGTCTAAAAAAATAGATAGGCATGAGGAACAATAGAATAATGTTTATCACGCACACAATACAAAATTGGCAAACTGCTTGAATCTTTGCCAAATCCGCTTGCATTTAAATTCACTACCACCTGTAATTAGTAATAGCAGGCAGGATCAAGTAGCAAACATTTGGATGAATCACTCACCTTTTGTTGCAAATTTTTAGAAAATATATTTTTTTATTTTTACTATTGATTACGCATTAAACTTTATGATTATCAGAAAAATAATATACAAATTTTCGGGGAAGGGGTGGAACTAGTTTCCAACACTTACCCTGTTGCAGCGATATCTTCGATTCGCCCATAGAGAGAGCTAATTCACAATGTAATTTGTAACCCTCCCTATCTGTCTGGGTGGTGCAAGCGTGCCCGTGGACAGCTGAAGACCTGGACAACAACCATCAAGGAGGACATGGATGAACTCTTAAGCCCACAGGTGATCGGCCTTCAACGGTGGAATCGCTATCTTGTGCGATTTTGTACATGGGCCACCATGATTCGAGATCAAGTGCAGGCTAGGAAAGAAGTTGGCTCAACCTGACGAGGGTGAACATAGTTACAACAGCAACAACTCATTGTAAAATTATCTCTTACTTACAGACGTTGAAGAGAGGTTTAAACCATAGTTCATTTCAAAAAGAGCCTTTTTTCCTGTTAAATAGAGTATAATGACAAAAAGATAAAACATTTTTATTTTTCAGCCTATTGGCTAGGAGCAACGTGTAGTATCAAAGATATTCTAAATAGGATGCAACCCCCCCCTAGAGTAAATGTGGTATTGTGGTGACTGCAATGATTCTAGCCCAGAGTAGAATAGAATTGTTTTACCTTATAGCAAATAAATATTGCAAAGTGTAGTATCTGTTCTAATACTACACTTCATCTTTCCTGTCCTTCGTCAGCGAAAGAGAAATCTTTCTAGACTGAGGCAATTCAAATCCTCCCCTCGAAAACAAAGTACCACTTTCTGGGGAGCTAGAATTTTCCCCTACATTAAAATCCGACCTTGTGTCTAACTCTCCCATCGTGGGGAAGCAAGTTAGAAAATATATGAAGAATATATAAAAAAAACAAATAAAATCAACAATCCCATGTTCAATTTTGAATGATAATTTTGGATGTTCATTATAAGAGTTTTAAGCCCTTATATCCGGACATTTCTAAGTAATAACTTCTTGTCAGAGGGAAACATCTTATGAATTACTAAAGACTGTATAGTAACAAGAAGTTTCTAATTATTTGAAAAAATTCACTTTATCGTTCAGCGAACATCAGCGTTTTTACTGATTTTTCTGATGTAGTCGTCATATTCCACTTGTAAAGTCATTTTGGTATATTCACCAGGATAAAAGATAATGATATATAATAAAAAGTTTTTTCACCAATTTCAAGTTAACAAAATATAATATAACATATTTTTTAATAAAACACACACACACCCACACATACTAGAATAAATGTGACCTGTCGAGTCATCTATTGAGCTTGGGTTAGATTTTTTAGAACCAAGGAAAAAGTGTAAAGGCAGTTAAATATAAAAAATAAAAAGAAAAAATTAAAAATTATTTTTCTTCTGCTCGCTATATTTCTCCCCTCTCGCTTCAGCTATGGGTTAAATAGAATTACTATTTGTGGTGATATTCCAATCTTGATTCTTTCCTTTCTTTATTATCTTCAAGTATTAAACAGAGAGCGAGAGAGAGAGGGGGGGAGAAGATAGATACCGTATAAAATTAGAGCAGGTGGGGTGTCAAATAAGATAGAGAAGAATTACGTGTTATCACTATAAAAACTTAGTAAGAGATGAGTAACTTGGTGAGTCAATTGCAAATTGCAGCTAATTTAGGAAAATTAAATTTTTTTCAAACATAATCCCAAAACTGATATTTTAGCATCGATTTAACGTGATTAAAATATCTGAAAGCCTTGGAGAAACAAACGGTGATTAACTCAGCTTTAGCATAATAATTATATATATATATATATATATATATATATATAACACCTGGTAACACAAAATCAATGCATTTTAGTCTGACGATTCCCTACGAGGATGAAACGCGGAAGCCTCTGTGTAGCTTAATTACCATAAATATATTTTCATAACTTATAATATACATATATACACACATATATACACACATATATATACACACACATATATATATATACATATACACATATATATACACATATACACATATATATATATATATATATATATACATATATATACACACACCCACACAGCGTTTAGTCTAGCTAACTAACCAATCAGATTCTGCCAGAGCATATATATTTTTATTCAACGGGCACTACATTATTTTTATTATCAATCGTTATGTTTGGTTTCACAGAAACACTGGAAACTCAACCCACAGGCTTAAAGATACCAAATCTGACCGGTTCATCAGCCGATGTAATGATAGTGTGACTCACAATGATAATTCTCTATTCGTGAGTTACACTATCATTACATCAGCTGATGAACTCGCCACATTTGGTATCTTTAACCCAGCAGGTCGAGTTTCCAGTGTTTTTGGTAAACCGAAGGTACAAATGGATGACCCAAATAAGGTATAGTGTCCATTGAATATATATATATATATATATATATATATATATATATTATAGTTATGTGTATATGTTTATATATTTCTCTGTACAAGATTCACTCTTAAACAGTTTTAGCATGTATTAGTGTGATTAAAATATTTAGAAAAAAGCCCTAGGGGAACACACGTTGATTAACTCAGCTTTAGTATAATAGATATATTGCTGTTCTTACCTACAGCGATACCATATACTTTCATAGTATCACAAAAGAATGAGACAAGTTTATAAAACACTGCAAAAGTTAAAATAGGTAGCCTTAACCAACCAACCAAGTACTCAATATAAACGCATACAATTTTTAATGTATTTAACTACGAAAGTGTTGCATTAAGGTTTTAATCAGCAGTGGTTGTAGTAATAATAGTATGGCGTTTTTTTTCTTTCTCACACCTACTGTTTGACGAAACCGCTTTTGATAACCACACTCAGACATCATACAAACAATTTAAGTAGCTACGATACCAGTGTTTAGCAACGGAAGAAAACAAGTAATAATCCCTTAGTCGATTCCCACTGAATTGCTTGATTAATTGGCTTCTATTTACTTATGTTTGTAAGAACTTATGTTACACGGTCAATGTAATCAAAGATGTATATCCGTTTTGGCTTCGACGTGACTGTGTCAATGGACTTTTTGTTTGACCGACAAGTTTCTAGAACTATTTACTTAGTACTACTTACATTATTGCAACAATAAAAACAAAAAAAATGTACTCTCTTGTACTCGTCTAAGGGGCATTCCAGCTAAATGTTATCCACTCATGGGAGGTCGAAGTCTCAGATCTTTTTTATTTTTCTGCCAATCATTAGTATTTATTAAAGTGAGCATTTTCTGAAAATAACAGCTCGTTCAGTTTTTATGGGATTTTGAATTTCGAAGAAATGGGGACTTCATTTTTCGAAGAATTTGAAGCTATTTTTGACTACCAGTATAACACTTTTCATCTGTGGAACACCATACCACGGTGCTGCAACCCAGCTGATTATATGATCATTTTCCGTCCAATGTTAAATTCTTGTCAAGCTGGCTGCTTAAATAATCAAATTCTTACAATTCAAACCGATTGTTTCCAATCCTCTGAAGGTGTTGTTCATCGCCAACTGACAATCTCATTAATCCTTATCCTCAAGTGTCCTTTGAGCCTTGATAAGCGGTGACACATTAGAAATTAAAAAGCAAAAAAAAAAGTAAAATGATACATTTCTGAACAAAACTGATAGTTGTTAGACATCTAATTTTCTAATAAAGGTATCTGATCAGATTATAAAAGTTGGACCTAAATAGCATTTAAGCTGACATCAAACTTTGATTTTGACAAGTAAATATTCATGTTGCATTGCTGTACCATGTTAGTGACACTATAATAATGCACTTCACTATTTTATTTTTACTTTTTTTTTTTTTTTTTTTTTTTTTCTTTGAATGTAGTTTCACAGACAACTGGGAAAATTAAAAAAATTCAGCTACGACCGAAAAATCAAAAATCGTAAAGAGGAATAACTCGTTTTTTTATTGAAAAATATAAAAACAGTTGTGTCTCTTACAACTAAACTTAATTCTTTTTCTGTATAAGTTTAAAAGATATGCAAACAAATAAAAAGACTCCACTGCATCCTGATCAGTGCCGGATGGGTACAACTGGTTTAAAATAAGAAATATAGGCCACCATTTGAGAATAACACGTGCTGTAAGCAAAACACTCCACCTAATGGTAGGAGCTTTGCTTGGAAGTATAACTGACGACAGACTGGCGTCCTATCACAGAGCTGGTTAGAGCCATCCTTTCTGCTTAATGCTATAAGACTGGGATAAGCACCAGATGAGACAGACTTAACCAATGACAGATTTATGACAATATATTTTAAATATTTAAACAGAAAAAAAAATATGTACAAAATTTATATATTGATTTTAAAAAATTATGATTAGCAAGGTACTGCACTACAAACAAAAAGATTTCTTTAAAAAAAATGTTCCAGATGGCGGATAATTCTTTCTTAAAAATAAATAGAATTCCAGATAAATTAATGATTTTTCAAGTATCTATTCTATTTTCCTTACATTACAATTACAAATAAAACTACCCTCTGCTCTGGATTATTGCTTTCCTATCATCATGAAGCAGCCTAAGAAGGCAATGTATGCGGCCTGCCCAAGTGAGCCTAAATCCATCCTTGTGAAGGTAACACTTTTCAGAATTATCAACATTTTATTTATGCTTTTTTTAATTATTATATTTGATTCACATGCTTTAATTTAACACAGCACTTTACAGGAATAAATAAACATTGTTAGACAAATTAGTACAAAGCAATAATGAATTTCTGTCTTGTGGTTTGCATAAAGAATATTGTTTCGCACTTTTTCCCCAAAAGCTAACATTCCTGCAGGCAATATAAAATATAACATGATCAGGTCGATGGTAGGTGACTGAGGAAGTGGATATCGACATGGACTGACGACCTGGGTGTGTCAAGTTTGAACCCAGTCGGTTCCATTGCACTACTTTCAATTATGGATGTTGGCAACGTTCACGTGGTCTCTCTTGTACATATCTGATTCTAGAAAGCAATCAAGGAAACCAATGCCAACAAGAGAAGCAAGTTGGTCGAAAACAAAAAAAACAGCCGTATAATGCTATTTCATACGAAGGTCAATGATGTGTTCTGATCCAAACTGTTTTTTAAAAACGTTACGATAAGTTGTGATGTCTCAAAGAGGAACACATTATTAAAAAAAAAAAAAAAAAAAACTTTCTGCTATTCATTAGATGAATAATTTCTATACAGACCTTGTACATAGCAGTTTTCGTTTTCTCCCATGCTTGAGGTTAGACGTTTCATGAATAACTTCCAACTTTTCCTGAATGTTGCCATTTCACTTGTGCCACTCGTCAAGATCAGGTCATCATCAACTGATCCCCTCCAATGCTTAAACGGCTTACCACATGGATTTGGGCTATAGATGCCAATGTGAGACACACTTTGGAGTGTTTTAGGATGACGGCGACGTGGTTGTACCAGTTGAGACGTCATTGTACGACATACTCTACAGAACTCCATGAGAAAGTGAGATCAGCAATTTTTTCCATCATGGGGAGTGTGTCATTCTGACGTTTTGTCATTGACCATGTTTCACAGCCATACAAGAGTACAGATCAGACATGTATGTTGTATGCTACATACTTTTGCATAAGATGGGATCCCTGCAGTTTGGGGATCCCTGCAGTTTGGGGATCCCATGGTATGCAAGAATGGCAGCATACAACACAGGTATTTAATGAAGCAAAATGTTTTAAATAGAATAGGTACTAAAGTGTGTGTGGAGATAAAAGTCGACTGTCATAATTGTTATTATCCTTCTAATTTTTTATCTTAAATAGCAGAATATTTTCTGAACAGACCTTATATAGTCCATATTTACTTGCCTTCCTACAAGGAGTTAATTAGAAACACGGTCATTATTTTATGTCTGGGAAATACAACTTTCCAAAAACAGGCACTCTGGATTGGGATAAAAATAATAATTGTCTTGGTCTAGAAGAGTATTTCTCCTAACTTTTACTGAGGACAAAACAGATACTTCACTTTGATCCAGGCCTGAAGACCGGTTCATTCAGTCAAATAAACTGTTCTCTAAAGAGGATATGTTGGGATGAGGGAAAGAACCTTGAGGGGGTCATATTTTAGGTTTGGTTGCTTTGTTTTACAGCATATCAACCCCTTTTCGGGTTATTTAATGTTGAATCCAGTCATTTTGGTAAAAGTTTAATGCTTTAATTTTTTTTATATCGTCAAATATTTATTCATGTTGTTTGGTTGTTTTGTAGAGGAAAATTATTGTTTTTGTTTTTAGCTTTGCAGAACATGATTGAGTTTTGCAAAGAGAAAGGAAAAAAAATAATAACATCAATGTTCGGTGCATTTTAAGTCAGGAAGCCGGTATCTTCAAGCAGCGTGATCTGGTAGCACCTGGGGTGATATTTTAAAAGGAGGCCGAAACACTATTGCCCGAAATAGGACTTTGATCTTAGTTTTTTTTTTTGTTGTTTTGCTTTTTATTATTGTAATTAACTGACTGGATACTTCTGGGACAGACCTTATTTAACCCAATAAAATGTTTAAGATGTTGTAGTGAGTGAGGTTATTCAGGAGAACTTAAAAATGAAACAATCTACCAGTAATCTAAGGAGATCTCTCCCCACCTTTTAAATGTGATCCAAAGAAAAGAAAGAAACAAATTTGTCTTTTCACTGGCAATTTACAAAAATCGAGTCGGTCACTTTTTCTTGAGAGCAACCGATGTTTGAAACATTTGAACGACGTTAGAAAACGTTTGAACACAAATGCTAAATATTTGTCCAGAAAATAAAACGATATTGCGAAACAGAACATTTGTTATATTAAAATTTAAAAAATCATTGACTTAAAAAAACAATACCAAATAATAGTTAATTAATAAAATTAACTTTTACAAAAGCAATATGCAAATTAGTTAACCATGCGAATCTGATATCACATCTTTATAAAAGATGGTGTGCATTTTAAATAAGTTTAATTGGAAATAGACCGTTTTGACTTTACTGTTCATGCGAGAAATGAGCTCAACTTTGCATTTATTCATTTAGATATAAAACTCAATGTGTGTGATGTTTGTGTTCCCTGTAGAAAAAAGGTTAGAGAATCTACATAAAATCTAAAAGTGTATTCTTATGTGCAATTTACCAGGGGAGATAATGAAAGTGCACCCCTAAATGGGCTATGAAGGCATAGCTACTTGAAACTTCAAATATATCCTATTTTTATGAAATTTAAATGATAGGTATAAAATTTTCTGGGGAAGACAATGAAACTGGTCACGAATATCTAAGTGCTTTCCTAACCTAAGAGAGTTAGGGAGAGAGCGAACTTCCTTTAAAACTTCAAATATATTCTAATTTCGTGAAATTAATATATGTATAAAATTCTCCTGGGAAGACAATGGAAATGGTCCTGAATCTCTATGTTACCCTCAATGTGCCGAATATCTACGTGCCTCCACCTAAGTCGCCCATGGGGGCAGAGCCAAAGCCGTGGTAAAACGAAAAGGCCATTTCACTGAATCGTTTTTTCTGCTGACGTCAGAGTTGTCGGTACTAAGATAAACAAGACACTTCGAAGAGGACGGTTACACACTACATGTAGACATATGACGGCTGTAATTTCTTAAATTTTTTCATCTTTGATCTAGTAATTGTTTGGTATTTAAGAAATATGGTTTTATTCATGGTTTTGTTCATGTCATTTTCAAGGTGGAATTTTGATAGTGGTTTTGAAATAAAACTATAAAAAGAAAAATCGTTTAGACTTAAATTCAAGATGTATGACTAACCTGTCTTGATAGGAAAATATTAAATAAAAAAAACATACTTCCTTGTTTCCCCTTAAGTTTGAAATATTTTTACACAATAACAAGTCTGTATAACATAGAATTTCTTTTCAAGACAAACAAAACGTTTTAATTTAATTTTGAACGTATATAAAATTGAACTTTTATGTCCATATGTCAACGCCATTTTTAAAAATTTGTTATCAATAATATATTATCGACTAGAAATTCCGTTAAAACTTCAAAGTGTAGTATCTGTTCTGATACTACAATTCATCTTTTCTGTCATCGGTCAGTGAATGAGAAATCTTTCTAGATTAAGAATTTTAATTTTTATCCCAATCTAGAAGTCCTTTTTTGGAGCTGGATTTTCTCCACATTAAAACAAGACACTTCGAAGAGAAAGATTATGACACACCAATACATGGACATGACTAAATAATTTAAGACAGAAATTGCTAATGTTTGATCTAGTAATTGTTTGGTATTAAAAAAAGGATACCAGTGATTTTGTTCATGTCATTTTCATGGTTGGAAATCTCATAGTGATTTGAAGGTAACTATAAAAATAACAGACTAAAATTCAAGATGGTTGACAAACCTGTCTTGATAGAAAAATGGTTTAATAAAAAAAAAATACTTGCTTTTCTAAAAAAATTTAATTTTTTTTTTTACACAATAAGTCTGCCTAACATAAAACGTTTTGTTTGTCCTAATACAAAATTAACTCGACTGTCACAAAATAATATCAACTAGAAATTCAGTTCAAACTTGTTTCTTTTTGTATAAAAAAAAACTTAATTTTTTGTGCCAAAAAGGTATTTTATGTGTGTAATAAAATTCTGAAACAGTTCAAACATGTTTTGTGCTAAAAAAAAAAATGATTAAAACATTGAATTGAATATATATATATATATATATATATATATATATATATATATGAATAAAATTTTAATTTTCAACATATTGGGTATTTTGAACCCTAGATTAAAGGTGGTATTGTAGTGACTAATGATTCCAGCAAAGAGTAGGATAGAGACGACCAACAGCATTCCACTCCCCACACTTTTGATGGCCTTGCGCCTAATTTGTTTGAAATTTAAATTGTATTTTAATATTTTTTGCAATAAAATAATTAAAAGTGTAATATCTGTTCTGATACTACATTTCGTCTTTTCTGTCCTCGGCGAGTAATGGTGAATGAGAAATTCTTCCAGACTTATGCTATTTTAATTTTTGTCCGAATCAAGAGTGTCCCTTTTTGGGAGGTTGATTTTCCTCACATTAAAAACCGAACTTCTGTCTAACTCTGTCCTGTACTCGTCGAGACGCAAGTTAATAGAACTCATAAATAAAAATCCATTAAACAACGTAATGTTTATTTACTTAAACACAGCAATAACACAACTTAACTATTTATTTTGAATTCTTGTTTTTGAATTTTATTTATATTGAATAAAGTTCACTTTCAGTATAAATCGAATCGTGTTCCTATCTTTTTCTTTTTTAAATGCAATTTAAAGTTTTCTAATACTTTTTTTTTAAAGACTCATTACTGACAGTTCAACAGATCTCACTTGCTACCTAATAGCATGACGTCACTTTTTAGTGCACCGGCCTTGGGTTACGAAGGTCACGACATAACCCCTATAAAACTTCAAATACATATATCCGATTTTAATGAAATTTAAACCATATGGAGAAGACACTAATTCAGAGTTTTCCAACATTTCAGCTTCTTCCAACTATATTAGGGATCAAAACGAAGAAAATAATATGGGGTTATGAACATAGTGAAAAAGTACATAGTAGCGATCCTCATTCAATCCTGAGCAACGTCGAGTCTTCCTGTTAGTTTAAACTAAAAAAGGAATTGAGTCTGGTTTGTTTTTGTTGGTTTTATATGCAAATGGTTGATAATTGCAACTTTGGGTTAGGCTAGATTAGGTAAAGTTACACACACAAATTTTAAAAATTGTGCCGGAATATCTTAGGATAAGAAACATGATTACTTTCCAAGATGAATGGCGTTCTCTACAATGTTAATAAAAGGGTTAATCAAGTACAAGAGATTATAAGCCAATTAATGGAATCGGAGAAGGAAACGGATTTGCTTTTATTATAGTTTATATCATCTGGGATTGAAGGGGGAAAAAAGGAAAAATAAACTTGAACATACAATCATACAATAAATAATGATGAATGAACAGTTCCGGGTTTTTTTTTATAGGAGAGTGGGAGTCATGTTAAGGAGAAGGGCAATGTACAGAATTGGGTTAGCCGTTAATTAAAGTAGTGAGGATTGGAATAATATAATACTAGCAGAGCTACCCGGTGTTTCCCTTGGGATAGATGGGGGGGGGGGAGCACGAGTAATAAAGTGTTTGTGTGAAGTTAATTAAAATAATAACAATCAAGTTTTTACTGTTGTCATTACAAGTATAATAGTAATTAAGGAAAAAAACACACACACCAAAGTCTTATATAATTAAAATAAGAAGTTTGAAACAGTAACGCCTCCTAGTTTAGAATAAGTGTTTGGATATAATTATAGCCAGAAATTAATTAAAATAATTAATATAATCACCATAAAACCAAATATCAATGTAAATAAAATCAAATATCCAATACTTACACAGCAATGCCATTTTCATGTTTTGTATCAGTTATGTCATTGGCTAATCATTTATGTTCATTAGTCAATGAAAATTAGCGGTGTATATTGGGAAGTGTCTCTTACTAAAGAAAATATCAAGTCGGATATAGTATGTAATCGATGAAATCGATTGGAATTTCAAGTTTAAATTTTTAAGAATAGAACGATTAATTGCCGTAATTGACTGGCAAGTCAGAATCACATTGATATTGTAAGACGAAAGCCATCAGTGACAAAGGTCGAGAAATAGACGAGCTTCAATTTATTATACAGAGAGAAGAAAAAAGAAATATTGTATAAACAAATACATATATCAGTATATATATATATATATATATATATATATATAGGAATTAAAATTACCCTGGCAACCAACAACTTCACATTTCTATGTATAGATTAATTATATATGCCATATTTTGGATAATGAGAACTCTTTTTTTTTCTCGTTTTATATATACACACACATTTATTACAATAAAACCTTAAAGAATCTCCAGTGAATTTTTCATGATTTAGTCCACAAATAGAAGTTAAAATATGACCTACAGGACTGACTATTAAATACAACAGTATCTATTTTAGGAATGTTTGATTGTAATGAGATATATATATATATATACTTTTAATGGTATTGGAAGAGTTTCCCAGCAAGGTGCTCAATTATTAAAACGAAAGTAAAATTAACTAGATAAATAATGAGAGCATAATATTTATTCATATGTAACACAGTAAGTTAGAACAACATCCGTACCATCGGTTTCAGATCTAAGAAATTCAGACCTTTGTCAGCGGAGTCGTTCAGCTGACAATGGTCTGAATTTCTCAGATCTGAAACCGATGGTACGGATGTTGTTCTAACTTACTGTATTACATATATATATATATATTTCTTTGGGAGCAGTATTTTAAAGAATTTTATAATGTATATGGAATGTATGGAAGCATCAGAGTAGTCTCAGTATATCAGGTAATTGTCGTATCTTTTGGGGAATAAAATGTAAATGACTAAAACAGTAAATTATTCTCAATAAACAACAAAAAGGGTTAAACTTAAACTAATATACATGAATGACGAATAGATTAAATGGTCTTTCTCCTGCTAAAGTATGGGACTAAAACAATCGTCAAAATACTCTAGATATACAACAATAAAATACCTCCTGATGCCAATCGCAAAAATCTAAAGTGCTCAAGATGGATCATACACTAACCTTGGATCCTTAATGCATAAACAACCCCCACCTCCTCTGATATTTGGAAGATAGCTCGCAGAGTCAAGAATATACGTGACTATATTTGCTCTCCATTTTTGGATTGTACTTTCTATTAAGGGAATAAATGGCTGCCATTTAGCTTTGGAGGAAGCGGGCTCAACACGCCCAGGGTAATACCGCATCTCATACAAAAGAATTTAGCTTAAAGCATAGTTTTTCGTAAAACAAAGAATTTAGCACTCTCTGCAATCAATAATGCAAATCTACATGAGAATTTCCCTTATGTCGTAGCAAGGAAGACGGCATAGAGATAAGTGGTGGAACTTTAGTTTGCCGCAGCTTTTCATCAAGCCACACTGAAGAGTCATAACATAGCGAAACAACAGTCTGTGGATAATGATGGAAGGGTCTTTCTAGACTGAAGCTTATTTTTATTTTAGTTCCAATATAGAGTGCCCTTTTTTGGGGGGAGCTGGATTTTCACAACATTAAAAACCGACCTTATGTCTAACCTTGCCCTTGTGAGGAGGCAAGTAAATATGTAAATATCTATCTATCTATCTAACACACACACACGATAGTGTCACAAATAATGTATTTCAATTCCGAACAAAAAATAACACCCCTGTGCCCTAACCTCATCCAATCCATTTTCCCATCTTTCTAAGACATGCTTCTCTGCATTATTGGAAGGATCCTTCTGGCATGTCCATCAGTCTTATTGTT
Organism: Sepiola atlantica; assembly: GCA_963556195.1. Classification (NCBI taxonomy): domain Eukaryota; kingdom Metazoa; phylum Mollusca; class Cephalopoda; order Sepiida; family Sepiolidae; genus Sepiola; species Sepiola atlantica. The sequence goes on along the minus strand of OY744515.1, from coordinate 210,804,173 downwards.
ACAGTCTGCTTGATAGGTGCCCTATTTTTGAAAGCTTAGATGATCTCCTTAGTTTTCAGGTAAAAGAAAAAGTCACACTGACCGAAATCAAGTGAATAGAGAGGGTGTTTCAGCATGAGGATGTTCTCATCCAGGAGCTGCCAGATTCCCAGGTCATTATGAGCAGGTGCAATGTCGTAGTGAAGATGAGGTGCAAAAAGAATGCAATGACTGTAAAATGCTAAGTGTACACATGTATACTCCCAAGGTGCATAACACAATCCACTCATATCTTTCTCACAGAAACCTGTTTATGTTTAAACACCCCTCATATATATATATATCTTATTACATAAGAAATAAAAATTAAAAACTTATTTCGTTTGTGCGTGCGTGCATGAGATAGAGAGAGAGAGATATCAAAATGTTTTTTATGTTACAGAAATTATAATTAAAAAAAAATGGGAATGTCTGAAGCCGAACCTATACTATTACTTCTATTAATGTACTATCTTCCAATGTTCAATTCAGGGGAGAAGGTAGTGTAATATATGTTATGGTGTCATGATACTATTTTCCCAGGCATTACCTCTTATTTTGAGGGGGGATAAGGATTAGCATACGTCAGCAAAAAATTGTCACAATCGGCTGTTCATTAGCAAATGCAACACTTAGATTATATATACTAATAAAGTATGCAACTGGAAGGGGCATATTAGTGTTAGTTGTATTAATATTGCAAATATCTGTTCAATCATTTTTAAGCATTGAATTAAGGTAGTTACAAAATATATTTTGATTAATCTGCGCATAATCATTTTTTACAAACATATTCATTTCAGTAATCAAAGGTAAATTTATTCAATAAATAACAAATAGTTAATTAATAAAATGTCCTTTTTCAAAAACAGTATGCAAATATCAGGAAGTTTCATCAGATGTCTTGGTGGCTTGGCAGGCCGAGAGCAGGCTCAAGACGTTTCCGCAAATAATGGTGATAGAGAGGCACTCGTAAAGCTAAGTAAATTAACGATGGTGTCCGGCGTGGTTCGTCATTAACAGACCAAGACTATTTAGGAAGTTGTGTGTGGTGAGACCTATTGTTTCACGGTAATTGGTTGTAACACAAATCTGTCAAGAAGACCGGCATAATTGAAATCATGACTGAATGACATACCTTGTTTCTTCTAAAGCTGATTATCATCAGGAAGACATTTTTTCAAAGATGAGGTAGATATTTTGTTCTAACAGCTATAATTATGTCTAAAGCTTAAACCCCAGCAACCAGCCAGTGAAATAAGCTCCTTGTCCTTGTCAAGACTATCCTGCAGTTTCTTCTTATTTAATTATTAAGCTCTGAAAGCAACTGATCATAAGCTTTAAGAGAAAATTAAGGCAGAGGGGGGGGGGGGCTTATTTTTTCTGCTTTCAAACAGGTTTTTATATTTTGAGGCCACTTCAATGGACACTTGACAGCATCTCTTGCCTTGATCAGGATTATATTATTATTTTCATTTTTCGTCTTGTTGTCTCATGCTTGAGGTTAGACGTTTCGTGAATGACTTCCAGCATTTCCTGTCTGTTGTCATTTCACTTGTGTCGCCCGCCAGGATCAGGCTGCCATCAACTGATCACCTCCATGTCTTAAGTGAGTAATATTTGTTCTGTCCTCAGAGAAGAAATTCTTGAATGGAGACGTTCTTATTTTTGTCCTATCTATTTTGGGGAACTGGATACCCTCACATTAAACAGACCTTGTGTCAGATTATGATGAACGAAAAGAAAATCCTCCAAAACGTCTTTCGTTCGGTCAAAGATATGTGGGTTGGAGGAGAAAGTAAAGAATAAAAGGTTTTGTTACAAATAACGAATTATGCTAATATAGGTTGCTCTGTTTTGTGGTACATAAACACATTTTGGGTGATTTAATGCCGAATTCTCTCATGATGGTAAAAATTTCTATGCTTCAAAATTCTTACTATCTTCACAATATCTTCAACTACTTATTCATAATATAAAAATAATTTGTCCGTGTGTGTGTTTTCACCTAAAAGTAAGAAACTACACAAGACACACCCACAAAGCTCATATATTCTTTTTCAGCATTGCCTTGAACAGAATATTGACGCATTTACTTGTAAGATTCATTCTGTTGGGTGTCAAAATGAAAATAAATTAGTTGGGGGGAGGGGCTCGATATGTAGAGATTCTTTTCCATTGACTTTTGATGTGAAATGATACTTGTCCTGATATTTTATAATTTAATATAAGGGTGAGATGGGGGAAGAGAAAAGAGAGGGTGAGATATATATATATATATATATGAGAGAGAGATAGATGGAGATAGAGATGGTATAAAGAGAAGGAGGTGTATACATAGAGAAAAGGCGGTGTATATAGAGAGAGGGAGAGGGACAGAGAGAGGGAGAGGGGCAGAGAGAGGAAGAGGGGCAGAGAGAGGAAGATGAGTTTTAAAAGAAAGATGTTACACACACTTTAACTATTTTGTTGTCCGTGCCGATGGGCAACGCCAGGTCGTCATGCTAGTTCATGATATAAATTAATGTGCATTTTCGGATGCAGTTTCATGTTATATCCAGGACATATTCTATTTACTACATAGATGAGATGCTGATGAGTACTAAAATGGTCAGAATGGTCTTGGGAGTAATGGCAACAAAGGGGGGACAAAGATTTGCTAAGAATTTTTAAACCAGAAATGGACTTTCTATCTGACAATGTAAATGCATCTAAATTCTTTTCAAATTCGGAAGGGTCACAAAATAATTTATTAAAATGGCCGATTTATTTATGAATAAACTGAAATAGATTCTGGTGGATTTAATTTTATAATTAAATTATTTTTGCAAATAGCATTTTATATAAATTTTGCATTTTTTATTTCAATGAATCAATTATTAGTAAATAAAAAAAACTTAACTCCCGTTAAGGCGAGAAACACACACACACATACATACAAACACGCGATAAGCGGTCACACAATTTTATTAATATAAAGATTTAGAAGGAAACCTATTATACGTGTTTACGACACGACGTCTCCAGATTGCATGCTGATAAATATGTTAATATATTTATACACGCTAGATGCCAAGTAACAAGTTAGCAGATAACAATCGTGTATCACATTGTCATCTTACTATAAATACTCCCCCAGCCCAAACCCTGTAGGGACCTATTTTATTACAACTGCGACCATACCATCATTTGCCACCACCAAGCTCCGTGGTGTAGAGACAGCATTACTTGTTCTCTTGGTTCGGTTTCTATCAACATAAATAAACAGAGACCAACTGCAAAGCAGATCTGCTTTTTGTTTGTGACATGTTTGGAATTCTTCATGGTTCATCACTTACCAAGGCCAAAAGCTACTCAAGGATAATCCACACTAGCCGCTTACGTCTCAGTGGCATTGTGCCTAGTTTGGGGTGAACTGGAGTTAAAAAAGAAAAATTTTTAAAAAAAAAGATAAAAATATGGACACACTTTCTTGTAACATTCATTCTGTTGGGTGTCAACAGGAAACAAACTAAGTTGGAGGGGTGGAGGTCGACATTTAGTGAGGGTTAGTGAGATTTCCAGTTGGATGATGGAACAGTACTATGAAAGGATTGAGAACTATAATTCACAGTACGACTACCGATATTTGTTGACATTGGACTTTAAAACGACTATGTTGTAGTCTGTCGGGAAACATTCCTGCAGTAACATGTTCCACAAGTGGAAACTATGTTCATGGAAGTTCAGTTTGATTTTATGGACACAGGAAAAAAAAAAAAGAGTTCTTTGCAGTGTTGGAAGCAAGAAGAGATTTTGCTGAAAATCTTTTATGACCAGTCGAGCACCTACCATCGAAACACCGCTAGAGTGGGGAAAAAACTAGCCACGTCTCTTCTGTAAGAAAAGGACTGCAGGAAAGAAAAGAGATCATCTCCCACTAAGTTGCAAAGTCGATTGTGTACTCTTGCAAGGCAGTGCTCTGGGTGGCACCTCCCCAGATGTGGCAGCAGTATCTTAAATCCTGACATGCAAAGAATAATCTATATCTGAAAGTTGATACTATGATACCTTGTCGAAACGTTTTACTTTCAGATTATTAAACTACAAAATTAAATCCCCAAAATGTATGCTTTAGATAACAAAGTAAACAGTCTATTTAACTATAGTTATACAAATTTCCCTCTTTTCATTACCATATTCAGTTCAACGTCCATTTTACATGCTGTCAAGTGTTGGACGGCTTTTAGAAATTGACTTCCAAACTAACCGATCTCTGGCCAGGTCTTTATTTATTCCTCTTTCTCTCAAGTCTATTTTTATCACTTCCTCCCATGTTTTTCTTGGTCTTCCCTGTGAACAGAACCTGCTAGTGCTACTTCAACTGTTCTACCTCTACTAATACAGCAACTATCATTCTTTCAATACGGTCATACTATCAATTCTGGTCACATCTCTCTATACTGTACAGATTTAATCTTCTGAGATCATAACTAAGCCTATCTTTAACTTATATTACAAATCATTTTAACATCATTTCTCTCCATGCTATGCATATTCTTAACCCTCACTGGCCAGGTTTCACAGCCATACATTATCACACTGCGTACATATGCCTGCCAGATTCTTTCTTTGGTCAACAGTGGTAACGCTCTGTTGGTTAGTAATGGCAGAAGTAATAATGTTGCTTGCAAATGAGAATGTTAGTTTGCCGGTAAAAATCTAAGTTTTCCTGTGAAATAAACAAGGCTGTGAATCCAATTATCCAAATGATTGGCTGTCTCTTGACCTTTCAGCTAGGAACAGAGTGTAATATCTGTTCCGATGCTGTACTTCATCTTTTCTGTCCTCGCTCGGTGATGGATGGGATACTTCTAGACTGAAGCAATTTTTATTTTAGTTCCAATACAGAAAGCCCTTTTGGGGGAGCTGGATTTCCATACATTAAAAACCGACCTTGTGAGGAGGCAAGTAAATAGGGACTTCGTTTCTTGAAATTTTGAAAGTTCAAACTCCATTTCCAACCAAAGAAATCTTCCAGTAACAATTTAACATATAAAGTTATCTTGGATTTTGGAAGTCAGACCCAAATAACATTTAAGCTGACAAATCAAACTTTGCTTTGGATTTGCCAATTTTCATTTATTATTTATTATACTATTTTATTTACAAAATAATAACATACTTCGCTACAATTTACTTAAACTTTACGTGTTAATTTGTTTATACATTTCTTAACAGTGTTATTGCATATATGTGTGATAAATTCACCAGGCATTTAATTTGGCAGAGAGCAATTCCATAGTCCACAGCAGTATCCATTAAGCCAACCATGCACTACTCCGCTACCCCAATGCTCATGAGTAAAATTGCATGTTCTAAATTTCCTTTATGAAAAAATGTAATTATTGACAGAATGAATATCATATTACAATAATCTATATCTTTTCGACAATCAATGTAGGTATAAATATTTTTGTATACATAGAAATAAAATATATTTCTTTAATTACATTAGTCTGTTTTTTTTTTTTTGTTTTGTATTTTTCAAGGGAAAATGACATTAAAGAGTAGACTTACAGCAAAGAGAAAGGAGGGGCAGGGGAAAAACCTATAATAATGGAAAGTGAAACCTAAACCGAATACATCGTTAATAAAATTCATAATCTTTTCTGCAATCCAAACTATTTGCTACAAATAAAGTCTGTTTGACTTGTCCACCAAGTTTTAGTCGTGAATATCCAACTGTCTTTGTTTCATCACCGTTCAATTATATGAGTCAAAGGTGGAAATGTCAGGTACCGATTGAAGTTAATTTGTACCAAATATGTTGGATAACAGAAAGGATTGTGAATTTTATAAACGATTCCATGGTGTTTTTTGGTGAGGAGGATGACTGTAAGTTACATATGTGACAACACACCTGGTTTATCAATGTATGCTAATCTTTTTGGGTCATATTTAAACCGGAAGATTGGTAACGCTGATTGAAACTTTATTATTTAAGAGGATGGCTCAACAAGAATTTGCTAACTTTGAACTTGAAAACGACCATGTTTTAGTCCTCTGAAAAGCAGACGTGTGCATTGTTGTTCTACAAACGAGTATTCGTAGAAAGAAACTTTGCTCATGGAAGGTTGGTTTAGTTTTACATACACAGGGGAAGAAAGGAAAATTATTTACAGTGGTTGTTAGTTAAACGCGTTTTTTATTGGGAATGCATGTTTATTTGTTAGTGCAACGTCAGCCGAAACATAGAACAAGACCTGAACATCCTTATAAACGTTTGTATTTAGATTCTATCATTTTTTGTATGCAAATAATGTAAACAGTAATCAGTCAATGTTTGCAATTAGTAATTGGGAGTTACACTGAAAACTCCTCGGTCTAACATTCACAGGTAACATGAATTGGAACAAATACATAGAAGACATTGCCAAGGCTACTGCAAAAAAAGTGAGTTCCCTCTAACGTGCTAGTAAACTCCTTACACCTGACATTATCCTGTATCTCTACAAAGCCACCATCCGCCCATGCATAGAATATTGTTGTTACATCTGGGCTGGTGCACCAGCCACTAGTTTCTCCCTCTTAGACAAGGTCCAAAACAAAGTCGCTAATCTGATAGGTCATTCACTATCCACCAAGCTCCAGCCCTGTCCAATAGCCACAATATTGCATCCTTGTGCTTGTTTTACAAGTACTTCCATGGAGTGTGCTCTGATGAACTTGTTCTGGTGCCCCATCAGCATAAATACACTCGATCAACCCGACAATCAGCTAAATCCAATCCATTCACTGTGGAGGTCCCCAGATGCCGGAGAGCTTTCTATTCCAATAGCTTCTTTCTTCATGCTGTCGGCCTTTGGAACTCCCTCCGACATGCAGAAATTTAAAACAAATGCAACAAGCATCTCGTTGCACAGCTCCAAATTTAGGATGACCCCCAGAACTTTCACCCTAATTCTCAGTAGGGGAGGGGAGTTAGAGCCGGCCCTCCGATCATGAGGCAGTCAGTTAGAGTTAGACGTCTGAGAAGCAGTTGATTTTCAGTAACAGATGATCTGTTGGTGTTAGGTTGGACTTGTGTTTTGATTTGGTCGGGCAAGAGTCTTTAAGCTGCAAGTCTGTTCAGAAAACGAGTACCATTTTTAACGTCTTAAAAAAATAAACTTCGGTTAATAGTTTTTAAACTAGAGTTATGGTTTTACTTTTGAGAATTCCTTTGTTGCAGAACTGACTGAATCGAGCAACAACTTTCGACTGTCACAGCGAGCGGGATGCTCACGGCCTGTGCAGTGGAAGCACACATGCACGTTTATATAGTGACATCAAGTGCATTAGACAGACATCTGACACCAACGAGAGTTTTATTCAGAACAATTGCTTTCAAACGTTTTTTTTTAGAATACATTGCAATCCTCTACCTTCATCTACAAAGCTGTCATTACGAAACTTGTAGACTGTTCCCTCCATGCTATTTTTATTGGCAGCTATTTGGAAAGCATTATGACAGAATTTGAACTCATGTAAGTAAAGTATACAAATTTCTATTTTCATCTTTGTTGCTAACGACTTGCATACTTCTAAAATTGTATCCTATAAAAAGTATGGATCAACTGAATTATAGGCACCCCAAGACAAGCAAATATGAAAAGGACAGTTTCAGCTTGACATCTTTTTTTAATATACTCCCCTTTTTCTTAAAATATATACAAAAAAAAACAAAAAAAACGAGGCAAAATAGTTTTTTATTAAAAAAAAAAGTTTTTAGTATGCTATGCTTGCTTACAGGTTCAATGTGTGTACACAAGTAGCCAGAAGTGAAAGCAACCGGTGTCAAGCCGAATATGTCCTTTTTATATTTGCTTGTTTTGGGATGCCTTATGGGTTGTCTATTAATGAGTACACATTGCTTATTAAGCATGTAAAATTTTGTATAAAACACTATAAAAATAACCTAAATCAACTGTTTACAGCAAGTATAAAAGAATTCGTCAGTATTTACCGAACAACCTTCCTCCAGGTATTGATTTTAAGTGAGCAAATTATTTTGGCACTCCTATAATTTAATTGTCTTTTATTCTTATTTCTGGCATGGAGTGTGAAATTCTGGACTCTGCTAAGACAACTTGTGCCAAAAAACAAAGCAGTTAAAATAAAAAATTAAAATAATGGTAGAGGCAAAAATGAATGTCACTCCAGCAACCCTGCTTTTATTTAGTTAATTTGTTGTCTTTTATAAGTGTTAGATTTCCTCCTATTCTTTGATTCAATTGTGTAAGGTATTTTCCAAGGTGCCAAAGCAATTTCTCAAAACAATGTTCCTACACGAGTTCTTTTAAATCTATATCATCAGTTCTATCAGCAGCTATTAGAATTATTTACATCATTTTAAAAAATTCAAACAAAGCATAAAGAGAAGCCGACTAAGTATTAGTACTAAAACATTTTAAAATAAGACAAAACATAGTTTTCTATAAATAAGACAAAATAAAATAAGACAATAGTAAATTTCATTGTTAAAGCTGTAAGTTCAAAACGAAAATTTGGAGGAAATGTGTTAAAAATTTAAAACAGTTGTACAACTTCAACAAATTTTGTTTTTATCAAGTGGAATTTTTTTTTCATTGAAAACTAGGTAAAATAGAAAGTATCCACTTCATCATGGCCGCTATGTCTGAAATCGGAAATTGTGAACCTGTATTAATTCAAGAAAAATTCCCAATTATATTATAAACATGATGTGGGGGGGGGGGAGCAAATAATAACTTGCTTTCGACAATCTGTTTAATTATTAAGTAATAATAAAATTAAATTGTTTTTTTATAATTCGAAATTCTTCTATTCTTTAATTATTTTAAATTTTGAAAATATTGAACAAATAATCAATGAATCGTGCAAATTTGAGAGCTTTATATAGAACTAGCAGAACCCGTCGCCCGCCCGGCGTTGCACGGGAGAAAGTACTACCTATTGCATGGCGTCGAATAAAAAAAAGAAACGGCCTATTGTTCTTTCTCCCCCTCCATCTACCGTGTTGGCGAATGTTTTAAATTGAAAAAAAAAAAAAAAAAATGAAAAAAATGGTAGAGTAGAATGGGATCGAACACTGAAACTGCCGATCATGAAACTTGCCTTCTTAACGACTGCGCCACGGCCTTGAGTTAAAAATAAATATGAAAATAGGCGAATTAAGCTAAGCTTGTTTATTGGCATGCCTGTTATGTTAAGATTTAGCTTCTGCCAACCAAATGTAAGGTTCAACAATGATACGGTTTAGGTCATTTGTAGTTGATGAAATAAATGGATTTGTGCAAGTTTTCTATAATATGCGTGTTAAAGGTGCATGATTTTGAAAATGTAAGTGTATCGGGTCTACGAGTATCTTGGCGCTTATTGAATTAAGTTGGAAGTCGATTCGATCAAGAAATTGTAGTCACCATGTTGAATGATTAAATGTTGCAGGAACTGTGTTCGTTAATTTCATTCGCTTAATTCCAGAATGAATATAAATATAGAAGTCATAGGTAGAAATAGAAATAACGTAATCTGATATTCGCGGAAAATCATTGGAGTGAACGGAAGCGGTCATTAAGTTTGTGCATATTGCTTTATATTATGTAGTAAATTAATACCAGGCAAATAATAAATAAAAACGGAGTCTTTTGTGAAAATTAAACTGTGTTTATTAGTTCCCGGTGTCGATGAGTGGAGTGACAGTACAGAATTGTTAGGGAGAAAAGTTTTTGCTATCACCTATATGGAGTTGGTTTGGCGTAGAGTCGTAGATGGTGGGCCAAATGTAATATATAGTGTTAGCTGGAAAAAAATAAATTTACTAAACACGCTCAAGTGAATAAGCGTAATATAGTGGTGAGTTTAGTAGCCTGTGATGCATGTGGTTATTTTCCTATTCTCCGAGAAGGTACAGGGGAAAAATCGTCTTAACTTTATATATTAGATGTAAAAAGGTTTAAGTTCCTATGTATAAGTTTAGTAGAATACCCGTCCCAGAAATAGCATTAGTTTTAATTTTTAATGTGTTTTTCTTTCTTTAGAGGGGATGATACTGTTTCAGTGGTAAATGATAAAGTTTACAAAAAAAAAAAAAAAAGAAAAAAAAAAAGGTGTCCACGTTACCCATCCTGTTGCCTAGAATACATATTTCATAATAAGTTCAATAGTTCAGGATTTTACCAAGCACTTATTGATGCTCGAGTGCAGCAATCCTTTTAAAATATGTATTACTTAATATAACTCAAAATTTGATATACCGTAATTCTTTTCTCTATTGAATTTTTTGTATCTTATTTTTTTTTTTTTTAATTTGGTGGGGAGGCGCACTCCATAAATGGTTAAGTTTACAAAACAAAATAATGTGCCCATGTTAATCACTGGGTTGGAGAGAATATATATTCCAAAATTCATAATGATCGGTTCATAAAAACAAAATATATATATATATACACACACACACACATACATACATACACTCCATAAATGTTAACATTTACAAAAAAAATATGCCCATGTTACTTACCGTGTTGCCTAGAATATATATTCTAAAATTCATAATGATCCATTCATTAGTTTAGGAGATTAACCTATATATAAAGAATTCTAGGAATATTTTAAACACACTCATATCAAACTGAACAGAACGAATGTTTAACTTTGATAAAAACATCTCCAAATACTTTGAGATCTGTTATTTTTATATACACACACAGACATACGCATACACGCACATACATATAAACTGATAAAGAACGGCGATATAGCATTACAATTTAAACAGTCTTAATTTTTAGCTCTATCGAACAATTTATTTATTTTACACTCTTCTTATCTGATAAAATTTTAGAGTCAAGTCCTATAAACAGACCGAGACCCGACATTGAACTTAAAAACCTTTACAGACTTGAGAAATATAAAACATCCATTAGATAATATGCGAGGAGATAAGTTTTATGGATCCACATATGAATTACATTTGCAACTAAATATGATAGGCACAAGCTTTTTATCAAATTCTATGATTCACGCTATTTGAGATACGGTAATTTTTTTTAGCCCTATTTTATTTTGTTTTTTTACTGTAAATAGCTAACACAACTATCAAACAAATCGTCTGGAATTTAAAGCATATCATTTTAAAAGTACAAACACTCAAGTTTAAATAAAATGCTATGGTTTATTAAAAGCACCGAGTCAATGGGTATAAATATGTTAGAGTGGTTGGATCAAAATACAGCAAGAATGAGTGAAAGAAATGCATAGATAATTAAGCGAGAGACTGGTGACTTGTTCAGGTGATTACACATTACGGCTAATTAAAATGGATTTTTTTCTCAAACATAACTCAATCCCAGAACGTAGTGGAATATTTTAGCATTAGATAACCTGTTTCACCAGTCAATTACGACAATTATTAGTCTGAAATTCAAATCGATTTGGTCGGTTACATCAGGACCGGCGGGACAGTTATAAAGGGGGGGGGGGCTCTCCTAAAAAGTGGGAGGGGGCCGGTTAAACACATGCATATATAACTTCATTATTGATGACCGTAAAGGGGGGGGGGGCAAGTCAAAAAGTGGGAGGGCTTGAGCCCCCCCCCTGCCCCCCGGTGCCGCCGTCCATGTAGATACTATATTATCCGGCCAGATATTTCCTTTAGTAACAGATATTTCCTGATATACCCCCGACAAACCCGACTTGCAGCAAAATCCTACTCCTTCACTGTAGAGGTCTCTAGATGCCAGAAAACTTACTACCCTAATAGCTTCTTTCCTCGAACCGCTTGCCTTTGAATTCCTTCCCTGCTCCCTGTTTCCTCTACTGTACTAACACACAGAAATTTAAATGTAGTGTGAACAAACATGTTGCTGCTCAACTCCAACTTAGGATGCCTCTATAAATCTGGCCCCTAATCACAGTAGCCCCTTACGTTTCAGTGGCAATATGCCCCCTTGTTTGGGGGTGAATAAAAGTTTTTTTTTTTTAATTCAATGAAATCGCTGGATTTGTTATAAATTAGAGATTTTGTACTGTGAGGAATTTATTTTACCGTTTTCACATTACTTTTTTATTCTTATTTACTATTAATTGCTTAAAATCAAACAATTTTCAACGAAATTGTATTTCACAAAACTAACCATTTTACAAAATTAACTTATGTGACAACTTCATTGCTTTCTACGCACAAAAATACTATCAGAAACTTTATTTTCAAAATAAACGACTACAAAAAACGCAAATGGCGTTCAATATCTGCTCATTGAATAAGTACTTATGAAACCTCTTATTTTATTTGTGTTAAAACTTCGTTTTGATGGGATTCTATTAGATAATTCCATTCTTTCTGTATTTACAACTTTAAAATCAGTGAATACAAAATTTGCAAATGGCGTCAAAAATATGATACAACCAATATTCATAATTAAAGTTGCTTTGCAGTAAATCCAGATTTAAATAAATTATATTTACGACATCCACAGTATTAGAGGCTTCTGTAAAAGACTTGATTATTTATTTCCTTTTTTTTTTAGTGTGATTGCAATTTCTGCCATTACTAACCAGCAGAGCGTCACCACTGTCAACCAAGGGAAGAATCTATCAGGCATGTGTATGCAATGTGATGGAAGTGAAACCTGACCAGTGAGTGTTGCATGGAGAGAAATGATATGAGAATGATACAATGGATGTGTAATGCGAGTCTCAAAGACAGGCTTTGTTTTGATGACCTCCGAGGAAGATGAAATCTGGGCAGTATAAGAAGGTGTGTGCAGAACAGTAGACTGATGGCATGGCCACATTGACAGAATGGATGAGAGTTTTTGTGTTATTAGATGTAGAACAGTTGAGATAGCGGGTTCAGTTTATAGGGGAAGGCCAAGGAAAATATGAGCAGAAGTGATAAAAATGGACTTAAGAGAAAGAGATAAAGGAAAACATGGTCAGTTAAGTCGTCCAACGCATGCAGGCATGTAAAAATGGACATTAAAAAAAATAACGACATCGACGATTTTGCCTTTAGTCAATCTATGATCGATTTCAAATGATAATTATCTTTTTTCCTCCATTTTTACTGCATCATGGTGAGTTGAATGCACAAATTTTTTCTGTTTCAACTGCATTTACTTACACGACTTTCAGGACCAAAAATTCTAAAGATGACTATTTTACAATAGGAGCAAAGTGTAGTATCTCTTCTGATAAAACACTTTATCTTAATCTATCCTCGGTCACTGAAGGAGAAATCCTTTTAGACTGAGGCAATTTTAATTTTTGTCCCAATCAAGAGTACACTTTTTGGGGAAGCTGGATTTTCCCTACATTAAGAACCGACCTTGTATCTAATTCTGCCCTCGTGGGTAGGCAAATAAAAAGGGACTACATTTGACATTATTTTTACCTAAGAAGACTTCCACCTGACAATAGATCTTCGCCAACACTGTAACTTCCACAAATAAATGATAAATTTGGCTTATCTCATGACAAACGTATGAGTAAAGTGATATTCTTCTATTAAAAAATAGAGTTTGTTTAGTTTACAAATAACGTAGAATGTAAACAAAAGAAAAATATATCAAGCATTTTAATTTCTTTTTCTATCAGCCGCAGGTATGTTGATACGAAGGTAAGATATCTGACTAAGCTGATCACAGTTGAGGTTTTTAATCTTGGTGTGGATACGTTACGTCTACACAGTAGTTTGTGGATAACATACATTGCGGACTGAAGCCACACTTGAAAACCTGGTCATCACCACATCTCAAAGTCATCATAAAAAACCTTGACACCTTCAAAGCTTGTGGGCCTGATCTTATACCAGTAATAGTAATAAAGAAATGCTCTGCAGAACTGGTCCCTGTCCTCTCCAAACTCTACAACAAATGCCTTGCTGAATCTTGCTTCCCTGATAGCTGGAAAATTGCCTCTGTGGCACCAGTCTTCAAGAATTCTGAGGATAGAACAGATCCTCAAAACTATCGGCCAATCAGTCTACTCTCGATCTTTGCTAAAATCTTTGAATTCTTAATCAATCTAGCGATAGTCCGGCATCTAGTTAATGCTAAACTTTTTTCTGACTGTCACTATGGATTTAGACAAGCACGATCTACTGCAGATATCTTAACGGTCATCTCTGAATGCATATATCATACACTGGACAAGGCAGGTGAAGCTAGGGCAGTAGCGCTTGATATATCCAAGGCCTTTAACAAGGTATGGCATGAGGGGCTCCTCCTGAAAATTCACTCATATGGTATTACTAGACGAATATTTAATATAATTAGATCCTTCCTAACCAAAAGAAAGATCCAGGTTGTCCTCGATGGCCATTCATCTAAGCAACATAACATAAATGCAGGTGTACCCCAAGGATCCATCCTTGGACCTTTATTGTTCCTGACTTTCATAAACGACCTCCCTGATGACATCGAATCTGAGACAGGTATATTTGCTGACGACACCATGCTCTACTCTCATGTGGACAAAACGGACGCATACATATCCAAAGCAATGGCTGAAACCTTAGAAAGTGACCTCCAGGCTGTAGTGGATTGGGGGCAGAAATGGTTGGTAACTTTTAATGCCGCAAAGACAAAGCTTCTTTTCTTCAATAACTACAAGAAACCTCTAACACCCCACAGATTGCCATAGCAAATAACACCCTAATGGAGAGTTCAACATTCAAACTACTCGACCTAACATTCACAGGTAACATGAATTGAAACAAATACATTGAAGACATTGCCAAGACTCCTGCAAAGAAGGTGGGCTACCTCTACCGTGCTAGTAAACTCCTTACACCTGACATTATCCTGTATCTCTACAAAGCCACCATCCACCCATGTATGGAGTATTGTTGTCACATCTGGGCTGGTGCATCATTTACTAGTCTCTCCCTCTTAGACAAGGTCCAAAAAAGAGTCGCCAACTTAATAGATCTCACTATCCACCAAGCTCCAGCCCCTGTCCCATCTCCGAAATGTTGCTTCCTTGTATTTGTTTTACAAATACTTCAATGGATTGTGCTCCGATGAACTAGCTGCTCTAGTGCCCCCTCGACACACATACACTAGAACAACCCGACAATCAGCTAGGTCCCATCCATTCACTGTGGAGGTCCCCAGATGTCATAAAGCCTTCTACTCCAGCAGCTTATTTCCTCGTGCTGCCGGCCTCTGGAACTCCCTCCCTACTCCCTGTTTTCCATACTGTACCGACTTGCAGAGGTTTAAAACTAATGTAAACGGACTTCTCGCTGCACAGCTCCCAACTTAGGATGGCATCCAAAACCTACTCTCTAATTCTCAGTAGCCCCTTACGTCTAGTGGCGACCTGCCTTGTTTGGGGTGAAATATCTTATATATATATATACACACACACACACACACACATACATACATACACAGGGTGTTTGGACAATTGATGGTATAACTTCAGGATTATGTTCTATGTGTATATAGGTCTGGAAATGCTTGATTTCAGAGTTATAGACAGTTGAAACAAATACTAATCAACATTCTTTATTTTAAACATCTAACATGTACAATGCGTGTGATAGTGCATTGTTATTTCTACCTATGGAATAGATAAATACTATCGCTGTGATAGGATCACAGTTTAACTAATCATGGGTCTGGTGTTGCCACATACACCAACAAAACCATGACACCAAATAAATATAAAAGATCTGCGTGTAATGATTGGTATGAGCTGCTTTGGTAGCCAACATGGGTGATCCGATCAGCATCTTGCAAACGTTAGCCCTTCTTATTTAAGGCAGCAGAATACAATAAACCAAATACATGTAAATAAATATGATCAGCACCAATCGAAGACCATGCAAAGAAATAAATGAATTACAAAAAGGAAATTAGAAGAGTAATGAAGTGCTATTACAAAAGCAACGCCCACACAAAATGGCCCCTTTACACACATAGACCATAACCTCAAAGTTACTGCATTAATTTTCCAAATAATATAAAGATTTTCTGTAAAACCTCGCTAATTGTGAATGAAAACATGACTTTTGTTAATGGTGACATTTGTACTATCAAGTATGCAATTATAATTTGTAAATAAACAAATGGAGCACTCTCTAATAGTTGACAATGTTTATATAAAGCTTTGAGATGTCACTTGCCAACAGCGTCTGCTAATAACCAAGTAGTTAGAGTCACTGACTATCAACTAGATGTTCATAGGTTAGATCCCAGCTTGGGGTGGTTAATAGTCTAGCTGTGCTGAAGAGCTGTGATACAAGAAAACAGTCTGTCTGTGGATAACTAATATATATATATATATATATATTTTCAATTTCTTATCTTTTTGTTTTTGCTGGGGATGAGGCATCCTACCAGATACCAGACAGTTACCCGCTATTTCAGAGACTAACCGAGAGATCTTTTAAAGATTCTAACCGTCCCTCGAATCGCAATTGTTTGTATCTCTCTTGCACTTGGTTCATCGAGTATATTCGCCAGGTAGTTTTTGAAATTCTGTTTTCATAAACCCGGTTGCTCTTATAATTTCCGGAATGATGATATGTGAAAGTGTAAGGAATTTCTGTAAAAACCTCGCTAATTGTGAATGAAACAGATGACTTTTGTTAATAGTGACATGTGTACTATCAAGTATGCAATTATAATTTCAAATGTCTTTGCAGTTGCGTCAATACGTATAATTAGTGAAGTTAATTGGTTCGTAAAATATGCATTCAATTTTGCTGGCGGACATTCCTACCACGTGTGGTGCTGCAGAGAAACAAAAGTGCGTTAAAGAATAGACATAAAAATGGAGGATAGATATTCTTGAAGTAAATAGAACGAGTAATTAACATGGATATGAAAGAAGAAAAAGAAGCTTTGTGCTGCCTTTTTTTAGTTGCAGACATGCTGTCACATGCAGATGGGGGGATATGCAAACATGTCAAAAAAAGATACTCAGATAAATATTACTTCAATTTGTAAAAGAATAAGACAGGTTGAGCACTGTGGAAAGTGAAATCGCCAGCTCTTATTAGATGGAGGATATGCAAACCGGTCTAGAAAAATAAAAGCTAATCGGATAAATATTACTTAAATTAGTAAAACATAAATAACATGTGTACCTACAGAGTGTCCCCCCCCCAAAAAAAAAATGTACTCCTTCTTTGACTTCTCAGTACTCATGCATTTTGTGTTTAAGTAGATGTTTATTGATATACAATCCTAAAAAGTTAAATTAAATTCAAGATAAATAAATTCTTGTGGAAACGATTATGTATTGTCATTTAGAATTATTTCATGTTCTCATTCATTCCTGCGTGTTCGCAAATGTTTAAACTGCCTTCCTTCATTTTTCAAACAAAGCTAATAACGTACAACAATGGATTCTACTTGAAAACAAAATGCATGAGTACATCTTTTTGGTACATCCTGAATATATATATATATATATATATATATATATATCACTGTGGGAAGTGGAATAGCAATCTGTCATTAGGAATAATGTAAAGTTCTTCGTAAAAACGAATCGAGCACTATTCGACTGCTGATATTGTTTAAATAAAAAGTGAGGTTTCTTTTTCTTTTCTTGTGCTAATGGTAAACTAGATAAAAGATAGGATTGTTAAAAAAAAAGAAAAATAGGTTTCAATCTTAGCCCGAGTCACTTGCATGTCTGGCTACACTGATACAGCAAAACAGTGATACAGCAAAACGGTGTCTGTTGATGATTATATTAGTGTACATCCTCTGTTAAAAATTATGCTTTGCAAGTGTTTGCATTAGCTATTTATCTAAAATATTCATATAAGAATCAGAATTATGTCATTAATTTACTACATATAAGTAATTATAATTTCTAATGACCTAAACAAAAAAACATCGTTCATTTTCTGTCATAGTGGAGAATTTCTTTCTGAATTCATTTCAAGCAATGAGATAAGTCTGGGGTGGTTGTGTGACTAGAGAGATTCAAAACCGAAATTATATATGTATATAGCGAAATATAATTAGAGATTGAGAGTTCCACAAATAACATCAATTTCAGTCACTTAGCCTGATGATTCCCTGTGGGGATGAAACATAGACGCCTCTGTGTAGCTTAATTGCCATAGATATATTTTTATGCTACTACTAATATATATATATATAAAAAATTTGTTGAAAAGAAACCAATGAAGTGATCGATCGTAAGTTTTACAAGAGCGAATATAAATTATTTTATTTGCAAACTATACACGACAGTTTCTGTTAGACGAACAGGGGTTATATATATATATATATATATATTTTAGAACTTTAAGGAAAGCGAAAATGATATATTTTTTTCTTTAAAATAAATTTACTTTAAAGATATGGGTTAGCTTTCACACTTCTAGGTCCTTATCAAGCAACTTTCTTTTACTTTTAATCTTCATTTTTTTCGTTGAAGATATAAAAATCTCATGAAATTTCTAATAATATTCAAATGCGAAACGATATCTCAAAATAAAGTGCCAATATATTACTCATTTGAAAACTATGTAATATATCAGAATCGTACCGTGGTTTCATCCAGATGGGTTAACTTTTTACATTTATGTCAGCGTACTGAAATGAGGTCAAAACTAAATGAGAAATGGTGGTTATCGATAAAAAATGGTGCATTACTGAAATGGTTCTTTGGAAAAATGTTGGGAATTAATTGAGTTTTATTTTATTTATTATTTATAGTTTTTTTTTGTTTTAAGATTTTAATTTTATTCTATTAAGTGTTTTATTTAATTATTTATTTGTAGAAATTTTAATCTCCTGTTAACATTTCAAAACTACAAAACTATAAATAATAAACAAACAAAGCATAATAAATATTTTTTTTAATGAATCCAACCCAGAGCCTAATCAATACATTATACCACTCAGTTATCCCTACAAAAACACATTTAAAGCAGTAAAACAAACAACCATCATAGATAATTAAATTAATTTTAATAAAACTTCATTATGATTAAGACCAATATATTATATTTAACCCTGACCAAGTACTTCCTTTAAAAGGGACACGTTAACAATGCACCGTTTTTAAACGATAAATTCAGACGTCATCCACCTTTTTTTGTGACGATCTTTAAAATACAAAACTACAAATGAATCCAATACATAAAATTAACCCCGGTTTCCCCTTCAAAACGAGACTTCAGTATTATACCTTTTTTAAACGATGAATTCAAACGCCCCCCCCCCACCCCGTTTTTTTCATTTTTCAAGAAAACCTCTTACGATCTATAAACGATCTTCCAAAATACAACCCTTTAAATAAAAATACAACCCTTTGAATGAAAATACAAAACTACAAATAAATAATTAAATAAAACACTTAGTTGAATAAAATAAAGAAACTTAAAACTATAAATAAATAAAATAAAACAATTCCCAACCAATATATATTTTTCCAAAGAGACATTTCGGTAATGCACCGTTTTTTTATCGATAAACGCCATTTCTCATTGTGTTTTGACTTCATTTTAGTACGATGACGAGTCCTTTGGGTATAGACTTTTTAAAAACCTACAAAGTCAACCCATCTGGATGAAATCGTGGTACGATTTTTAAATATGTAATCATTTTAAAACAAATTATTTGTATTAGCTCTCACTCTTCTACAATCGAGCACTTTATTGATTTCTTTTGAATATAACTTGACACACACTAATATATATATATATATATATATATATATATAAAACTGTTTTTGCTTGCCCATGACTAAAATATCGGCATAATTTACAGGTAGAAATACCGAATTGGTAAAAATTATGAAAATTAAATTCAAGCAAACAATTGAAATATTGTCAGAGAATCACAACGCATCAACAGCCGTTTTCTGGGGAGACAGACATAAACAGAGACTGAAGAGAGTTCGATAAAGAGGCCTTTATATGTCCTCTTGATAGGATTTGAAACGGACGGTACCGATGTTGTTCTGATCCTTTGTAATACAAAAATTATATATTTTTATTTATAATTATTATATATATATAACTTTCAAAATAACCCAATATACCCATGTGTTTCATGCCAAACCTGCAATCGTCAGTATGGAAGAAGACAACCCCTGCCAGTCACACTGTTCAAACCTCGATATGAAAGTCATGTCTGACTCAGTAGCCGAAGCCCGTATTAATGCTCCACCATGCACTGTCTAGAAATATATATTTATTATATATTTATAAATACACATGGGTTTTATCATAGAGTAAAGGATATTTGTATGAAAGTCTACTTATGGGCAAGTAAACTACATGGAAATGTTTGTTTCATTCCATCAAAGGAGTTCATCAAGTTTTTGGTGTCTACTCAACATTAAGGAATAGTCAACTTTCTTTGCATGTACATATATTTGAGATTTAAAAAAAAAAAAAAAATGAAAATCAAGATACCTTTAGAGATGAGTACTTCTACTACTGATTTTATATTCCATGAATTGACTTTTCTTTTTTGGGAAACCGTGTTCTAAAAGACAAACAAATCATCCTATTTCAATTGAGAGAGAGGAGAAAAAGACGAAGACAAATTCTTCAAGCCTTTCATGGTTTGATGCATTTCAATAATGCTAACTGTGCTATAAATAAACAGAAGAAAGCATTCAACCGTGAAACTATGAGACAGGAATTCCTTTACAGAATTGATTTTCTTTTCTTGGATGCCCCATAAACTACTTCATCTATAGTTAGCGTTATTATCATCATCATCAAATCTTTATTCTTTGAAATTTGGAAGGATTCTTTATTCAAAAACGTAAAAGTATATAGAGAAAAACAAAATAAACCAATTCTTTTGGTCGTCTATAGATCTCTGAAATGGAGCAAATATTGAATGTTTTTGTCGCAACGGTAATCACCTTGGTCGGATTGGGCTGGTTTTTTCCCTTGCCTGCTTTACACCTCGAATCATAGCGGTCCATGCACGGTGGTCCTGAGAAAGTTATACAAGATTACTAGCCAATGACGATTCCACTGTCTAAAGCCGATTACCTTTGGACCTGAGAGTTTAGCAAAGCCCGGCTTAATTGTTTTTGCGCCACCTAGAGATTGATATTGAATGGGCACCTTCAGTCTGAAATGTCAAAATTCGTTGCTGAAAATAGGGCAACATTTTATTTTATCCTCCTCATACATCAGTTGTCATGGTAACAAGTGATAAAAAAAATTTTTTTTTGCGAAAACTAAAATATTTTGAAACTTTATCAAAATTATCACACGTAAAGATATTTACTAATCTCCCCGATAAGGGAAACGTCTAACAAATCTAGTTAAATATGGAGACCTAGCACCTTCAGAAAATCTAAATCTAAATAAATAAATGCAAAAGTTTGGCCTTTTTCCTACATTAATGGTAAAGTCAAAACGCTCTATTTCAAAGTAATTCCGTTTTAAAAAATAGACGTGCTATCTTTTTTAAATACTACTTCTGTATATGAAAAAAACAGTCACAAGATTGACTAATCTGCATATTGGTTTTGAAAAAGAACAGTTTACTAATTAACTATTATTGCTTATTGCTTTTTAATTCAATGATTGTTTTGCTTTTATAAATAATTCTCTTTTGCAATATTGTTTTATTGCATAAACAAATACTTTAACATTTGTGTTCAAATGTCCCTTTAAAAGAACAGACTTGATTTTCAACAAGTTGCGATCTATTTGTAAATTGCAAGTGAAAAGACAAATTGATTTTGTCTGTCTTTTCTGTAGGTCACATTCGAAAAATAAATAAATTTGTATCGGAATTACCGAAAGTGTTAATGTTTATCTATCTATATAAATGAACGAGAAAGATTTTGTTTTGTCTTTACAAACTTATGAATGAAATATTTATTTTAAATTAATGTTTCAAGTATTTCAAGTAGCTAATTTTGCGACGTGATGACGAGCTGACATAACCCGTTAGTTTATATAATAATTCTGCTTGTCCATTGTTTGCTTAACATAACGACAACACTACAAATATGCAGATGATACAAAGGGATGTAATTAATCGAAACTCGATGCAGTTGTAGTAGTATTAGTAGTGCTTTATTTGTATATGTAAGCAAGCAGATGACAATTGATTTTTACAAATTAATTTAATTACAAAACGTTTTAGATAAAGTTATTCAACAAAATTTGTAGAAGAAAAATGTAAAACTAAAAATGTTCTTTTACTATAAAAATGAAACTATCATAAAAAATTTACATTTCATCTAATTCAGACCTTTAAAAAATCTAATTAAATGAATAAAGCAACCGTGGAATTTCCATAGGGTCCACTAATAAATGATAATTCTACATTCAAAGAATTATAAAGAAACTAGAGGAATACCGTCCCAGGTTGGGTAAAATAAATTCTCTAACAGTTTTGCACCATTTTCATGTCTCCTTATGAAGATTAAAATCAACATATAATACTAAGTCTTATGTCTAGAATCCTTATTCCAATTTTCATCAAAATCTCTTACATGATTTTGATTCTAAAATATGTCTATAATATAAGGCTTAAGAAAATTAAATTTAGGTAATTTTGCTTATTTGGTGTCTAATGACTATGGATAATATTTAATTTAAATTTGAAACCTTTGATTTTCAAATGAGAGGTTGTGCCCATATTATGACCCTTAAAACCCCTTTAAAATACTCCAAAGAACCTAAAATCTTGGGAATATCTATTAATGTCTAACATCTAGTGTTAAAATGTTACAAAAATCAGAGGTATGTGAATTCTCACGAAGGGCTTCCAACCCCTATTTCCCGCTTTACATAAAACTAAATTAAACTAAATATAGCCCGCATTTGGCCCCCTTCCACCTAGCAGTTGTGTTCCAAAATTCATAATGATCAGTTAATTAGTTTAGGAGTGGATCCCGTACATAAAAATATATAAACATCTACTATACCTAACTTTAGATAGAGAAATATCATGTTTCTTGAACTTAAAGAATTACCAATAAGATAACATTTTTAAAGAATTCTAAACAAATCAATCGGTATTCATAGCAGTCATTGCTAAAAATCGTATTGGAAATTCGTTTTATTGTACACAAAATCAATGTAGAAGAAAGTAAGGAAAATGGTAATAGATCACCAGTGTTGGTAAGCCCCTCCATCATCAAGACACATTTTTTACACTTCTCTTTTCAGCTACTTCATATATAGAAAAACACCAGATGAATAAACTGAAACAAGGCTATAAATAAGCTTGTCTTAATTTCTTATGTCTAAAGTGAAATAAATCTCACTTCTTGACACAGACAAGCAAGCAATCAGATCTTAATGCAGACACATCAAGCAACAATGACAACTATGTGTCAGAGAAAGGTTGCAATTCAGAGACTGAAATTCTAGAAGAGCCATGGGGCTGACAACATGGAGGCTGACAACACAGCAGTTGCAAGTAGGATGACAACATGGAGATCAAAAGACACGGGCCGATGGCATGCCGGACCAATGGACAGAGGCCGATGGCATGCCGGACCAACGGACAGAGGCCGATGGCATGCCGGACCAACGGACAGAGGCCGATGGCATGCCGGACCAACGGACAGATGCCGATGGCATGCCGGACCAAAGGACAGAGGCCGATGGCATGCCGGACCAAAGGACAGAGGCCGATGGCATGCCGGACCAAAAGACAGAGGCCAATGGCATGCCGGACCAAAAGACAGAGGCCAATGGCATGCAGGACCAAAGGACAGAGGCCAATGGCATGCAGGACCAAAGGACAGAGGCCAATGACATGCAGGACCAAAGGACAGAGGCCAATGACATGCAGGACCAAAGGACAGAGGCCAATGGCACGCAAGACCAAAGGACAGAGGCCAATGGCATGCAAGACCAAAGGACAGAGGCAAATGGCATGCAAGATCAAAGGACAGAGGAAGAGGTCAATTGCATCCAAGATCGGAGGCTAACGCCACATAGGTGTAAATAATGACATTCCAATAATATGTAAAATTTAATTCAAAGGATAACAAGGGATCGCGTGAAAAAATCTGGAATCAAAATTTAAAAGTTTCAATGAATGTATACGAGCTCCACTTCCCTGAATTTCTTTTTTTTAAATGCCAAAACGCTGATTTTCAAAGCAGGTAAACATCATTTTATGATCGATGCACAAACTATGCCAATGCTTCAACTCTGTTTTTTGAGTAATGCACACCTTGGTGAACTTGGTAAATACGAATAACGATATCAAGTGACTTTTCAATGCTTAAGTTGTCAGATGCTAACAACATGTGTCATGCTTGGTTTAAATTCTTCAAAAGGAATGGAATTCCTCAACAATTCCATCAGAATTTCTGATGAGCTAATTTCGTAGCTTCCATTACTTAACGGATGAAACAGGTTATTTCTGAACACAATACACAAGTATCATACACCATATGATATTTTGTTCTTTATGTTGTTTTTTTTTTCTTTTCAAAGTAATAACAATGGTAGCATTGTATTATGCCAGCATTTTTCAAATTCAATGGTCAAGAAAATTTCACTTACAAATACTATAGTTAGGAAGAGTATGCAACATGCTGTTATCTAAGGCAAGATGGGTATAGTTTGGGTTATCTTTTCTATGGCATATCAACCCTTTTTAGGTTATTTAATACCAAAGTACAATACTTATTCAAACTGGTTCATTGTATAGGATTATTTAAAAAGTTGCTATTTTATCCATAGCTTGGGTGGGAGGTATATTCCCAACAGTATTAGTGTACAAAATGATGTGGTATCTGCGTCAACTCGAGATGTCCATAGAATGGAAATATTTTTAAGCATGGCAGCAATATACAACAGATGAAAGATACAACTGTGGAATTTCTACAGGTCCCGATAGATAGCAATATTGAAGCAATATTTAAATGCAAATGTAAGAAACTAATGTTAAAGTCAGCATTTTCCATTAAGGATAGATTAAGTAAGAAAGTGAAAAATTCCATTAGAAGTTTAATGTTTTAGAAAAAGGACTACGTGGCAGGATATGACGTCATGGAAGGAAGTATGTGGCAGAAAAGCTAGGGAGTTCCTTCCTGTGAGAAATAGATAAAGTAATCGGACACAAGTTTTGAGTCACCTATCAACTCTACGAGGGTGGAAAGGGGAGAGATGCAGTTCATCTGGATGTACTTGCTGCAAATTACTCCAAGAAGTAAATCAAATCTCAGAGCAATTAATAGAGTTATAAGCTATTCTACCAAGCGAATAAAGAAGAAAGGAACAACATTGCTAAGACTGCTACATCACCACTATCCAACTACTCAATGAACAGCTGTTTTCTGTCCACTATAAAACGCCGTCCAGTTTATAATGGAGATCAAAGAATACCCCACGCAATGTTACAAGTCGCTTATTACTACGGCTATGCAACAATAATATCTTAGAACACCATATTAACACAATCCTTAGAGTTTAATACTAGCTATCGATCTATCAAATTTAAATAGTTAATACCTGTCTTTCAGGCTTAGATTAAAGTGTGTAAATGTCGTTTATTCTAAATGCCCTCTAACTGCATGAAATTAAAAACTATGTCAAGTGAAATATCTTTATCTCATATATAAAGTAAAGCCAGTCTCTTTATCATTAATTTGTCATCGATAGCTTTCTTCCCACAAAATGAATATTTGATTCTGGTTCTTCAGTTTCTCTTGTGGATCGTGGCAGCATATTAAGAATAAAATTGAATTTGATTTAATTCCTTCTAGAAATTACTTTGACCAGGTCGAAACATTATCATATCGACGCCATCTTAAAAAAAATGGGGAGGTAACTATAATCGTTAATATAGAGTTAAGTCCCTTTGTTTGGAACAAACAAAACACTACATAGTTTAAAAAATAAACAAATTGCAAGTAAAAACACTACCTGGCAATGCGAGGAACAATTGCCATCATGATCGGTGTAACATCCGTTTTACATGCTGGCATCTGTCGTACAGATATTAAAGAGGGATAAAGTGGTAACGTTCCACTGGTTAGCATCTAGTGCTAAATAAAACTTGGATTTGTTGCAGTTAATTAAAAAAAGTGTTTATCAAAATCCTGTCAAGTGTGGGGATGGAGTAGATCTTGAAACCGGAACCTTAGGAATCATTCATGACAGAAATAGATTTGCCCCAAATTTCATCAAAGGATTTTGTTTCCACCATCATCACTCACAAGTTCGTTCGCAGTTATCTCTGATGAAACGCTGGCCTTCATCAATCCTACATAACTTGAAATCTGTCCATAACATTAAGGAATGTGTTCATTGTCACATGATGAAGACTCAAGTGTGGGCTGATTTCACAGCTGGGGAAGGATTCTGCCAAAGTAGTTTAATGCTCGAGTGAGATCTCTTGTTTAATACGAAGACAGTTGTATGATGATACTATTGTTCTAGTTGGAAGCAGGCTTCTCTATTATATACAAAAAGAAACAATGCAATATATATTTTTTTTTAACTACTACAAAACTTCTGCTTAGGTGCAGGGTTGTGTAGTCAGAGTCCAAGCACATTTAATATGTGAACATAAGGTATAGGAATGTGTGTAGTGCTAGTACCTAACAAGACCTACCAGTTGTATCCGGAGAGTATCAGGAAAGGTGGTCATGCCTGATCTTCACGCATACTCTAAATCTTTTAGGCGTGACCCCAAGCGCCATACTCTGGTAAACCATCTCAGCTGATAGGCTAAACCTCAGAAAAGTACATTCTACTTTATAGGTTTTGTCTGTGAAATGGCAAAGGTGTGGTCCACCACTTACAATTGGTTGGTGATAGGAAGAGCATGCAACCATAAAAGCATGGTCCATATCAAAATGATAGACAGCAAGCAATCAAGCAATCAGCCGCAGGACCGTCATTGGAGTCATTAACGGTAGGATCAGATGTGGGCTGACCATATTGTCATCCAGCGAAATCCCATACTTCTGGACCCCTGAACAAAGGAAAAGTGACGTTAAATAAATAGAAAAGGCTGAGATCAGAACTAGAGAAACATCACATAGGATACATCTATATATCAGTTCAGACCTTACATGGACATTAGTTTAATTCTCTTGTGTCTTCCTTTTCAATTTCATAAAATCAGTCTGCCAGAGTTTAGGTCATTATTGAGGTGACTTGTTCTGTTGGGCTGAGGTATGGTCCTCTGCAATTCTAGGAGGTCCATCCTCCTAGGCTTGCACATTGAATGTTTCAGATTGTGGAAGGAATGGTGAATCAGACAAATGGTGAGAATAGATGACTAGGGAGAGTGGTGGAAGGAGGGGAATGACGTAAATGACTCAATGACAAATAAAATGAAAAACATTTTAGAAAGGCTTATAATTGGATGTGTCAAAAAGTGAGTGTATCAGAACTTCATCTGATGGAGACTGTCTATTGATTCAGTTACAGTCGCTTAAAACATTGGTTGAGCCTTTCTTTTCATTTTATTTAATGTGCAATGTACCAACGTTGAGCTAATGGGTCACAAGTCATCTAGTATCTATTAACATTCTGTTATTGGCGTACTATATCTACACTTAATTTCAAAAGCATATTACTGTGATAAGTAACAAAGAGTGTTTAAGACAATTTGAAACTTTTTGAAAAGGGAAAAAAAATCTCATATCTTGGTCAATAATGGATATATTCTCAAAATTGAGCATTAAAAGAAAGTGCAATAGTACAATTAATAGTATAGTTCGGCATCAGAGAGAGATACCAAATCTCAATAATTGTATTTAATAATACAATACAATTACAATATATCAACGTTGACCCAATGGGTTACAAGACGTTTAACAGATACTTAAACATACATAAAAAGTGCTTATATATACTACTTTTATCTTTATATACAATAAAGGAAGTGAAGTTATCAATGAGAAATACATGTGTGATGGTTTTTGGCAATGCTTGCAATGTTCAAGCATATTTGCAAAAGAAACTTGTTTCTTTTTTATACAAGATTGAACGATGCAGTTCACATAACAGCATCAAAATGGATAACTTGCTCTTTAATAGCAATCTAAAAATGTAGCAATAATTGATTCTGCATGCCATAGTTAAACAAGCGTTTATTAGCTTTCATCATCATCTAGTCGTAGCATTATGGATCCTTCCGACACTCACGCAAGCTCGCTCTATCCTCCATCACACCAGGTAGGGCTTCCGCTAGTTTCTTCGTGTAGGTTCTGTGCGGTCTCCCCATGGAGCCATATCCCCGTTTTGGCATCTACATAGCTGATGATGTCATCCTTAACCCTCCAGCAGTGTCTAGCAAATCTGGTTCTCTCTCTGATCAAGGCTAAGATACGAGGAAGGTTTCTATAGAGTTGTTGTCTCCAGAAGATGGTAAGCTCTTTGTTAGCATTCTGGTGTAGACACCATCCATTTTCTTCAATAATAGATTCTGTCTTTGTAAGTGCCATTATTAACTGGATGTGTGGCAGCAAACTAAAGGAAAGGATTTTCAACTGCGCTTCATGAGAAATTTGGTTAAAAGTGAAATTGCTCGACATCTCAGGTGGTTTGGCCATGTGCAGCATGCCATCTCTTGCATCAACTCCATAACATGCCTGGATACCGTAGGCACTAGGAATCATGGTACACCAAAGAAAGACCTAGCTTAAGTGTAAGAAGTGATTTGATTGGATGCACTGCATGGAGAGCAGGCATGAGACGTTGCCTCGTGTTGCCTACCCTGGAGTCCGGAACACTCGCAATACCTTAAATACCAAAACTTGATGTCTTTTGCTAAAGTTATTCAGGGGATCATCTATATATTAATACGATAGCGTGTGTGTTCGTGTGTCACGCTTACATCAAAAGCTCTGCGCATGCGTGCCACACCTAGATTTGGAAAAGTATTCAAGTGACCTAATTTTCGTCATATTTTCAAGTATTTCCCTTTGGCGCAACGGTTAGCGACATAGGATTTTGATGTCAGACTGTGACGTCGGCTCAACTCGTTTATAGTTTGATCCCAACCAACCTCTCAGATTTTTTTTTCTACATCGAAGGGGGGGGGAGTAGGGAGGAATGAAATTCTTCAGCAATGTACCTATGTGAAATTCTTATAAATAACGTCCTTCGAGGTTCCATTACTGGTCAGATCAACCTTATACAGCATTATAGCAGGATGCTACTTTGTGTTTGGGCTGAAAATGACTCGTCTTAATACCACAATGAAGAAAAACTTTCCTTGCTTTCACCGTCAGGTGGAATTTCCATGAACAGAGCTTCTTCACAAGAGTTCCCATCTGTAGAACACATTGCTACACGACTGCTTCCCTGCAGATTACAACTTGGTCGTCTTTAAGGCCAATGTAAACATATCTATTAAGAACCGTCTTCACAAGTATTCGAACCTGACAATCATTTCAATAAACCTTGAGTGGCATCTGACCTTGATAAGTGTGATGACCAGTATAAAAAAAAAAAAAAAAAAAAAAAAAAAAAATTGTAAATACGCAAGATCAACGTGTAGAGGATTACCAACAACACCGCCCCCACACTTTTACCTAATTTGTTAAAATGTATTTTAATATTTTTGCTAATAAATAAGTAGTATTTGTTCTGATACCGCGTTTCATCTTTTCTGTCCTCGATTAGTGAAGGAGATATCCTTCTAGACTGAGGCTATTTTTGGCCCAATTCAGAGAACTGAATTATCCCCTTATTACATACTGGCCTTGTGTCTAACTCGTGGGGAGGCAAGTAAACAGGGTCTACCGACTTATGGATCTGTTTCTAAATGTGTCCCTGAAATTTAAACATTAAAAAAATAGACTATAAAGAAAGCCAATGTGTCGATTTTGTATATTTACTTAAAATGTGTTCCACGTTGGTCTAAAGTAGTAAAATTAGAAGCAGAGAAACGGGGTGGGGTGGGGTGGGGTGGGGGCACCCTAACTTGTAAAACATAAATACTGATAAGTGCTACATTGCATCTTATCTTTAATGAAAAGCCTTAGGTTAAGGATATGTAGTGCCATAAGCCGTGGATAAGCGTTCTATCTACCAGTATAAGAGGGTAAATATGTAGATGAATGAATTCGTGTGTAAACAGCTTCATTTATAGCAATTATGGGAGAGAACACCAAGGAAATGCTAGTAAAGCCAATTAACAGAGATAATTAAACCGAATTGGGTAATGATGGCAGCAAATGAAAAATGAGCTTAGGAAGAACCCGGTCAACATCTGTATAAAGATAAGGATAACTTTTGATGATAATGGTAGTAGCAGTGGTGGCAGAAGAGATGCAGTCAGTCCACCCCTCCTCTCAGACCCCCCCCCCCCACCCGTCCTACGGCCTGCCGCCAAAGCATGTCAAGTGGTACATTAGAATGGTTGGCTTGTAGTGTCAGTAATTCATAAGAAATGTCTAGATTTGAGTGAGTTGTGTGTCAGGGTAAGGGAGTTTGATGAAGAGGTGAATGGATGGAGGCCGAAAGTGCCCCCAAAAAGTAAAAAATAAGAAAGAATAAGAGGAAACATGAAAATGAGAGAAAAGTAAATATGAGGTAAGGGTGGGGTGATCTGAAGTTTCTATTTTGTAATAAAATAAACAAACAAACAGACAGCAAATATAGAGCAAAATATATTAGCAATTAATAGAATGAATACATAAGGACAGATAGAGAGCTATAAGAGATAGAGACAATGAAAGCCCAGCACAAATAGATAGAGAGAGACAATGAAAGCCCAGCACAAATAGATAGAGAGAGACAATGAAAGCCCAGCACAAATAGATAGAGAGAGACAATGAAAGCCCAGCACAAATAGATAGAGAGAGACAATGAAAGCCCAGCACAAATAGATAGAGAGAGACAATGAAAGCCCAGCACAAATAGATAGAGAGAGACAATGAAAGCCCAGCACAAATAGATAGAGAGAGACAATGAAAGCCCAGCACAAATAGATAGAGAGAGACAATGAAAGCCCAGCACAAATAGATAGAGAGAGACAATGAAAGCCCAGCACAAATAGAGAGAGAAAGAGAGCAAGAGAGAGACAATGAAAGCCCAGCACAAATCGAGAGAAAGAGAGAGAGAGAGAGAGAGAGCAAGAAAGAGACAATGAAAGCCCAGCACAAATAGAGAGAGAGAGAGAGCAAGAGAGAGACAATGAAAGCCCAGCACAAATAGAGAGAGAGAGAGAGCAAGAGAGAGACAATGAAAGCCCAGCACAGGGCGAGAGAGGCAAAGAGAGCTCGGCACAGGGCGAGAGAGGCAAAGAGAGCCCGGCACAGAGCAAAGAGAGGCAAAGAGAGGCCGGCACAGGGCAAAGAGAGGCAAAGAGAGGCCGGCACAGGGCAAAGAGAGGCAAAGAGAGGCCGGCACAGGGCAAAGAGAGGCAAAGAGAGGCCGGCACAGGGCAAAGAGAGGCAAAGAGGCCGGCACAGGGCAAAGAGAGGCCGGCACAGGGCAAAGAGAGGCCGGCACAGGGCAAAGAGAGGCCGGCACAGGGCAAAGAGAGGCCGGCACAGGGCAAAAAGAGGCAAAGAGAGGCCGGCACAGGGCAAAAAGAGGCAAAGAGAGCCCGGCACAGGGCAAAAAGAGGCAAAGAGAGGCCGGCACAGGGCAAGAAAGGCAAAGAGAGGCCAGCTGTGGCTATCATTAGAAGACGGCCTGTCAACCGAGTCGAAATTTTCTGGTTATGTCATTGATAGTGGTAGTAAGAACCACTCTAAATGCTGACTGGATGTCCTCAGAACGCTTAACGCACATGCGTCCATCTGTAATCAGAACAAGTAATCAGACCAGCAGACTCACGTCCATAGGATTATTTATTCACTTGGAAATCATTGCTAACTTGTTCCTTCTATCATGTCTTTATTTCCCTGGCAAGAATACGGCTACCCTACTAAAGATTATTCATTCACTTGGAAACTATTTTTAACTTGTTCCTTTTTTTTTTCAAACATATTTCCTAAATATTATCACATTTTCAGAGTCCTAAAGGTATGGAAAAAGTAAATGGCGATTTCGTCTTTTACGGTTGATTTTGAACGGCTGATAAAGATGGATGTCTTAAAGTCTTAAAAAAATAAATTAGAATTTTATTTTGTGATGAAAAATACTATTTTAGACTAATTAATAAGTTTCGTCTAAAATGTGTGAAAATCCAATGAAAATTTTTTTTTTTTTTTAAATTTATTTCAATAAATGTTCTATTAATTATTTTGAATTATAGATTTCGTGTTACTTTAATGAATTCGTAATCTTTCATGTTTGATTCACTTTTCATGTTTAAAAAAAAATCAAGAAACATTTTTTTCAGAAATGAGAGCAACTTTTATCAAATTATTCAGCTAAAATGAAATGTTCATATGAAGAATAAAACTGCCTAAGAATAGGGATTTGTCTTCTTGTTTTTTCAAACCAAGAGATATTTCCATTCAGTATAACGTATACTAGTCTTTTCATTCGATGTAGACCGCAAAGAATTAACTTATTTAAAGAATGAATATTAAATCAGACGAAAAATCTTAAAATAATTTTTGACCCAAAAATAGTATAATTCACTAGTGTTTGCTGTAATATTCATATAAAATAACGTCTCAAGCGGTGGAGTTAAATAGAAAGAAAACGTCTCAAACTGGAAAGTTTAAAAAGATAAAAACGAAAAACCGTATAAATCGCTATAGAAAGAAAGGAAGGAAACATACATAGAAACAGAGTGAAAGATTTCTTTTCGAATTCATTGTAGACCCCCCCCCCCATCAAACTTGTTATTTGATTTTTTCCTTCTCCTAAACATTTGAAATAGTTTCGTCTGGTAGTGTTTTTTTTTGTTTGCTTCTTTTTTAGTCGCTAACGTTTGTGTGATGGGACAGATATTTTTTCTGATGATTTCTTCGAGTATTTAATTTTGTCTTTTTCATACATATATATTCTTATCTAGCCATATAAAAAAAATGAAGAAAAGCATAAATTAAGGTAATACTTTTTTCTGAATAAACTCTCATTTATGTACTTGTGGTTATATAACAGCTCCACTGTTTAACTGGACCTGTCGCAAATGGGTGACGAGTTCACCTTCTGTTTCTGTGTGCTAACAAAGAGGCTTTTTTTTAATAAAGGTTTCAGAAACGTGTTCACAGAATATTTTGTTTATGTTGAATATATGAAACATGTTTACAATAATGATTATAAATTTTATATTCCTCCACGTTATAATATAGGAGCTCTGGATGACATAAAGTCCTATCAATTGAGCTAACTCTACACACGCAATATTCACTAGTATCTGGCAAACTTGAATTGTTTCATTTTCCGTCTTTGTAGTATTGAAGTGAGGTCTTTTTTGTTTCAACTAAAGTCTGAATATTAGACTTTACTTAAAATATATTTTTTTTAAGTGTTATAAAATAATTATTTTATATTGGATCCTAGAGAATTTATTACATCATATTTAAAATAACTGCCAAGGAAGACATATCGAGGCATATATATTAATCTTCTAATACATTTGATGTTTGACTATTCTTGAATTTTATTGGAACCCAATATCCTTTACTATACAATACACCACTTCAATTGGATTTATATATATATATATATATATATATATATATATATAAACACTGGTCTTTATTAAATTGGAGAATTAATTTGAGTGAGTGATATGACATTACCATCGCCCTCATAATCTTTATTAGTTCTTAAATAAATCATCAATCTGCTTGGAAACATAAAATAACTGAAAATGACCCGTTTTCCTGAATCTTAAAATAAAACTTTTAAAAAATGAATTACTTAATTCAAATCTAATTACATTTTTCTTTTCTTAAAATGCAATTTTTAAGATTTTGTCATAACATTATTATTAATTTTTATAAAATGTTTACAATAATATTCAAAGCGGATGATGTGATTTCGTCATAACATTATTAGTCATTTTTATAAAATGTTTACAATAATATTCAAAGCGGATGATGTGATTTCGTCATAACATTATTAGTCATTTTTATAAAATGTTTACAATAATATTCAAAGCGGATGATGTGATTTCGTCATAACATTATTAGTCATTTTTATAAAATGTTTACAATAATATTCAAAGCGGATGATGTGATTTCGTCATAACATTATTAGTCATTTTTATAAAATGTTTACAATAATATTCAAAGGGGATGATGTGATTTCGTCATAACATTATTAGTCATTTTTATAAAATGTTTACAATAATATTCAAAGCGGATGATGTGATTTCGTCATAACATTATTAGTCATTTTTATAAAATGTTTACAATAATATTCAAAGGGGATGATGTGATTTCGTCATAACATTAGTCATTTTTATAAAATGTTTACAATAATATTCAAAGCGGATGATGTGATTTCGTCATAACATTATTAGTCATTTTTATAAAATGTTTACAATAATATTCAAAGCGGATGATGTGATTTCGTCATAACATTATTAGTAATTTTTATAAAATGTTTACAATAATATTCAAAGCGGATGATGTGATTTCGTCATAACATTATTAGTAATTTTTATAAAATGTTTACAATGATATTCAAAGCGGATGATGTGATTTCGTCATAACATTAGTCATTTTTATAAAATGTTTACAATAATATTCAAAGCGGATAATGTGATTTAAAGAAAATCGATTTGGGATTTTGGCAGAAAAGAAATCAGAATTGGTTGTTCCGGATTATCGGCTTGAAACAAAACATGGAACCATTATGGTATATTAATCAATAGTTCAACTTCTTCTGCAGAAGGAATAAAGAAATAAGTACACATCCATATCAAGGTATGTGTGGATCAGAATAATGATACTTTCAAAGGCATAAAGTGTCTCAATATTTTTCCACTCTGGTAAAGTAATCAAATGAAAAATATTCAGGCAAAGAAAAAAGTGGGTGGGGGTGAGGGGGCGTATACCATATCCCAGTAATAATAAAAATTAAAAAAAAACAAACACACGACTCCCTCCTTTCCCATAAAGTTACAAATACCAAATATTTTTCAATACTAACAAATTAAATGAATCAATGGGGGGGGGGGGTAGAATTCACCAAATGAATTGAATACTGTTATTACGTATCGACTCCCGATTTGACACTCTCTAATCAGCAGTTTCTTTCAGCCAATCAGAGAAATGAAATATTCAATGTCCCAAACGGCATACTATAAAACCTCAAACACAAGATTGCTTTCTCTTTCTTTCTTTTCTTTCAGACAGACAACACACTACTGTATGACCAAACGCTGCTTAATGAACGCACATGTACACAAGTTCATAGACGCACACACTCTCACTAACAGGGGCACACTAATATACACATATCTCCATGTCTTCCCATTTACACATATGGCACCAGCCGAAACAAACATGTGTACTAAATTTCTCCTTAAAACAACTCCTTTCACCAGAAAGTTCTCAGACTCTGAAATCATTCTTTACGAACACTTTATTTACATTGTCTTAGCAACGTTGTCAATAAAAATTATTTTGTATGGATCGACTCATTCTTTCTGATATTGACTTTCCCCTCTACGAACTCTTATGATTCATGAAAGACTGGCACTTATTCTCATTAGATTTATTTTATTTTCAGTTTTAAACACTCACCCACCTACCACGAGTCTAAGGAATTATTTTATTATTTTCAACCATTTTTTTCTCTGAAAGAAAAAGTCAGCAAAAACAAGAGAAATGCTTCCAATTGTTGACTATCTTTTTTATATTCTACTTGGCTCAGTCAACAAAATCCACTTTAATCCTTTTTTTTTTCACTCTTTAGATTAAACATAATAAAATTTTTCGATTAACATCTTTTTTTTCTGTTTTTTACAAGAAATAAATAAGAAAATATCGTCAACATTTCTTTTAAATTAGGTTTTATTAACTTGTTTTGGCCGGGAGCATCATCATCATCATATTCGGTTTAACGTTTGTTTTACATGCTGACATGTGTTGGACGGCTTCAAAAGTCACCTATCACTGGCCAGGTCATTATTGCAAACTAACTTTTCCTTATTAAAACAATATACCCCAAGCTCAACGGGTGACCCAACAGGTCACATTTTTGTATGAGTTTTACATAGAGGACAAATTTTCAGGATTCAGATACGAGAACTAAATCTTGCAGGATGAATCAACAGAAAAGCATGCAAGGGCATTTGATTTTGATGACAACCCAACTGTTACAGTTCACGAAGTAAACATAAACTCCAATGATTTTTTTTGGTTTTATGGAAGTTGCTCCAGACAAGGCATGAAGCCACTTGATGTAAGGAGCTAAGATGAATGAAAGATGATTAATGCAAAGACAGGAGATGCCTATTGACCTTAGTTTTGAAAAGATCAAAGCTATAGCTAGCAAGAAAACAGTCGTCAGGAAGAGAGTTCCACGAGCCTGCAGTTCTTAGGACAAGTCACATTTTTTGCATACCACCATTCACCATGAATTGAAATGGATTGGTAAAAAATAAAAGGTTGGAAAATTGGTTCCACATGATCTCTCCGTAGACAATAGCAAACAATGTGTTGACTTATGCCTTTTCTGAATAGTCATTACTGGAGATGAGAAATGGTTGCCTTACCACAATGTTAAATGATGTCAGCTGCAGTGAAAAAACAGCTCAGCCAAGCAGATGTAAGATTCTTCTGGACGTATAATGAAATATCTGAAATAGCTTACAACGAGCCGCTAGTCAATGAACACTAACAGACGTTTGAAAGCAGCTTTGCAGCCATCCTTAAACAGTAAAGAAGCTATCCTTCATCATAACTCTAGACCTCAGATTGCACAAAAAAAAGCAAAGATCTAAGAAAATATGCTTGAAAAATCATGCATCACTCACCATATTCTTTGGATCTTGCATCAACAGATTGCCATCTCTTCATTAGTTTTCAAAAATCATTTGAATGGATTATAACTTACTTAAAAGAGAAGACATCTAAAATCAGTTATTTTCAGTTCAAAACCTAATTTTATGAATGCGTCATTAAAAAGCTTATTCATATATGGAAAGAGGTCTAGTTTAATGATTAAATATATCTGATACAGTCAAATCTCGGTTCATGAACATTTCAGAACTGGAACAATTTGAATTTCATACAAAAGTTCAAGTCTAAAAATGCCTTAGTTTTCTAACTAAATTTTTATTCCCGAACCATGCCGACGGCAACCTAAGCATACCGACTGATGAACCGTTAATAGTTCTGTGCAAGGTTGCCACTTCTCGGTTTTTAAATCCAGATCTGGGTTCTTATATTTTTTTTAATGTTTTTTTTTTTTTCTTTTCTTAGGAACTATATTTTTAAATACCTGCTAAAATTAAAAAATAAAAAAACTATTACAAAATGTGTAGTAAAATGGTCAAAATATACACTAAAATATTCTTAATTTATAAAAAGTTCAGAGAATATATATTTTTACGAAATAAGGTTTTATATTCTATCATTGTTTTTAATACTAACTATAATTTATAACTGATGCTTAATAATTTTATGTATTAACCCATTAAATACCTAAAAAATAGTCTATATATAAGAATTAACAAATTAATCTTTTACATTATTTTTAATGGGAAAATATGATTCGGTTTTCGAACAACTTTTCAGAATGCATTATGTTCGAAAATCGAGGTTCCACTGTAGTTCTTTCTACCGTCTTGATTCAGCTGTTTTAATTGTGATAAGTTGATTGCTCATATTAGTGTGTGTGAGTGTGAGTGAGTGAGTTTCTAATAAAGAGCCTATTTATTTTGCATATATTATCATTTATCATCGATAGCTTATTGACTACAAACTCAATATTTTATTCCAATTCTTCAGTTTCCTTTATAAAAAACTTTAACAAAAAAATGCATTTCTATCAAATAAAATTTTATCCCACTCGGAATTATTTTACAATGGTGACATTTTTAAATAATGACCAACAATAGAAGCAGTCACAGATTACAATTATTAAAGCTGAGCTTTTTTCAAATAACCAACTGCTGCATATAGTAGAAGATCAGACTGGACATCTTAAGGTCCCGTTTTCGATTTCTGCTTTCGGCATCCGTTTTCTTTCTCTCTTTTTTGAAACCCCATTACTTAATATTAATACATTGTTTACTTAAACCATAAAGACAATAGTGTAAATTACTAAAACCCATGAATTTTCATTTCTTCCGAAACAATCAATTTTAATATTTTGGAATTAGTTGATGAAAATAAATAATGAAAAAATATACTGACTTCTTTGGTTACCTTCAACAAATGAAATTAATAATTTAATAACCAAACGATAATGTAATTAAATTAAACTTCCACAAGTAAACTTTAAAAATAATCAAATTTTACAAAAAAATAAATCTGCTTAATTTGTATTTCCATATACGAGTACCGATGCAACAATGGCTTCAAAGAAATCATGTTTCATCTTGGTAGAAAGACTTGACTTCCAAATCACTTTCATCTTGTCCACTCCTGCACAGGCCTTGCTGATTCGCACCTTCAGTTCACACTTTGTAGAATTATTCTTTTTTTACTACCAAGATTGGTAAACTCGTCGACATTTTTTGAGACAAGTCCCACTTAAGGAAGAGATATTTCAATGTGGGTTCAGGAGAATGTGCTCTTTTTTCGCTTTTGTTGACAAAAGCCCAATGCAATTTGCCGTTTCTTCAAGACAGTGTAATAGGGTTTCTGTCTGTCTAGTTGTGTCAGTAAAAATTGCAATGTCATCAGCATAGCCTGCATCTTATACAAATAGATAGAGAGAGACAATGAAAGCCCAGCACAAATAGATAGAGAGAGACAATGAAAGCCCAGCACAAATAGATAGAGAGAGACAATGAAAGCCCAGCACAAATAGATAGAGAGAGACAATGAAAGCCCAGCACAAATAGATAGAGAGAGACAATGAAAGCCCAGCACACAAATAGATAGAGAGAGACAATGAAAGCCCAGCACACAAATAGATAGAGAGAGACAATGAAAGCCCAGCACAAATAGATAGAGAGAGACAATGAAAGCCCAGCACAAATAGATAGAGAGACAATGAAAGCCCAGCACAAATAGATAGAGAGAGACAATGAAAGCCCAGCACAAATAGAGAGAGAAAGAGAGCAAGAGAGAGACAATGAAAGCCCAGCACAAATAGAGAGAGAGAGAGCAAGAGAGAGACAATGAAAGCCCAGCACAAATCGAGAGAGAGGGAGAGAGAGAGCAAGAGAGAGACAATGAAAGCCCAGCACAAATCGGGCGAGAGAGGCAAAGAGAGCCCGGCACAGGGCGAGAGAGGCAAAGAGAGCCCGGCACAGGGCGAGAGAGGCAAAGAGAGCCCGGCACAGGGCGAGAGAGGCAAAGAGAGCCCGGCACAGGGCGAGAGAGGCAAAGAGAGCCCAGCACAGGGCGAGAGAGGCAAAGAGAGCCCGGCACAGGGCGAGAGAGGCAAAGAGAGGCCGGCACAGGGCAAAGAGAGGCAAAGAGAGGCCGGCACAGGGCAAAGAGGGGCAAAGAGAGGCCGGCACAGGGCAAAGAGAGGCAAAGAGAGGCCGGCACAGGGCAAAGAGAGGCAAAGAGAGGCCGGCACAGGGCAAAGAGAGGCAAAGAGAGGCCGGCACAGGGCAAAGAGAGGCAAAGAGAGGCCGGCACAGGGCAAAGAGAGGCAAAGAGAGGCCGGCACAGGGCAAAGAGAGGCAAAGAGAGGCCGGCACAGGGCAAAGAGAGGCCGGCACATGGCAAAGAGAGGCCGGCACATGGCAAAGAGAGGCCGGCACATGGCAAGAAAGGCAAAAAGAGGCCAGCTGTGGCTATCATTAGAAGACGGCCTGTCAACTGAGTCGAAATTTTCTGGTTATGTCATTGATAGTGGTAGTAAGAACCACTCTAAATGCTGACTGGATGTCCTCAGAACGCTTAACACACATGCGTCCATCGGTAATCAGAACAAGTAATCAGACCAGCAGACTCACGTCCATAGGATTATTTATTCACTTGGAAATCATTGCTAACTTGTTCCTTCTATCATGTCTTTATTTCCCTGGCAAGAATACGGCTACCCTACTAAAGATTATTCATTCACTTGGAAACTATTTTTAACTTGTTCTTTTTTTTTTCAAACATATTTCCTAAATATTATCACATTTTCAGAGTCCTAAATGTATGGAAAAAGTAAATGGCGATTTCGTCTTTTACGGTTGATTTTGAACGGCTGATAAAGATGGATGTCTTAAAGTCTTAAACAAATAAATTAGAATTTTATTTTGTGATGAAAAATACTATTTTAGACTAATTAATAAGTTTCGTCTAAAATGTGTGAAAATCCAATGAAAATTTTTTTTTTTTTTTTTTTTTTTTTAAATTTATTTCAATAAATGTTCTATTAATTATTTTGAATTATAGATTTCGTGTTACTTTAATGAATTCGTAATCTTTCATGTTTGATTCACTTTTCATGTTTGATTCACTTTTCATGCTTAAAAAAAAAAATCAAGAAACATTTATTTTTTTCAGAAATGAGAGCAACTTTTATCAAATTATTCAGCTAAAATGAAATGTTCATATGAAGAATAAAACTGCCTAAGAATAGGGATTTGTCTTCTTGTTTTTTCAAACCAAGAGATATTTCCATTCAGTATAACGTATACTAGTCTTTTCATTCGATGTAGACCGCAAAGAATTAACTTATTTAAAGAATGAATATTAAATCAGACGAAAAATCTTTTAAAAATAATTTTTGTTTTAAAAATTAAAAAATTTATGACACCATTTTTTATTTAATGCTTACACGAAATAATACAATAAGTTAGTTATATTTCGGTGATCGTTGATAAATACTAAAAATTTCATTAAAATTGGTTGATTTTCTTGAATTTTGATTAATTTTTAAGTGAAGT
Source organism: Sepiola atlantica (assembly GCA_963556195.1). Taxonomy (NCBI): domain Eukaryota; kingdom Metazoa; phylum Mollusca; class Cephalopoda; order Sepiida; family Sepiolidae; genus Sepiola; species Sepiola atlantica. The sequence continues at coordinate 210,763,341 of OY744515.1, read as the reverse complement.
GAGGGATCAAAATGTCCATAGTCCGACTGTTCGACAAATCTCGTTTTTTACTTTAGAGCATGACGTCATTTTCCAGCGCTCAGACCTTTTATTACGATAGCCGTGGGCCGGTACAGGGCAAGAGAGGCAAAGAGACAGAACGATGGAGAGATTGAGAGAGGCAGAACGATGGAGAGAGGCAAAGAGGCAAAACGATGGAGAGAGGCAAAGAGGCAAAACGATGGAGAGAGGCAAAGAGGCAAAACGATGGAGAGAGGCAAAGAGGCAAAACGATGGAGAGAGGCAAAGAGGCAAAACGATGGAGAGAGGCAAAGAGGCAAAACGATGGAGAGAGGCAAAGAGGCAAAACGATGGAGAGAGGCAAAGAGGCAAAACGATGGAGAGAGGCAAAGAGGCAAAACGATGGAGAGAGGCAAAGAGGCAAAACGATGGAGAGAGGCAAAGAGGCAAAACGATGGAGAGAGGCAAAGAGGCAAAACGATGGAGAGAGGCAAAGAGGCAAAACGATGGAGAGAGGCAAAGAGGCAAAACGATGGAGAGAGGCAAAGAGGCAAAACGATGGAGAGAGGCAAAGAGGCAAAACGATGGAGAGAGGCAAAGAGGCAAAACGACGGAGAGAGGCAAATAGGCAAAACGACGGAGAGAGGCAAAGAGGCAAAACGATGGAGAGAGGCAAAGAGGCAAAACGATGGAGAGAGGCAAAGAGGCAAAACGATGGAGAGAGGCAAAGAGGCAAAACGACGGAGAGAGGCAAAACGACGGAGAGAGGCAAAACGACGGAGAGAGGCAAAACGACGGAGAGAGGCAAAACGACGGAGAGAGGCAAAGAGGCAGAACGATGGAGAGAGGCAAAGAGACAGAACGACGGAGAGAGGCAAAGAGGCAGAACGACGGAGAGAGGCAAAGAGGCAGAACGACGGAGAGAGGCAAAGAGGCAGAACGACGGAGAGAGGCAAAGAGGCAGAACGACGGAGAGAGGCAAAGAGGCAGAACGATGGAGAGAGGCAAAGAGGCAGAACGTTTCGGCCGATATACCCTACAACCTTTTTTAGGTGTATCTCGTTTAACTCGAGAATCTGTACAGAGTTTGAATGGAACCCTTTATTTAATTTGTGATAGTAACATCTAAGATGAGAATAGTAATCGGAATAATCCAAATAATCCTCATCTAAAAAATTCCGAAACAATCCTTTTTAATGTGTTATCTTTTAAAACATAAAATATATTGAAAAATACAACTATTTTCTGTGATTCTTTAAACTGTATATAGATTCACGTTAATCTTATAGTGTATACCCACCATGAAAAATGACCCCCCAAAAATAGTATAATTCATTAGTGTTTGCTGTAATATTCATATAAAATAACGTCTCAAGCGGTGGAGTTAAATAGAAAGAAAACGTCTCAAACTGGAAAGTTTAAAAAGATAAAAACGAAAAACCGTATAAATCGCTATAGAAAGAAAGGAAGGAAACATACATAGAAACAGAGTGAAAGATTTCTTTTCGAATTCATTGTAGACCTCCCCCCCCCCCCCCCGGTCAAACTTTTATAAAATGTTTACAATAATATTCAAAGCGGATGATGTGATTTTCGTCACAACATTATTAGTCATTTTTATAAAATGTTTACAATAATATTCAAAGCGGATGATGTGATTTCGTCATAACATTATTAGTCATTTTTATAAAATGTTTACAATAATATTCAAAGCGGATGATGTGATTTCGCCATAACATTATTAGTAATTTTTATAAAATGTTTACAATAATATTCAAAGCGGATGATGTGATTTCGTCATAACATTATTAGTAATTTTTATAAAATGTTTACAATAATATTCAAAGAGGATGATGTGATTTCGTCATAACATTATTAGTAATTTTTATAAAATGTTTACAATAATATTCAAAGGGGATGATGTGATTTCGTCATAACATTAGTCATTTTTATAAAATGTTTACAATAATACTCAAAGCGGATGATGTGATTTCGTCATAACATTATTAGTAATTTTTATAAAATGTTTACAATAATATTCAAAGCGGATGATGTGATTTCGTCATAACATTATTAGTCATTTTTATAAAATGTTTACAATAATATTCAAAGCGGATGATGTGATTTCGTCATAACATTAGTAATTTTTATAAAATGTTTACAATAATATTCAAAGCGGATGATGTGATTTCGTCATAACATTAGTCATTTTTATAAAATGTTTACAATAATATTCAAAGCGGATGATGTGATTTCGTCATAACATTATTAGTCATTTTTATAAAATGTTTACAATAATATTCAAAGCGGATAATGTGATTTCGTCATAACATTAGTAATTTTTATAAAATGTTTACAATAATATTCAAAGCGGATGATGTGATTTCGTCATAACATTAGTCATTTTTATAAAATGTTTACAATAATATTCAAAGCGGATGATGTGATTTCGTCATAACATTATTAGTCATTTTTATAAAATGTTTACAATAATATTCAAAGCGGATGATGTGATTTCGTCATAACATTATTAGTCATTTTTATAAAATGTTTACAATAATATTCAAAGCGGATGATGTGATTTCGTCATAACATTATTAGTCATTTTTATCAAATGTTTACAATAATATTCAAAGCGGATAATGTGATTTAAAGAAAATCGATTTGGGATTTTGGCAGAAAAGAAATCAGAATTGGTTGTTTCGGATTATCGGCTTGAAACAACATGGAACCATTATGGTATATTAATCAATAGTTCAACTTCTTCTGCAGAAGGAATAAAGAAATAAGTACACATCCATATCAAGGTATGTGTGGATCAGAATAATGATACTTTCAAAGGAATAAAGTGTCTCAATATTTTTCCACTCTGGCAAAGTAATCAAATGAAAAATATTCAGGCAAAGAAAAAAGTGGGTGGGGTGAGGGGGGCGTATCCCATATCCCAGTAATAATAAAAATTAAAAATTAAAAAAAACACACGACTCCCTCCTTTCCCATAAAGTTACAAATACCAAATATTCTTCAATACTAACAAATTAAATGAATCAATGGGGGGGGGGGGGGGGGTAGAATTCACTAAATGAATTGAATACTGTTATTACGTATCGACTCCCGATTTGACACTCTCCAATCAGCAGTTTCTTTCAGTCAATCAGAGAAATGAAATATTCAATGCCCCAAACTGCATACTATAAAACCTCAAACACAAGATTGCTTTCTCTTTCTCTCTTTTCTTTCAGACAGACAATACACTACTGTATGACCAAACGCTGCTTAATGAACGCACATGTACACAAGTTCATAGACGCACACACTCTCACTAACAGGGGCACACTAATATACACATATCTCCATGTCTTCCCATTAACACATATGGCACCAGCCGAAACAAACATGTGTACTAAATTTCTCCTTAAAACAACTCCTTTCACCAGAAAGTTCTCAGACTCTGAAATCATTCTTTACGAACACTTTATTTACATTGTCTTAGCAACGTTGTCAATAAAAATTATTTTGTATGGATCGACTCATTCTTTCTGATATTGACTTTCCCCTCTACGAACTCACATTATTCATGAAAGACTGACACTTATTCTCATTAGATTTATTTTATTTTCAGTTTTAAACACTCACCCACCTACCACGAGTCTAAGGAATTATTTTATTATTTTCAACCATTTTTTTCTCTGAAAGAAAAAGTCAGCAAAAACAAGAGAAATGCTTCCAATTGTTGACTATTTTTTCTATATTCTACTTGGCTCAGTCAACAAAATCCACTTTAATCCTTTTTTTTTTCACTCTTTAGATTAAACATAATAAAATTTTTCGATTAACATCTTTTTTTTCTGTTTTTTACAAGAAATAAATAAGAAAATATCGTCAACATTTCTTTTAAATTAGGTTTTATTAACTTGTTTTGGCCGGGAGCATCATCATCATCATATTCGGTTTAACGTTTGTTTTACATGCTGACATGTGTTGGACGGCTTCAAAAGTCACCTATCACTGGCCAGGTCATTATTGCAAACTAACTTTTCCTTATTAAAACAATATACCCCAAGCTCAACGGGTGACCCAACAGGTCACATTTTTGTATGAGTTTTACATAGAGGACAAATTTTCAGGATTCAGATACGAGAACTAAATCTTGCAGGATGAATCAACAGAAAAGCATGCAAGGGCATTTGATTTTGATGACAACCCAACTGTTACAGTTCACGAAGTAAACATAAACTCCAATGATTTTTTTTGGTTTTATGGAAGTTGCTCCAAACAAGGCATGAAGCCACTTGATGTAAGGAGCTAAGATGAATGAAAGATGATTAATGCAAAGACAGGAGATGCCTATTGACCTTAGTTTTGAAAAGATCAAAGCTATAGCTAGCAAGAAAACAGTCGTCAGGAAGAGAGTTCCACGAGCCTGCAGTTCTTAGGACAAGTCACATTTTTTGCATACCACCATTCACCATGAATTGAAATGGATTGGTAAAAAATAAAAGGTTGGAAAATTGGTTCCACATGATCTCTCCGTAGACAATAGCAAACAATGTGTTGACTTATGCCTTTTCTGAATAGTCATTACTGGAGATGAGAAATGGTTGCCTTACCACAATGTTAAATGATGTCAGCTGCAGTGAAAAAACAGCTCAGCCAAGCAGATGTAAGATTCTTCTGGACGTATAATGAAATATCTGAAATAGCTTACAACGAGCCGCTAGTCAATGAACACTAACAGACGTTTGAAAGCAGCTTTGCAGCCATCCTTAAACAGTAAAGAAGCTATCCTTCATCATAACTCTAGACCTCAGATTGCACAAAAAAAAGCAAAGATCTAAGAAAATATGCTTGAAAAATCATGCATCACTCACCATATTCTTTGGATCTTGCATCAACAGATTGCCATCTCTTCATTAGTTTTCAAAAATCATTTGAATGGATTATAACTTACTTAAAAGAGAAGACATCTAAAATCAGTTATTTTCAGTTCAAAACCTAATTTTATGAATGCGTCATTAAAAAGCTTATTCATATATGGAAAGAGGTCTAGTTTAATGATTAAATATATCTGATACAGTCAAATCTCGGTTCATGAACATTTCAGAACTGGAACAATTTGAATTTCATACAAAAGTTCAAGTCTAAAAATGCCTTAGTTTTCTAACTAAATTTTTATTCCCGAACCATGCCGACGGCAACCTAAGCATACCGACTGATGAACCGTTAATAGTTCTGTGCAAGGTTGCCACTTCTCGGTTTTTAAATCCAGATCTGGGTTCTTATATTTTTTTTAATGTTTTTTTTTTTTTCTTTTCTTAGGAACTATATTTTTAAATACCTGCTAAAATTAAAAAATAAAAAAACTATTACAAAATGTGTAGTAAAATGGTCAAAATATACACTAAAATATTCTTAATTTATAAAAAGTTCAGAGAATATATATTTTTACGAAATAAGGTTTTATATTCTATCATTGTTTTTAATACTAACTATAATTTATAACTGATGCTTAATAATTTTATGTATTAACCCATTAAATACCTAAAAAATAGTCTATATATAAGAATTAACAAATTAATCTTTTACATTATTTTTAATGGGAAAATATGATTCGGTTTTCGAACAACTTTTCAGAATGCATTATGTTCGAAAATCGAGGTTCCACTGTAGTTCTTTCTACCGTCTTGATTCAGCTGTTTTAATTGTGATAAGTTGATTGCTCATATTAGTGTGTGTGAGTGTGAGTGAGTGAGTTTCTAATAAAGAGCCTATTTATTTTGCATATATTATCATTTATCATCGATAGCTTATTGACTACAAACTCAATATTTTATTCCAATTCTTCAGTTTCCTTTATAAAAAACTTTAACAAAAAAATGCATTTCTATCAAATAAAATTTTATCCCACTCGGAATTATTTTACAATGGTGACATTTTTAAATAATGACCAACAATAGAAGCAGTCACAGATTACAATTATTAAAGCTGAGCTTTTTTCAAATAACCAACTGCTGCATATAGTAGAAGATCAGACTGGACATCTTAAGGTCCCGTTTTCGATTTCTGCTTTCGGCATCCGTTTTCTTTCTCTCTTTTTTGAAACCCCATTACTTAATATTAATACATTGTTTACTTAAACCATAAAGACAATAGTGTAAATTACTAAAACCCATGAATTTTCATTTCTTCCGAAACAATCAATTTTAATATTTTGGAATTAGTTGATGAAAATAAATAATGAAAAAATATACTGACTTCTTTGGTTACCTTCAACAAATGAAATTAATAATTTAATAACCAAACGATAATGTAATTAAATTAAACTTCCACAAGTAAACTTTAAAAATAATCAAATTCTACAAAAAAATAAATCTGCTTAATTTGTATTTCCATATACGAGTACCGATGCAACAATGGCTTCAAAGAAATCATGTTTCATCTTGGTAGAAAGACTTGACTTCCAAATCACTTTCATCTTGTCCACTCCTGCACAGGCCTTGCTGATTCGCACCTTCAGTTCACACTTTGTAGAATTATTCTTTTTTTACTACCAAGATTGGTAAACTCGTCGACATTTTTTGAGACAAGTCCCACTTAAGGAAGAGATATTTCAATGTGGGTTCAGGAGAATGTGCTCTTTTTTCGCTTTTGTTGACAAAAGCCCAATGCAATTTGCCGTTTCTTCAAGACAGTGTAATAGGGTTTCTGTCTGTCTAGTTGTGTCAGTAAAAATTGCAATGTCATCAGCATAGCCTGCATCTTATACAAATAGATAGAGAGAGACAATGAAAGCCCAGCACAAATAGATAGAGAGAGACAATGAAAGCCCAGCACAAATAGATAGAGAGAGACAATGAAAGCCCAGCACAAATAGATAGAGAGAGACAATGAAAGCCCAGCACAAATAGATAGAGAGAGACAATGAAAGCCCAGCACACAAATAGATAGAGAGAGACAATGAAAGCCCAGCACACAAATAGATAGAGAGAGACAATGAAAGCCCAGCACAAATAGATAGAGAGAGACAATGAAAGCCCAGCACAAATAGATAGAGAGACAATGAAAGCCCAGCACAAATAGATAGAGAGAGACAATGAAAGCCCAGCACAAATAGAGAGAGAAAGAGAGCAAGAGAGAGACAATGAAAGCCCAGCACAAATAGAGAGAGAGAGAGCAAGAGAGAGACAATGAAAGCCCAGCACAAATCGAGAGAGAGAGAGAGAGAGAGCAAGAGAGAGACAATGAAAGCCCAGCACAAATCGGGCGAGAGAGGCAAAGAGAGCCCGGCACAGGGCGAGAGAGGCAAAGAGAGCCCGGCACAGGGCGAGAGAGGCAAAGAGAGCCCGGCACAGGGCGAGAGAGGCAAAGAGAGCCCGGCACAGGGCGAGAGAGGCAAAGAGAGCCCAGCACAGGGCGAGAGAGGCAAAGAGAGCCCGGCACAGGGCGAGAGAGGCAAAGAGAGGCCGGCACAGGGCAAAGAGAGGCAAAGAGAGGCCGGCACAGGGCAAAGAGGGGCAAAGAGAGGCCGGCACAGGGCAAAGAGAGGCAAAGAGAGGCCGGCACAGGGCAAAGAGAGGCAAAGAGAGGCCGGCACAGGGCAAAGAGAGGCAAAGAGAGGCCGGCACAGGGCAAAGAGAGGCAAAGAGAGGCCGGCACAGGGCAAAGAGAGGCAAAGAGAGGCCGGCACAGGGCAAAGAGAGGCAAAGAGAGGCCGGCACAGGGCAAAGAGAGGCCGGCACATGGCAAAGAGAGGCCGGCACATGGCAAAGAGAGGCCGGCACATGGCAAGAAAGGCAAAAAGAGGCCAGCTGTGGCTATCATTAGAAGACGGCCTGTCAACTGAGTCGAAATTTTCTGGTTATGTCATTGATAGTGGTAGTAAGAACCACTCTAAATGCTGACTGGATGTCCTCAGAACGCTTAACACACATGCGTCCATCGGTAATCAGAACAAGTAATCAGACCAGCAGACTCACGTCCATAGGATTATTTATTCACTTGGAAATCATTGCTAACTTGTTCCTTCTATCATGTCTTTATTTCCCTGGCAAGAATACGGCTACCCTACTAAAGATTATTCATTCACTTGGAAACTATTTTTAACTTGTTCTTTTTTTTTTCAAACATATTTCCTAAATATTATCACATTTTCAGAGTCCTAAATGTATGGAAAAAGTAAATGGCGATTTCGTCTTTTACGGTTGATTTTGAACGGCTGATAAAGATGGATGTCTTAAAGTCTTAAACAAATAAATTAGAATTTTATTTTGTGATGAAAAATACTATTTTAGACTAATTAATAAGTTTCGTCTAAAATGTGTGAAAATCCAATGAAAATTTTTTTTTTTTTTTTTTTTTTTTAAAATTTATTTCAATAAATGTTCTATTAATTATTTTGAATTATAGATTTCGTGTTACTTTAATGAATTCGTAATCTTTCATGTTTGATTCACTTTTCATGTTTGATTCACTTTTCATGCTTAAAAAAAAAAATCAAGAAACATTTATTTTTTTCAGAAATGAGAGCAACTTTTATCAAATTATTCAGCTAAAATGAAATGTTCATATGAAGAATAAAACTGCCTAAGAATAGGGATTTGTCTTCTTGTTTTTTCAAACCAAGAGATATTTCCATTCAGTATAACGTATACTAGTCTTTTCATTCGATGTAGACCGCAAAGAATTAACTTATTTAAAGAATGAATATTAAATCAGACGAAAAATCTTTTAAAAATAATTTTTGTTTTAAAAATTAAAAAATTTATGACACCATTTTTTATTTAATGCTTACACGAAATAATACATTTGCACTAAGATTTCTAATAAAGCAATAAGTTAGTTATATTTCGGTGATCGTTGATAAATACTAAAAATTTCATTAAAATTGGTTGATTTTCTTGAATTTTGATTAATTTTTAAGTGAAGTGAGGGATCAAAATGTCCATAGTCCGACTGTTCGACAAATCTCGTTTTTTACTTTAGAGCATGACGTCATTTTCCAGCGCTCAGACCTTTTATTACGATAGCCGTGGGCCGGTACAGGGCAAGAGAGGCAAAGAGACAGAACGATGGAGAGATTGAGAGAGGCAGAACGATGGAGAGAGGCAAAGAGGCAAAACGATGGAGAGAGGCAAAGAGGCAAAACGATGGAGAGAGGCAAAGAGGCAAAACGATGGAGAGAGGCAAAGAGGCAAAACGATGGAGAGAGGCAAAGAGGCAAAACGATGGAGAGAGGCAAAGAGGCAAAACGATGGAGAGAGGCAAAGAGGCAAAACGATGGAGAGAGGCAAAGAGGCAAAACGATGGAGAGAGGCAAAGAGGCAAAACGATGGAGAGAGGCAAAGAGGCAAAACGATGGAGAGAGGCAAAGAGGCAAAACGATGGAGAGAGGCAAAGAGGCAAAACGATGGAGAGAGGCAAAGAGGCAAAACGATGGAGAGAGGCAAAGAGGCAAAACGATGGAGAGAGGCAAAGAGGCAAAACGACGGAGAGAGGCAAATAGGCAAAACGACGGAGAGAGGCAAAGAGGCAAAACGATGGAGAGAGGCAAAGAGGCAAAACGATGGAGAGAGGCAAAGAGGCAAAACGATGGAGAGAGGCAAAGAGGCAAAACGACGGAGAGAGGCAAAACGACGGAGAGAGGCAAAACGACGGAGAGAGGCAAAACGACGGAGAGAGGCAAAACGACGGAGAGAGGCAAAGAGGCAGAACGATGGAGAGAGGCAAAGAGACAGAACGACGGAGAGAGGCAAAGAGGCAGAACGACGGAGAGAGGCAAAGAGGCAGAACGACGGAGAGAGGCAAAGAGGCAGAACGACGGAGAGAGGCAAAGAGGCAGAACGACGGAGAGAGGCAAAGAGGCAGAACGATGGAGAGAGGCAAAGAGGCAGAACGTTTCGGCCGATATACCCTACAACCTTTTTTAGGTGTATCTCGTTTAACTCGAGAATCTGTACAGAGTTTGAATGGAACCCTTTATTTAATTTGTGATAGTAACATCTAAGATGAGAATAGTAATCGGAATAATCCAAATAATCCTCATCTAAAAAATTCCGAAACAATCCTTTTTAATGTGTTATCTTTTAAAACATAAAATATATTGAAAAATACAACTATTTTCTGTGATTCTTTAAACTGTATATAGATTCACGTTAATCTTATAGTGTATACCCACCATGAAAAATGACCCCCCAAAAATAGTATAATTCATTAGTGTTTGCTGTAATATTCATATAAAATAACGTCTCAAGCGGTGGAGTTAAATAGAAAGAAAACGTCTCAAACTGGAAAGTTTAAAAAGATAAAAACGAAAAACCGTATAAATCGCTATAGAAAGAAAGGAAGGAAACATACATAGAAACAGAGTGAAAGATTTCTTTTCGAATTCATTGTAGACCTCCCCCCCCCCCCCCGGTCAAACTTTTATAAAATGTTTACAATAATATTCAAAGCGGATGATGTGATTTTCGTCACAACATTATTAGTCATTTTTATAAAATGTTTACAATAATATTCAAAGCGGATGATGTGATTTCGTCATAACATTATTAGTCATTTTTATAAAATGTTTACAATAATATTCAAAGCGGATGATGTGATTTCGCCATAACATTATTAGTAATTTTTATAAAATGTTTACAATAATATTCAAAGCGGATGATGTGATTTCGTCATAACATTATTAGTAATTTTTATAAAATGTTTACAATAATATTCAAAGAGGATGATGTGATTTCGTCATAACATTATTAGTAATTTTTATAAAATGTTTACAATAATATTCAAAGGGGATGATGTGATTTCGTCATAACATTAGTCATTTTTATAAAATGTTTACAATAATACTCAAAGCGGATGATGTGATTTCGTCATAACATTATTAGTAATTTTTATAAAATGTTTACAATAATATTCAAAGCGGATGATGTGATTTTCGTCATAACATTATTAGTCATTTTTATAAAATGTTTACAATAATATTCAAAGCGGATGATGTGATTTCGTCATAACATTAGTAATTTTTATAAAATGTTTACAATAATATTCAAAGCGGATGATGTGATTTTCGTCATAACATTAGTCATTTTTATAAAATGTTTACAATAATATTCAAAGCGGATGATGTGATTTCGTCATAACATTATTAGTCATTTTTATAAAATGTTTACAATAATATTCAAAGCGGATAATGTGATTTCGTCATAACATTAGTAATTTTTATAAAATGTTTACAATAATATTCAAAGCGGATGATGTGATTTCGTCATAACATTAGTCATTTTTATAAAATGTTTACAATAATATTCAAAGCGGATGATGTGATTTCGTCATAACATTATTAGTCATTTTTATAAAAATGTTTACAATAATATTCAAAGCGGATGATGTGATTTCGTCATAACATTATTAGTCATTTTTATAAAATGTTTACAATAATATTCAAAGCGGATGATGTGATTTCGTCATAACATTATTAGTCATTTTTATCAAATGTTTACAATAATATTCAAAGCGGATAATGTGATTTAAAGAAAATCGATTTGGGATTTTGGCAGAAAAGAAATCAGAATTGGTTGTTTCGGATTATCGGCTTGAAACAACATGGAACCATTATGGTATATTAATCAATAGTTCAACTTCTTCTGCAGAAGGAATAAAGAAATAAAGT